>CM038682.1:526516998-527043818 GCA_021605205.1 Aegilops longissima | reverse complement strand
TTGGGCCCTTTAAGCGGAACCCCAATCTCAACAACTTTTGGAAGTATGAGCTAAAATCCCAACTATAAATCCACCTTCGGTTTTGATTCTGGTGTTGATCCGGGAACACAAATTACAAACCCCACATTCCGTCGTGTTCATGTCCAATAACCAAGTTTCCTCAAAAAAAAACTTGGTGAACACGGTAAATACAAAGTTGGCTTTTTCCGACCTTACCGATTCCTTGCCCATCGTTTTCAAACGCAAAAAAGATTGGATTGGTGGTAAAACCCGGGGTTCAGGGGATGGAGGGGATAATTGTGCCCACACACCTTGGAGCTTAACCCGGGAATGCACCCCTTTAAAAAATGTGGAACCAAGAAATTGTTCTTCACAAAAACATTGAACAAGAATAGCGTGAATTCCTTAAAAAAATTTAAGGTGAAAATTGAAAGAAGGCAAAACTTGTCGAATACTCGAAAACAAAAGGTTGGGGCCAAAAAGGGAACCACTGATAAATTTAGCTCAAAATTTTCCACCGCTAACAACGTCACAAACAACAAGGGCCCAATCGAAGCCGTTCAAGGCGCCCGAACCCTTTTATCCCCGTGGGCGGCCCAACTTGAACCCCAATTAAACCATTGGAAAGAATTCCAAGTTTAAGAATTCCACCAAAACTGAAATTTGGAGAAGGTTTATAGGGGCACAAAATTTCCCCAAACTCAAACCAGTCCATTTAATTAAACATAACGAAACCTCAAAGGTCCCGACCGAAAAAATTTAAAAAGGAATACCCCCGCCAACGGGATCGGGATCTCCCAAAACCTGCACAAAAGGATTTCGAGCGAAAATAATTCGACCACGTTTGTCGAAACCCCACTAACTCCCGGGACAGCCACCCCCTTGGGAGGGCACCGCTGTTTGAAAAACCATGAGTTCCGATCGGATCCAAAAAAATTTTTAAATTTGGAAGGAAAGTAAAATCTCGCGGGATACCTAGGGGTCGAAAAGGAGGGAAGCAAAAGCCATTGAAATATATTGATCAAAAATTTTATTCTAACTAACCTCCAAAACAATAACTCCAAAAGGTGTTCCAACTTCCCCGGGGAACTCCCGGGAAGGAGACCATCCGTTAAACTGTGAATGAGGTAATTTACAACCCTGTTTTATTTTAAAGGGAAAATACAAATTCCATCGCCCTACAGGACAAATTTAAAAAATATTACCCTTCCCAACAACCCAAATAAAGCCCCCAAAGACCCACGGGCCCGTCTCCCAATGGGGACTACGCATTTGGGAAAAAACCAAGTTTGGAAATCCATGGCCGGGGATAAACCCTTTAAGGAACAACTTTTTAAAAGACATGAATAAAACCAATGGCAAGAAAAAAACAAAGAAATGGATAAAAACCACAACAAACTCAAAATTGGAAAAAAAAGAAAAGCAAAATTTTAGAAAAAGTTTTCGAATTACCAAATTCCCTCCCCATAACCCAACAAAGGATGGTGGAAAACCCATAGTTCACCCTTTGGAAGGGATTTTTTAAAAATCTTTGATCCGGACTAAAAACCCATGCTCAAAACCCAGGCTAAAAAAGGGTAAAACAAACCCATAAACTCTGGCCAAGGGCCTTCACCCAAAAGACCCCAAAAAACTGGAATAATAAAGATTTAAAATGGGCATTTTAAACAAAACTCTTTGACTCAAATTATAAGAAACAACATAAAAACAAGCAAAAAAACAAAAGCCTCATAAAAACAAAAACTACAAAATACCTTAAAACCCCAAACACGGGGCATCCAAGTGGCTCCCAAATAAAAAAACATGGATAAAGAAATCTCTTTAAAAACTTTCTTAAACTAAAAAATGGATCTATAAGAAAATAAAAATTTAAATAAAAAAGATTTTTGACTTGTGGAAAAAAAAAAAAAAGGCCCGGAAAGCAATTTTACAAAAAGGGGATCAAATTTAAGTGCCAAAACAAAATCAGGGGGAAAAAGAAAAGGGCACAAAGCCCGGGCTCGGGGGAAAGGGTTATGAAAATAAAACTTGGCCAAAGCTAAAGGCCCCAAAGGTTCGGGGAAGGGATTAAGCGAAAAATTTGGGCAAAATTAAATTTGGGCCCTTGGGGAGAGGGAAAGGGCGCCCCATTAAGGCGGCAGGGATCTCCGATTGGGGTGTCGTGAAACCCAGGGGGAGAGGATGATCAAAGGGTTTGGGGTTTCAAAAAGGCAAGGAAGGAGTCAAATGATGGTTTTGCCCACGTCGTGATCGACCGGAGACATGGAGGTACAGATGGGTTATTAGGCTTTTTGGAGGGTGTTGGGCTGCAACAAAAAGGCCTTTTGAAGTCCGGTTAACCGTTGGGTACCAGACTCCAAATGACCGAAACACGGTGGTCTCCGGGTGTTATACAGGACTAACAAACCTCGGTCCATTTCGAGAAGATTTAATACCCGCCGGAAAACGTAAAAGGACCCGGAGATAGGATGTCGGATTCAAAAGCGGACAGGAAAAAATGCCGAATCATAGGCGAACCATAAATCCTCATGATGACATAAAAAATGCAAACGGACAAAATGCAAAAAAAAACCCAACCCCGGGAAATTCATATATCAATCCAAAATGGCAAATCGATTACAAATATGAAAGTTACTAGGTTTCGGTGATAAAGAGTTAAATTAAAGAGTTCGTCTGGCTTTACCCGTCTGGATACTAGAGTCTCAATCCGGATACATATTGAAAGTGGGCATTTAGCTAAAGAGCTCCGTCGAGCATTGTAGCAAAAATATTTCAAAAATACATGCGGCTCGAATGTGGCGGACCCCGTTGATAAACTTCTCTCACAAGCAAAACATGTCACCCTTATACTCTATGGGTGTTAATCACTCGTGTGAACTAGATTATTGACTCTAGTAAACCCTTTGGTATTGGTCACATGGATGTGAACTATGGTGTTAATCACATGGTGATGGCTATTGATGTTAAATCACATGGCGATGTGAACTAGATTATTGACTCTAGTGCAAGTGGGAAGGGAAGGAAATTGCCCTAGAGGCAATAATAAAGTTATTTTATTTCCTTATTTTATGATAAATGTTTATTATTCATGCTAGAATTGTTTAACGAAACTTAGTACTGTGTGAATACATAGACAAGCAGTGTCCTAGTATGCCTCTACCCGCTAGCTCATTGATCAAAGATGGTTAAGTTTCCTACATTAAATGAGTTGTCATTTGATGAGCGGATCACATCATTAGAAATGGTGTGATTGACGACCCATCCGTTACAGCACTATTTGTTTGTTTGTTGCTTTGCTTTGTTCATAACATACATGTTCCCATGACTATGAATTATGCAACTCCCAATCCGGGGAACACTTTGTGTGCCAAACATCCTGCTGGGGTGATCATAAAAGGTGCTCTGTGGTGTCTCCAAAGGTGTTTGGTTGGTTGGCATGATCGAATTAGGTTGTCCTCCAGTCAGAGGTATCTCTGGGCCCTTGGTTGCACATCCTTTTAAGCCTTGCAAAACAAGTAACTAATGAGTTGTTGTGGGATGATGTATTCGGGCAGTAAAGAACCGTGGCAGTTGAACTGGTATTGAATGGGATGAATCTCGCGATAACTACCGTGACAAAGGGAACACTTGTTGTTATCGGTTTGAGATAAAGATCTTAAAGTAGAATATGTAGGGCCAATATGAGCATCCAGGTTCCGTATTGGTTATTACCCGGAAGCGTGTCTGGTCATGTCTACATATACCAACCCGTGGGTCCGCCAAAGTTCGTGGCGATTGGTATTATAGTTTTTGTTTTGATGTCAAGGTAGTTGATCCGGATATGATGGGGGACATGGCGAATCTCGAAATGGTGAGGCGTAAAGATCGATATATTGAGACTATGTTGGAGCGGAAGTGTTTGGGAGGTTTGGACATATCTAAAAGGGGTTACGGAACCCCGGGGGTATATTGGGCCTAATGGGCCTTAGTGGAGAGGAGGGTGGCGGGGAGGGCACCCCCTCTATTTGGTGGACAAGGAAGGCGGCCCCTTTCCCCTTCCTCCTCCTTCCTTCCCCTTCTCCTCTCCTACTAGGGCGGGTGGACTCCCCCCGGCCCCCTCCTTGGACCGCCTCCCCCCTCCTTTTCACGGGGCGGGGCCCAATGCAACAATTGATCTGTTGATCTCTTAGCCTGGGTGCCCCTCCCCAATACCTCGGTCCTCATTGGGTTGCAAGCCACCCCATCATCATCGTTGTCCCCCGTCGTCTTGTGGCTCTTCAGGCTCTTGGATGGAGTTGGGGCGTCGGAACTGAGCGTTTTTAATGCGGGTCCTCGTTGGTCTTTGAGGATCGGTGTGTGAGGCGTGACTACATCAACGCTTTGTTATGCTTCTGTTACGGTCTCTAAGTGCGTGATGACACTCTCCCTCCGTTTTTGCATCACCGACTTCGTGTGCGTTTTTTTGAATACTCGTTCCCCAATTATTGGGCCTCATGGGCTAGTAGTGGAAGGAAAAGGCCAAGAGGTGGCGCCGCCACGGGATCGGATTAGGGGTGTCGGATGCGAACTATCACCGTTGGCGGACTCTGGACTATGAAGATACAAGATTGAAGACGTCCGTGTGGGATGGACTTTCCTGGCGTGGAAGGCAAGCTTGGGTCCGGATATTAGATCTCCTACCATTGTAACCGACTCTGTGTAACCCTAACCTATCCGGTGTTATAAACGGAGGGTTTTATCGTAGAACAACAATCATACCATAGGCTAGCTTCTGGGTTTAGCCTCCTTGATCTCGTGTAGATCTACTCTTGTACTACCCATATCATCAATATTAATCAAGCGGGAAGGGTATTACCTCCATCGAGAGGGCGAACCTGGGTAAAAACTCGTGTCCCTTGTCTCTTTACCATCCGCCTAGGCCTTGATTGGGACCCCTAGAGATCCGCGGTTTGACACCGACATTGGTGCTTTCATTGAGAGTTCCTCATGCGTCGCCGTCGGGAAGGATGCCTCATCCGTCTTTAAAAGGCGATACCGCCAAAGGGCCTTGGCCCGGTGGAACTCTTGACTGGTGGTTTCTTATGACCGGGTTTCCCGGCAGGTGACTTCTCGGTCCGAAACCAATCTTCCGTAATTGGAACTTGCGACAGTTAGATCGATCGAGCTCCTCCAAGGCGAGCTCTTGGATCCGCCCCCAAAGGTCCCAGGACTCGACGGTTGGGCCTAAAACCGATGGAGAGATCAACTCTCGGGCTACCCATCATGTTGCTTGATAGAGGGCAATGGATTCTTCTTCTATCTTAAGGACTATTCGTCGGTTCGATCCCTCCATGGGTTCCGGAGGGATGGATGTCGATCAAGCCACGAACTTAAAGTCGGGGGGATGGATTCATTGGATAGCATTAAAAATCAAACTTCGAGTTCAAAACTTCCCCTGAGTCTTAAATTGGGCGGGGTTGGATCATTCCCCCCACCCAAACATTAGCATCTATCGAATTAAAAAGCCTGAAACGATTACATCATTTTGGGCGATTCCTCCCGGTTATGGACAGGATAAAGGACTGGGAGGAGGGTCCCAATTTTCTGCAATAATTGCGGGAGGAATCCAACCATAAGTCATCGAAATTACGCTTTTTGACTTGGTGACCATAGTACAAAAATCTTGTCGATGGAAGCGCTGGAAAAGAAAGTAAATTTTGGATAATCCCGGGAATACATCCTAGTCCGAAATAAAAGGTGCATCATTACCAAGCACAGGGTTAAACACAAAAACCAAAACCCCCTAAAGTGCGGCCGTCTTGGAGGGTTGGCTAAGCGGACCTGCAAAATTCATTAGCCGGAGGCCCACTCCAACTCATAGCCTTGAGCATGTTGGATACTCGGCGGTGGCCAAAAGTGGCGAAGGCTTCACCCGGTCCCAGCCGGCAACACCGTCGGTGTTAGGTCTTGAGACTTGCATCAAATAACATGCAAGAACACTCCATAACCTTAAGTCTACCAAGTAGCAAAATAAATCCATGGGTAACCGGCTAACCTTTAATGCGGTGACAACCTAAATTCGAACAGCCAGCACCACCGCATTGGTCCTCGGTCCAAGTGGGTGACTTTGCCTTACTAAGGTACTCATGGATGGCGGCGGACTAAACCTCAATGAAACCCTCGAAAAATGGAAATAGTGGAACCGCATTGGGAACACAACCTTTAGAGGAATAATCCTAGCCGGAAGCATGCTGCAGGAAAAATCCCTGGGCTTTGTTAACCTTTGGACAATTACGGTCGAGAGGTTACATTTCAAGTGGCCCGTTCAGGGCGGATATCAGCTTTATTAGGGGAAGGCATTCACAATTTTTCAAGCTATACCCCATTATGGGTACATGAAGCTTAAAATGCGGACCTAACGAATCATCACTCTCGCTAGTGATCCAACATAGCAGCTGAAAACAAGACGCACTAGCCCTCGAGGCACTATCAAAGCCCTAGCGGCGAGGAACTCCCGCGATCGCTCCACGGTGAACAGGAGATGTGATACTTGATAAAAGATCCAATCCACCTCTTTTAAACCAGCGGATGAAATAGTCAAATTCAAGTCCACCAGCGGACCGCAAAAGCGGCCTCCATTGGGGCACAATTAAACCCGATGTAGGCGCCTTTGAGAATTTCTCGGGGGACATCTTTGCCACCCGGACATGCCGGGTCCCGTCGGTGGCGAGCCAGCCTAAATATCCTAAAAGTTCAAGCCATCAAGCAGGCTCTTGGGTTTTGAACCCAAAGAAGGCCATGGGAAGGAGCTAGCCAAACTTTTGGAAGCGGTTCATGGAGATATAAAACATCCGGATGGCTAGCAAAACGGGTGGTACCAAGAAGGAAAATCCGGCGCCTATGTGTTGATTTCAAAGACCTTAATAAGGCTTGCCCAAGGATCCTTCCCCTCCCTCGAATTGATCAAATTATCGGCCCCGCAGGACCACGACTCATTGTGCTTCCTCGGCGTACTCGGCTACCACCAAATCAAGATGGCGGACAGACCAAGCTACACATTCATCACTCCATCGGCCCATTCGCTTCAACACAATGCCCTTGGGCTCCCGCCGGCAAATATCGGGATGATTGGACATTCGCAAACAGATCGGCAAAACTGGAAGCATATGTAGATGGCGTGGTCGTCAAAACCAAGCATGTCGAAACTCTAGTAGGCGACTTGAGGCTCACATTGACAATCTTGAAAATGACATCAAGCTCAATCCGGAAAAATCGTCTTGGCGTTCGGGGAGCTCTGGGCTTCATTGTGTCCGTTAGAGGTTAAACAAACCCAGCCAAGATCCAGCTCTGTCACAATTGGATATTCAAAGACCTCAAACAAATACAAAAATTTTTGGATCGTGCTCTAAACTTTATTTCCGTTTGGGAGAAAATTACCCTTTACCGCCTCCTCGGGCCGAACACTTGGTGGGCGGATCACCGGACTCGAAGAAAAAGGCCATTTTGGCAACAAATCCGGTCTGGCCCCACGTGGGGAACCAATGCTATTATATATAACACATCAAGTTTCGGTGGTGCTCGTCGTCGAGCAAAGGGCGGACACGGTTCCCTCTTCAAAAACCGGTTTACTATGTTCCTTGTCCTAACTCCATCAAGTCCGGTACCCCACTATCAAAAGATAGCCGCGTGTTCATGGCATCCAAGCTGCGACACTACTTTCAAGAGTGTTCGATAGCGGTAGCCTCGAAGTACCTCTTAACGACATTATAAACAACCCGGGCGGGGCGGATTGTAAATGGGCCATAGAGCTCCTTCCATTGACAAACTTATAAGCCACGCGAGCTATTAAGTCACAAGTTTTGGCCAACCTGGCGAATGGGGCCGAACTCCCTAAAAATGCGGCATACTCAATTGGATCATGCACTTTGCGCTCCAAAATGTTGGCGGCCGGGGCTGGGTTCCGGCGTCCCAACGGGACCAGTCAATCGTTCTTGGATAATGTATGGACTCAACAACGCGCGAATCTGAGGCCCTTTTCGGCCTCCGGATGGCGTCTCCATGGGCATTAGCGCCTAGAGGCGCGAGATTGAACCTCGCGATATCTCAAATAAGCGGAGACTTTGATGCAAAGATCCGAAAATGGCAGCGCCCAATGCGGTCCTAAAAATGTCCCGTTGAAGGGCTCGAATTTCATCATATAGCCGGGATAACAACGGGGGGACATATTAGCGCCCCGGGCAAAAAGCGATGCCGTCCGAAATCTTCACAGGCGGCTTTCAAGCCATCCTACTATGGGAAGAGTCGGAAATAACAATCCGGACCCCCCCTTTTGACGCAACACTGCACAATGGAGGCTCCCCGAGATAACACCCTCCCCCGAAATAATGGCGGTTATCGCCCGTGGGCGGACCATTCTACCTACCTAACTAGGAGGAACTCCCGAAAAAAATAGGCTGCCAAGCAGCGATCTAAAGCCTATAAAGTCCAAAGGGAGCTTTATAAACACAAAGAGTCCTTCAAAGGTGTATCTCCAAGGGAAACCTCCGCTGAAATTCATCTTGGGTGGGTGGGCACCCGCGGCCCGGGCCCTTGTAAGGCAAGGCCTTCCGTCAGGATTTTTTGGTGACGGCCGGGCGAATCTTGAGTTTGTCAGTCGTGGTTGCCCTTTTGCTAACCAAAGCCACCCACCGCCCTCAAAACTATACCCATCACTGGCCGTTGGTGCAGGGGGCATGGTTGGACCCCTTAAGGGAACCCCAAGCAAAAATACCTATTGGTCATGGTGGAAAATTCACCAAATGGATAGAGGCCAAACCTTAAAGCGGCGAATCCGGACGGTGATAGACTTCATATCGGGGTAGTCACCGTTCCGATTCCCCGTATCATCCGATACGGCACCAACTTCCGGCCGATGAGGTCAAATTATGGTGCAAAACATGGGCATCAAGCTCGATTCGCCTCGATCTATCACCCTCAAACCCGGCCAAGTCGAAGAGCAAGCGGTCTAATCATGGCGGCATTAAACCCGACTAGTGCGGTCCCTCAAAATTAACCCCTTTGGGTTGAGGCCGACTCCGTACTGGGGGCTGCGGACCAGCCGAATCGTACTACGGATTCACACCTTTTTATGGTTGCGTGCGGCATCTTGCCTGCGACATAATTCATGACTCACCTCGCGTGCGCATGTATGGAAGAAAGCTCGTCGGCGGGAAGTTGGGCATTGGAGGAGGGCGGTGGGCTTCGTTCCGCATTCTATCAAAGCGGCTCGAAGATATCAAAGCGGGGAAATGCGGGCCAAAGCTTTCGTTGGCGAACTAGTTCTCCTGCGGACAAGAAAAAGGACAAACTCAAGCCCAAATGGGAAGGTCCCTTCATCCCACCAGGTCGAGGGGACATCCGTCTGGACGCATGGATAACCGACTCGAGCGAACCCATGGGCGCAGCCCGTCTGAAGATTCTCGCTAAGGCGGACTCCAAGTTCGTTCCTTCCTCGTCCAATTTTCTATTTTTGCTGTCTTTTATTTCTCTCCTTCCTCCTCCTTCTTCTGAAGCCTTTAGAGGCTCGTTTCCTTTTGCCATATTTGGGCTTCGCGCTCATTATACACAGGGGCTTCTTTGGTTATTTATCGGGCTTCATGCCCAAAATCGTCAAACTTCGCATGTACCTTTTATTCACCATTATATGCATCATATGACTTAAGTTTTGGCCAAGTGGGTTCGCTCTGTCCCCTCGTTCCCGATTGTTGGCTAGGTGGTAAAGGAGCACCTCTGCGATTATTCTTGCCGGGTCGCGGATTGTACCTCGGAGGTGAAGCGAAGCGTTCTTAAGGGAATATTGATCGGTGAACGAAAGATGATTTTAACTATTTACCCATCTTTGGGATGATTTTCGCTTTCTAGCAGTTTTGACATACTTTAGGGCATGCATCCGCGAAAGGAACCCAGGGAACTATTCTCCGGAAGATGTTTCTTACTATCCATGTAATATAACATAACTAGTTGGGCACTTATGCGTCGCAATAATGCCCTCGCCTTGTCTCCATGCATACCCGGTTCTTAATAACCACGGGTATTGGACACCTCGGACTATTGGGTCGGTCGAGCGAAAAGGTCCGCTATGAAAGCGATCTACAATCCGGCTAGAAGACATTTTCATGTCATATTTTTTACATAGTCCTTCGACTCATTGTATTCCTCCTCAATGCCATCTAATAGGCTATCTAATTTACAATCTTCTGGGAATACTTGGCGGCCAATTCTACTTGGCGTACACTAACTTCTGAGGGATCTCCTTCCCCGGGGCCCCCAGGTCCGACCTCGGCCATGTGGTTTGGGTCAACCTTCATGTGCGTCTTTACCATGGCCCGGGCCTCCTGGCCTTGAGGCCAATCTTCCATAGTCGGAGGCCGCGTGCTCCTTGAAGCCCTCTGCCAGCTCCCAATGCCTTGAGGGGGAGATAGATAGCCACAAGGCTGGCGGCGCCTTTCATCCCGAACTCGTTCGTTGGTGCCGATTGGGAAGAAATCACCCGGGTGGGCATCTCCTCCTCGGGGCACCGGAAAACCTACATACATGTTTATGAGTGCCTTCCTCCGAACTCTTTCAAAGTTCGCTCAAGCACTCTTGAAAATGCGGCAAGCTCGATTCTCCTTCTGGTCGGAAAGCTGAGGCCGAACATCCTTTAGTTCCTCACCCGTTTGGTGTTGGCATCTTGGAGGTTATTTTTCTCTGGCACCCTCGTAAGCATCCCGGCCTTTAGCGGCGCAAGAGTTTGCTGTCGGATCTAGTCGGCGCCATCTAATATTTTTTCAAATTACACACCCTCACTTCATAAACTATTTATCTTTTGAACAATTTCAAGGGGTTCTTTTGGGTAGTCTTGACCTAATTTCATTTTCAACTTTTAAGTCGGGATCTTTTTTTAAGCCTGTAAAAATTCCTTAAACATTATTCTAACTATTTTGTCTCGAGACTCTTGGCAAATGCCAAATTTTCCCATAGCCTTTCAAGCCTCTTGGGAGACCATCGGCCGGGGTGCGCTTAATTAAGGCTTCAACCTCTTGGGGAAACATCCCGAAGACTGCGTGGCGCTTTGTGTTCTCGCTTCCACCCGGGTTGGTGGCGGACAATTGACCTCTGGGGACATCCGGCGTCCGCCTCGTGTCGCCTCCGCTTGGACCCGGTTTGGGCCCGGCGGCGGAGGTTGTTCAACCTTACTAGCCGGGCGCCTTTTGGCACCGGGTTAATCGCCTTCCCAATCAATCCTGGGACATGGTACCGATAGTTCTGGGGGATTTCGATGGACCGCCTTCTTTTAGTTTGGTGTCGTTGTTGGCCCCCCAGGCTCGGCCTAAGTCACCCTCGAAACACCATTGGTTCGGTGATCAAGAAATTCCGGATGGGTTTACGGATTGGGACCTCGGTCCGATTCTGCAAATGAATATTTGGGGTTCGGGTTTGGCAACAAAGATTTCGACAAGTTTGGAACCCGTGATCAACTCCCCTTTATACCGGACCTCTTAGGGGATCGGGACATTCGGCCCTTTGGGGGCGGGTGGCTTCTCCTTCCCGCGTTTTGGAAACCATGGGGTATTTCCCGGCTGGATCCCCCAAAGAGTTTGCCAACCAATATTGAAAATCCCGGGGTTTGGGGAAATCTTTCCTCCCTTTAAATAAGGAAAAGGTCTTCCCGGTTGGGCGCCGGCCCTTTTCGGCCATGGCGGTGGCGCTCCTCCTTAATCCCAGGGGTGGCCCCTTTTGGGGGGCCTCCCTCATAGTGGTGCCATGATAATCATGGAACGGATGGCGATAATCTTTTCCCAAAGTAAAGACTCGGTCATTTTTCCCAAAGGGGCCAAGGGCCCGCAAAAGGGGCTTTTGAACGGGCTAAACTCCGGGGCCCCGGAGGCGGGGGGGACCTCCTCCTATAAAAATTGAAGGCTCCGCCCTTTTGGAAGAATCCGGGGCATCTGTTGGCTCCGCCCCTTGATAATTGACCCCCATGAGGCGGGGTACTGGGGAATAACTCTTCCCGGGAAAAATGAGCCTGGGCCCAAGAACAGTTCAAAAGGGCCCCGAAGCCCGGAGTGCAAAAGGAGGGGGAAGGTGGTCAACTGGACCTGCCCAAGAGCCCCGAAGGGGGATTAAATCCCGGTCCTCTTACTAGATAAGAGAGAAGCATACCCGCCCCTTTGAAGGATGGGGACCCTCCTTGCTCGCCCTTGTTGGAAGTGGTGAACCCGAACCATAAGGGGGGGAAAAATCCCTTGGTTTGGATATAATACATTGGGGACTTCTCCCTTTGGTGATTTTGGGGCGGGGGGAAGCGCGTCGGATATGTGGAATCTTTGCGACACTCCTAAAGTTCATAAGGGGGGTGGGGACCAATCAACCTGCCCTTTAAGGTAGCTCTTTCGGGACTAGGGGTAATTAAAAATAACTTTTCCCATTCACAAACCGGGAAATGGCCTTTTCGTAAAAGCCAGGGCCGCATTTACGAGCGGGACACATTAGCAAGATTGGAATTTGGGAAGCCCCCTCCTTCCTCCCCCTCCCTCATTGAATGGAAAGCCGAATCCATTGGGGTGCCATAGCCTTCCCTTGGCGGCTCTATATGAAGATACAAGTTCTTAGCCGTGGGGATGGACCCTGGCTGGAAGGCGCTTGGCCTGGATATTAATCCCTACCATTTAACCGCTCTGAACCCTCCTATCCGGTGTTATATAAACGGGGGTTTTAGTCCGTGGGGGAAAAAATCTACCAAGGCTGCTTCTGGTTTACCTCCTTGTCTTGGTGACACTCTTGTCTCCCTATCATCAATATTAATCCGGGGTAGGGTATTACCTCCCAACCGAACAAAAAACTTCTTCCTTTCTCCTTTACCTCCGCCCTGGCCGAGTTCGGGACCCCCAATGCGGTTTGACACCACACCACCTAGCCCCTTTGGGGAGCCCCCTTTCCCTTCCTCCCTTCCTTCCCCTTTTATTAATAGGAAAGGGGGATCCACTTGGGTTTGCCCTTTGGCCCTCCTCCTTCCCTCCTCCTCCCTCCCCTTTTTTATTTGGGAATCCAAAATTCTTTACGGTGCCCCTCCAAAACACCTCTCTGTCACCTTTGGTAACCCAAATTTTATCTCACCATACCTCCTCGCTTGGAAACTCCTCCCTGGTGGTCAAATTGGGATGCATCGAGCACGGTGCGGTTGGAGGTGTGTTTGATTAAAATCGTTTATAAGGTTCGCAATAAAGTTCCTTCCGTTGGTTAAGTGCTGGACCTTCCCTTCTTCTTGACCAAATGATCTTGCGGATTTTGGAAAAATTTTGAAATTCGTTACCCAAATAATTGGTCCTTACTTAAACATTCTAAATCTTCAACCTCTGTTCCTTGATTTTCAACTCCTTGCTACCATGGCCCTTGAATCAACAACTCCCATTTGCCTTTTTCTCTTGTGAAGACCTTTACCTGATAATGCATGCCTTCGGTGTTTTGAATTATTTTATGAGGACTTAAGGAACTTTTGCCCGTATAACTTCTCCACTTACTCCTCTTTAGCTTTTTTTTTCCCAAATTTCTCTCCATTGTTTGGTAGCCATTGAACAGCCCCTTCAAACACTTTAACACCCCCCATTTTTGATATCATAGAGAGACCTTCTCCTTTTGGCGGTCTCCTTCTACATGCAAGTTTCTTTACAAAAAAGACCAATTGCTGCAAAACCATTTGGTTGGAGGGTTGTGATTTAACCAGAAGATAAAATTTTTCCTTCTCCTAATAATTGTTCGTCAAAAACATCATCCTAGTGTAAATGACCAACCTTTACAAACTTCTTTTGGGCCACAATTTCGAGACCGGAAGTGTTTCGGGAGGTTTCGGACATATACCGGAGTACCTGGGGGTTACCGGAACCCCCCGGGGAGTATATTGGGCCTAATGGGCCTTAGTGGAGAAGAGGAGGGGTGGCGAGGGCAGGCCGCGCACCCCCCTCTAGTCTGAATTGGACAAGGAGAGGGGCGGCGCCCCCCTTTCCTTCCTCCTCTCTCCTTCCCTTCCCCCTTCTCCTACTCCTACTAGGAACGGAGTAGGACTCCCCCCTTGGCGCGCCCTCCTCCTTGGCCGGCCGCCTCCCCCCTAGCTCCTTTATATACGGGGGCAGGGGGCACCCCATAGACACAACAATTGATCTGTTGATCTCTTAGCCGTGTGCGGTGCCCCCTCCACCATAATCCACCTCGGTCACATCATTGCGGTGCTTAGGCGAAGCCCTGCATCAGTAGCATCATCATCGTTGTCACCACGCCGTCGTGCTGACGAAGCTCTTCCCGGAAGCTCTACTGGATCGTGAGTTCGCGGGACGTCAGCGAGCTGAACGTGTGCTGAACACGGAGGTGCCGTACGTTCGGTGCTGAGGATCGGTCGATCGTGAAGACGTACGACTACATCAACCGCTTTGTTATAACGCTTCTGTTTACGGTCTACTAGGGTACGTAGATGACACTCTCCCCTCTCGTTGCTATGCATCACCATGAGCTTGCGTGTGCGTAGGAATTTTTTTGAAATTACTACGTTCCCCAACAGTTATTGGGCCTCATGGGCCTAGTAGTGGAAGAGAAGAGGAAGGCCAAGAGGTGGCGCACGCCACCTGAGGGAGTCCCGGATTAGGGGGTGTCCGGATAGCCGAACTATCACCGTTGGCCGGACTCCTGGACTATGAAGATACAAGATTGAAGACTTCGTCCCGTGTCCGGATGGACTTTCCTCGGCGTGGAAGGCAAGCTTGGCGATACGGATATGTAGATCTCCTACCATTGTAACCGACTGTAACCCTAACCTATCCGTGTCTATATAAACCGGAGGGTTTTAGTCCAGAGGACTAACAACAATCATACCATAGGCTAGCTTCTAGGTTTAGCCTCCTTGATCTCGTGATAGATCTACTCTTGTACTACCCATATCATCAATATTAATCAAGCAGGGTAGGGTATTACCTCCATCGAGAGGGCCCAACCTGGGTAAAAACATCGTGTCCCTTGTCTCCTATTACCATCCGCCTAGACGCACAGTTCGGGACCCCTACCCGAGATCCGCCGGTTTTGACACCGACATTGGTGCTTTCATTGAGAGTTCCTCTGCCGTCGCTGTCGAAGGATGCCTCATCCGCCTTTAAAGACGATACTATCGCCAAAGGAGCCTTGGCCATGGGGTCGACTCTTCGCTAGGTGGTTTTCTTATGACCGCCAGTTCGCCATCATACCGACGATGACTTCTCGAGTCATCGAAACCAATCTTCACGCCAATTCGAACTTGCGAACAGTTAGATCCGATCGAGCTCCTCCGTAAACGAAGCTCTTGGATCGCATCGCCGCTCGGAGTCGCCATGCATCACGACGGATTGGGCCTAAACCGATCGAGAGAGATCAACTCTCCCGTGCTACCCATCATGTTGCTGTGATAGAGGAGCAATGCGGCGATTCTTCTTCTATCTTAAGGACTAGTTACGTCCGGATTCCCGATCCCTCCATGTCGGATTCCCGCAGAGGGATGGATGTCGATCAAGCCCTGAACTTAAAGTCGGCGACGGATGGATTCATTGATAGCATTCAAAATCCAAACTTCCGAAGTTCGCAAACTTCCCGCCCCGAGTCTTAAATTGACGGGTTCGGATCCAGTTCCACCCGCCCACCCAAACATTAGCAATCTATCCCGAATTCGCAAGAGCCCACCAAACAAAGACATCATTATTGGGCCGATTCCTCCTGGTTATGGACAGAATAAAGGACTGCCGAGAGGAGGACGAATCCCAATTTTCTGCAATAATTGCACGGCAAGGGAATCCTAAACGCCATAAGTCATCGCGAAATTACACGCTTTGTCGACTTGGTGACCATAGTACAAAAGTATCTTGTGCGATGGAGAGCGCTGGAAAACCGAAAGTAAATTTTGGGATAATCCGCCCCGAATACATCCCTAGTCCGAAATAAAAGGGTGCATCATTACCAAGCACCGGGTTAAACACAAAAACCAAAACCCCTAAAGGGTACGGAACCGTCATCGAGGGTTGGCTAAACGGACCTGCAAAATTCATAGCACGGAGGGCGCCACTCCAACTCATAGCCTTCGAGCATGTTGGATACTACGGCAGTGGCCAAAAGTGGCTAAGAGCTTCTAGCTTCGAATCCCAGCCCAAAGAACACCAAGACGGTGTTAATAGTCTTGAGACTTTCGCATCAAATAACATGCAAAACGAACACTCCATAACCTTGCGAAGTCTACCAAGTAGCAACAATAAATCCATGGAGGACACGGCTATTACCTTTAATGCCAAGGACAAACCTAAATTCAACAGCCCGAGCACCAGCCGCATTGGTCCTCGGTCCGATAGTGGACGGCTTTGCCTTTTACTAAGGTACTCATGGATGGCGGCAGCGACTAAACCTCATCTATGAGGAAACCTCCAAAAATGGAAATAGATGGAACCGCATTGAGCGAAGCAGCACAACCTTTAGAGGAATAATCCCTAGCCGGGAAGCATGCTGCACAGGAAAAATCACACTGGACGAATTGTTCGGCTTGCTGGACAATTACAGGTCCGAGGAGGTTACATTTCAAGTGGCCCCGTTCAGCAGCGGATATCACGCTTTATTAGGGTGAGAGGCATTCACAATTTTTCAAGCTATACCCCATTATGGGTACATGAAGCTTAAAATGCCCGGACCTAACTGAATCATCACTCTCGCTAGTGATCCGAACATAGCACTCCGCGCTGAAAACAAGACAGCCGCACTAGCCCTCGAGGCACTATCCGAAGCCCTAGCGGCCGAGGAACTCATCGCGATCGCGCCCACGGTGAACATGGATGATGTGATACTTGATAAAAGATCCAAGTCCACCTCTTTTAAACCAGCGGATGAAATAGTCAAATTCCAAGTCCACCCAACGGACCTCGCAAAGACGGCCTCCATTGGGGCACAATTAAACCCTGATGTAGACGCCAGACTACGAGAATTTCTACGAGAAAACTCGACATCTTTGCTCGCACCCTTCGACATGCCAGAATCCCACGCCGGCTGGCCGAGCACAGCCTAAATATCCTAAAAGGATTCAAGCCACCAAACAGGCTCTTGGCGCTTTTCCGAACCCAAGAGACAGGCCATGGGAGAGGAGCTAGCCAAACTTTTGGAAGTCGGATTCATCGAGATATAAAACATCCGGACTGGCTAGCAAACCCGGTGATGGTACCAAAGAAGGACAAATCGGCGCCTATGTGTTGATTTCAAAGACCTTAATAAGGCTTGCCCAAAGGATCCCTTCCCTCCCTCGAATTGATCAAATTATCGACGCCACAGCAGGACACGACTCATTGTGCTTCCTCGACGCATACTCCGCTACCACCAAATCAAGATGGCGGAGCTGCACCAAGCTGCAACAGCATTCATCACTCCATACGCCCATTCTCGCTTCAACACAATGCCCTTCGGCTCAAAAACGCCGCAACAATATCATCGCATGATTCGTACATGTCCGCAAACTAGATCGGCAAAACAATGGAAGCATATGTAGATGACGTGGTCGCCAAAACCAAGCATGTCGAAACTCTAGTAGACGACTTGAGGCTCACATTCGACAATCTTCAAAATATGACATCAAGCTCAATCCGAAAATGCGTCTTGGCTCCACCGGAAAGCTCCTAGGCTTCATTGTGTCCGTAGAGGAATTGAAGCAAACCCAGCCAAGATCCGAGCTCTGTCACAATTGATATTCCAAAAGACCTCAAACAAATACAAAATTGATCGATGCGAGCGGCTCTAAGCCGCTTTATTTCCGCTTGGGAGAAAAGGCGTTACCCTTTACCGCCTCCTCCGGCACACGAACACTTCGAGTGGATTGATGCCGCCACGGCCGGACTCAAGAAATAAAGGCCATTTTGGCAACAACCGTCCTGGCCGCGCCAACGTGGGTGAACCAATGCTATTATATATCGCCGCAACACATCAAGTTGTCGCCGGTGCTCGTCGTCGAACGAGAACGGACGGACACCGGTTCCCTCTTCAAAACCGGTTTACTATGTGTCCACTGTCCTAACTCCATGCAAGTCCCGGTACCCACACTATCAAAAGATAGCATACGCGGTGTTCATGGCATCCCGAAAGCTGCGACACTACTTTCAAGAGTGTTCGATAACGGTAGCCTCTGAAGTACCTCTTAACGACATTATAAACAACCGCGACGCGACGGGTCAGATTGTAAAATGGGCCATAGAGCTCCTTCCATTCGACATAACTTATAAGCCACGACGAGCTATTAAGTCACAAGTTTTGGCCAACTTCGTGGCCGAATGGACTGAAGCCGAACTCCCTAAAGAGTACGGTGCATACTCCAATTGGATCATGCACTTTGACGACTCCAAAATGTTGGCCGGCCTGGGGGCTGGAGTCGTCCTGACGTCTCCAACCGGGGACACAGTCCAATACGTTCTTCAGATAATGTATACAGACTCCAACAACGCAGCCGAATACGAGGCCCTTTTGCACGGCCTCCGGATGGCAGTCTCCATGGGCATTAAACGCCTAGAGGTGCGCGAGGATTCGAACCTCGCGATATCTCAAATAAACGGAGACTTTGATGCCAAAGATCCGAAAATGGCAGCGCATCGCAATGCGGTCCTAAAATGTCAAGACAGTTCAAGGGCTCAATTTCATCATATAGCCCGGATAACAACCAGCGGCGGACATATTGGCACGCATCGGCGCAAAACGCGATGCCGCCCCGCCTAACATCTTCCCAGGAACGGCTATTCAAGCCATCCGTATTATGGGAAGGGAGTCCGAAATAACAATCCGGACCCAACCGCACCGCCTCGACGCCAACACTCGACACAATCGGAGGCTCGCCACCGAGATAACACCTCCGCCCACGAAATAATGGCGGTTATCGCCCGTGGACGGAGCCATTCCTAGCCTACCTAACTAGGCAGAACTCCCGAAGACCAAAATAAGGCTCGCCCATAGTACGGCGATCTAAAGCCTATAAAGTCCATGAGGAGAGCTTTATAAGAAAAGCACAACAGAGTCCTTCAAAGGTGTATCTCCGAAGAGGAAGGGCGAAACCTCCTGGCTGAAATTCATGCCGACTGGGTGGGCACCACGCCGCAGCCCGGCCCTTGTAGGCAAGGCCTTCCGTACAGGATTTTATTGGCCGACGGCCCGGCAGATGCGCAGGATTTAGTCCAACGATGCGTCGGTTGCCAGCTTTTGCTAACTAAAGCCACATGCCACCCACCGCCTCAAAACTATACCCATCACATGGCTGTTCGCGTCAGGGGCTTGACATGGTTGGACCCCTTAAGGGGGAACCCACAAGCAAAAATACCTATTGGTCATGGTGGACAAATTCACCAAATGGATAGAGGCCAAACCTGTTAAAACGGCGAATCCGAACGGTGATAGACTTCATATCGGGGTAGTTCACCGTTACGATGTCCCCACAAGATCATCATCGATAACGGCACCAACTTCACGGCCGATGAGGTCAAATTATGGTGCAAAACATGGGCATCAAGCTCGATTCGCCTCGCCTATCACCCTCAAACCAACGCCAAGTCGAATGAGCAAACGGTCTAATCATGAGCGGCATTAAACCCGCACTAGTGCGGTCCTCAAGGAATTTAACACGCACGGGTTGAGGAGCTCGACCAGACTGGGGCTGCGGACCATGCCGAATCGTACTACGGATTCACACCATTTTTATGGTGTACGGTGCGAGGCAGTCCTGCCCTGCGACATAATTCATGACTCACCTCGCGTGCGCATGTATGAAGAAAGAGAAGCCGAGCTCGATCGGCAGGACAGTCTGGATGCATTGGAGGAGGAGCGCGATGTGGCAAAAGCTCGTTCCGCATTCTATCAATAGCAGGCTCGAAGATATCAAAGCAGGGAAGTACGGGCCAAAGCTTATAACGTTGGCGAACTAGTTCTATGCCTGCCGGACAAGAAAAAGGACAAACTCAAGCCCAAATGGGAAGGTCCCTTCATCATCGACCAGGTCCTCGACCGGCGGAGCATACCGTCTGCAAACGCATCGGATAACCGACTCGAGCCGAACCCATGGAACGCAGCCCGCCTATGAAGATTCTACGCTAAGCGCGGACTCCAAGTTCGCTTCCTTCCTCCGCCCACATTTTCTATTTTTGCTGTCTTTTATTTCTCTCCTTCCTCCTCCTTCTTCTGAAGCCTTTAGAGGCTCGCTTGCGCTTTGCTCAAGACATATTTGACGCGCTGTCCGCGCTCATTATACACGGGGCTTCTTTACGAAGCTTATATTATACGGGCTTCATGCCCAACACATGCGCCAAACTTCGCATGTACCTTTTATTCACCATTATATGCATCAATATGACTTAAGTTTTGGCCAAGCTGGGTTGCTCGCTCTGTGCTTACCCCTCGTTCCCGATTGTTCGCTAGGTGGTAAAGGAGCACCTCTGCGATTGTTACTTGCCGGTCAGCGGATGTGTACCTCAGACCGGTGAAGCCGAAAGCTAGCGTTCTTAAGGGAATATTCGATCGGTGAACTGAAAGATGATTTTTAACTATTTACCCATCTTCCCCCAGATGATTTTCTGCTTTCCTAGCAGTTTTGACATGCACTTTAGGGCATGCATACCAGCGAAAGGAACCCTTAACGGAACTATTCTCCCTGGAAGATGTTTCTTACTATCCATGTAATATAACATAACTAGTTGGGCACTTGTCCGATACAGCAATAATGACCCCTACGCCTTTGTCTCCATGCATACCCCGTTCTTACATAACCACGAAGGTATTCGGACACACTCCGGACTATTGGGTCCCGAGGTCGGGCGAAAAGGTCTGCTATGAAAACGATCTACAATCCGCTAGAAGACATTTTTCATGTCATATTTTTACATAGTCAACTCGACTCATTGTATTCCTCCTCAATGCCATCTAATAGGCTATCTAATTTACAATCTTGTTGGGAATACTTGGCGGCCAATTCTACTTGGCCGTACACTAAGCTTACAGGATCTCCTTCCCATCAGCCCCACAGGTCCGACCTCGCCATGTGGTTTGGGTCAGCCTTCATGTACCGCTGCTTTACCATGGCCCAGGCCTCCCTGGCGCCTTGACGGCAGGCTCAAATCTTCCATAGTCGAAAGTGCCGCCGTGCTCCTTGAAGCCGCTCTGCCAGCTCCCAATGCCTTCGAGCGGAGATAGATGGCCACAAGGCCTGGCCGACGCTTTTCATCACCGCCGAACTCGTTCGTGCAGTAGCCGACGCAGTTCGGGAAGAAGATCACCAAGAACTGGGCATCTCCTCCTCAGACGACTCTGTGAGAAAACCTACATACATGTTTATGTTAGTCGCCTTCCTCACCGAACTCTTTCAAAGTTCGCTCAAGCACTTATCGAAAATGCCGCGAAGCCGCCGATTCTCCTTCGGAGTCGATAACCGGAGCACGAACATCTTTTAGTTCCTCACCCAGTTTGGTGTTGGCATCTTGGAGGTTATTTTTCTCCGCCGCACCCTCGTAAGCACGCCTCGCCGCCTTTAGCTGGCGCAAGAGCTGTTGCTCGTCCGGATCTAGTCCGCGCCATCTGCAATATTTTTGTCGAATTACACACCCGCCGCACTTCATAAACTATTTATCTTTTGAAGCATATATTACCGTGAGGGGTCTCTGTGGCTCCCAGAAGCGTGCTAGTGCGGCCTCAAGTTGGGCCTTGCATTCTTCAAGCTCCTATGACAGTCGGGTACTCTTTTTGTAAGATCCTCAGATAAAAATGATCCTTAAATCAGTTATTCTAACTATTTTAAGTCTCGGACTCTTGCATATATAATCACAAATTTTCTCACCAGATGTCCTTTACATACTGCTCCGTGGCTCGCTAGACCATCTTGAGCGGCACGGAGGTGCGATCTCCGAATTGAAGGCATTCAAGGCCTCTTGGGAGAAACATGCGCCACGAAGAACTGTCGGCGGCGCTTTGTGATTCATGGCGCTCTCCACCTCGGAGTTGGTGGCGGACAATCTGTCGGCATCCTCTCGCCGGAGGAGCATCCGACGACGCCTCGTGCTCGCCTCCGCTTCGGACCCGCTTTGGAGCCCGGCTGGCGGAGGTTCGATTGCCAACCTCTCCGACTTAGTCCGGCGAGCTCTTTTTCTGAAAAGAGCATCGGTTTAGTACGCCTTCCGGAATCAATCCTAGGGACATGGTGACACGCCATACCGTTGCGGCGGAGTTTCGATCCGGACCGCACTTCTTTTTAGCCTGCGGGGTCGTACTGCCCCTTGTTGGCCAGCCGCCGCGGGCTCGGCCTCCTGCCTCGAAGTCACCTCCTGCGAAACACCATTGGTATACGGTGATCAAGAAATTAGCACGGATGGGTCATTATCAGAGTATTGGGACCTCGGTCTCGCCATTCGCGAGGCTGGAAGTATTCTGGGGTAATCGGCTGTAATGGCAACCAAGGCATTGTCGATGCTAAGTTGGTGGAACACCCCGTCGATCAACTCCACCTTTATATCCGGATCCTCTTCGGAGGTCGGATCGAGGGACTGTTCCGGATCCTCGGGTTGTGGGGGCGGATGTATCTTCTCCACAAATTGCCGCAGCCTCGCAGTAAACCATGAAATGAGATATTTAACCACGGAACATGGATCGGACATGCCACAAAGATGTTTGCTTACCCAGCTTCGAGGATTATTCAAGAAAACTCCTTCTGGATTGTCGTGGAGGAAATCTTCCTCCTCCCTTTATACATGGCGCATAAGGTCTTCACCAGTTCGGTGACCGATCCCGCCCTTTGCGCCATCGCGGTGGCGCTGTCCTCCGCTGAAGTCCCACATGGGTGGCCCCTAGATTGGGCGGCTGCACTCCCCTCATAGTGCAGATTGCCATGACTCCAATCATGGTCAATCCGCATGAGCCATAATCTTATTCGCCTCATTAAGTAAAGGACATCCCGTCCATTTTCCTCCGGGGGCTCCGGGCGCCAGCTTAGGCGCTTCTTGAGAGGAGCACCGCTAAACTCCGAAGGCCGATCCAACAGGATCCGCAGCGGACCTCCTCCATATAAAACCATTCAAGGCCGGTCTTGGGCGCCTTCTTCGGGGTTCGGATAGATATCCGTCCCGGCGATGCGCCATAGTTTGGCTCCGCCCACTTGATATATTGACCCCTCATGAGAACGGGGTACTAGGCAGAATAATCTCTTCCACAACATGAAATGAGCCTCGACGCCAAGAACAGTTCGCAAAGGGCCACGAAGCCCGCGATGTGCAAAATGGAGGCAGCGTAGGTGGTGCAACTGAGGCCGTAGAACTCCAAGAGCCCCGGAGAAACGGATGGATTGGAAATCCGAGTCCTCTTACTAGATAAGAGATGAAGCATACCCGCTCTCCTTTAGAAGGATCGGGGACACTCTCCGCTTGCTTTCTGCCCTTGTAGGTGGCAAGTCCGGCTCGAACCCGAACCATGAAGGCCGGGAGAATAAATCCCTTGGTTTGAGTATAACTAGCTCGCTATGCGAGACCGAGCATCTCTCCCAATTTCTGTGCTGAGGGCCGGGCGCGAGAGGAGGAGCCGCGTCGACCGTCCATGATGGAATGGGCTTTGATCAGAGGCACTCCGATGAAAGCTCGCGAAGGGGGGATGGTGTGACTCAGATCTAGATCCTCGCCCCTTTTATAGGTAGCTCATTTGCGCGGCTAGGGGGGTAAGTGTAAAATACCACGGCTTTTCGATTCATTCAAACACGTGGAAGATGGCCATTATTGGGCGAGAAGCCAAGGAGCGCAGCATTTATCGAAGCGGACACTATTCGACAAGTATATGGAATTTGGAGAAGAACCCGCCGCAATGCGAAGACAATCAACGCACCGGACTCATCGTCATTGAAGCCTGGTTCGGGCTACCGAGGAGTCCGGATTAGGGGTGTCCGGATAGCGAACTATCACCGTTGGCGGACTCTGGACTATGAAGATACAAGATTGAAGACTTCGCCCCGTGTCCGGATGGACTTTCCTTGGCGTGGAAGGCAAGCTTGGCGATACGGATATGTAGATCTCCTACCATTGTAACCGACTCGTGTAACCCTAACCTATCCGGTGTCTATATAAACCGGAGGGTTTTAGTCCGTAGGACGAACAACAATCATACCATAGGCTAGCTTCTAAGGTTTAGCCTCCTTGATCTCGTGGTAGATCTACTCTTGTACTACCCATATCATCAATATTAATCAAGCAGGAGTAGGGTATTACCTCCATCGAGAGGGCCCGAACCTGGGTAAAAACATCGTGTCCCTTGTCTCCTGTTACCATCCGCCTAGACGCACAGTTCGGGACCCCCTACCCGAGATCCGCCGGTTTTGACACCGACACCACCCCTAGCCCAAACCGAATTGGATTAGGGGAGCCAGCCCCCCTTTCCTTCTCTCCTCCCTCTCCTTCCCCCTTCTCCTAGTTGGAATAGGAAAGGGGGGGCCGAATCCTACTTGGAGTAGGATTGCCCCCCTTGGTGCGCCTCCTCCCCTTGGCCGGCCTCCTCCTCCCTCCCCCCTTTATATATTTGGGAGGGGGGCACCCCGAAGGTACACAAAAGTTTCTCTTAGCCGCGTGCGGTGCCCCCTCCACAGAAACACACCTCGGTCATATCGTGGCAGTGCTTAGGCGAAGCCCTGCGCCAATAATTTCATCATCACCATCACCATACCGTCGTGCTGACGAAACTCTCCCTCGGCCTCAGCTGGATCAAGAGTTCAAGGGATGTCATCGAGCTATACGTGTGCAGATCGTGGAGGTGCCGTGTGTTCGGTAATTGATCGTTTGGATCGCGAAGACGTTCGACTACATCAACCGCGTTACTTAACGCTTCCGCTTTCGGTCTACGAGGGTACGTGGACACACTCTCCCGCTCGTTGCTATGCATCACATAGATAGATCTTGCGTGATTTTAGGTAAAAATTTTGAAATACTGCGTTACCCAACACTGTCAATATAGGTCAACTTACTTATCCAACATTCTCCAAATCTTCAAGCCTCTAGCATTGCCTTGATTTGCTCAAGCTTGTCCTTGCTACCATGGCCAGCATTGAGCAGCTCAACAACAACTGTCTCTAGCTCTTTCTTCTCTTGTGTAAGCACATCCCTGTTCACCTAGATACCATGCATGTCCTTCCTGGTGTTTTGAATTATTTTTGTCTGGGACTTAAGGATACACTTTTGCTCCTTTGCTAGCCTAGACTTCTCCATCTTCACCTCCATCTTTAGCTCTTCCTTTTTCTTCTCAAATTTCTCGACATCCATTGCTTTCTGGTAGTCCACCTTGCCAACACCGTCCTCCTAGTCAAACATCTTGGTAACACCACCCCCATCTTTTGATACTCACTAGAGAGATGATCCTTCTCCTTCTTCAGCTTGGATAACTCCTTCTCACATGCAAGCTTGTCTTTAGCAAAATATTTGGAGACCAATTCGCCCTTCTGCAAAAGGACCACGTCTGGTTGGAGGGGTTGTGATTTAACACAGAAGATAAAATTTCTTCGCCTTCTCCTCAATAATTGATTCGTCAATAAATGTCGATCACTCACGGTAGATGCTCAAAGTGATCTCCGGACCTTTACAAACTTCTTCTTCGGGAACCACAATGACTCTTGGTCTCTGAAGAAACTTGACACCTAACCATGTAGAGAGTTCGTAGCTCTCAAGAGTAATTGGTGGAGCGTACTGGACTTAGATACGAGTGATGCTAAATGACTATCTAAATTTTCGGCTCTGGGGTTTTCTCTCGGTGGATTTTATAATCAAATCACTCTCGAGAGAGGGTTGCTCACACAATCGCCTCGGAATCAAACGGAGCAGCCAACGGACAATGTTGGAGCGCTATTTTTACCCGCAATCTTCCCGGATGGGAAATGACCATTTTGGACAGTCGGTCCAGCCAATGGCCAATCGACATGTTCTGAACAGTAGGATTTTGAGAAAAATGATAACATTACTTGAGGTACAAGTAATGCTAACTCTTCGGCCCGTATTAAATCTCTCACAAGAAGAAGAACATCGTCTCTCGTTAGCGAGTATTTATTCGGAACACAAAGAGATTTCTCTCTCAACTCACATAGGATTTGGGTTTAGCATCAGGGAATCAAAGCTTCAAACACTATACACCTCTTAATAGTATGTTCGTCCTATGAATCAATAAAGAGAAAGAAGAACAACAAATAAATGCTCTGTTTTCACTTCGTCTTCAACTTCTCTGTTGCAGTTAATTTCTTCGGACAAACACCGAACCAATTGCTTTGCTCAACATTTTTTGGGGGTCACTCAGGACAGGCATAGTCTTCGGTGATATTCCTCGCTACCACACAAGAGATTATCTTCGGAGTTTGTACCAAAATTCTCATGACTTCAGGGACCTGTTTACCCTGTGTGCACTAGCAAACACATCAGTCCTTTAGTGTTTATGACAACAATCACTACAAAAAAAGACACATCCGTGACATTTTGGGCTGAACGAATTTTTTCTGTCATACTTATGACACTTCTATGACGATAATTGTGACAAAACCCAGTATCATCATAGATGTGGTGGGGTCCTACTTCTATGACAAAAAATCATGACAGAAAATGGGCTTTTCGTCACAGGCGGGCGGAGACGCAGCTGCATGACATTCTTTGGGCCGTCCATGACGGAAAAAACCTTAGTAGAAGCAAGGGCGAGGAAAATATCGGGTGTTCCGGTTACGGTGGGTGGTCGGGGCGAAAGCGATCGCGCTTTTCTCTCGTACGCACGCTGCGTGTGGGTGTGAGCATTGGGCACTAATCTGAACCCGAGCGAGGCGTTGGGCTCTAATCGAACTCGGCGATTACGCCGCGAGCTACGCGTTCTTCGAAACCAAGCGATCGATCGATGGCTGTTAATCGAATCCGATCGGCGATTCTTTTGCTACTGCTGCTAATCAAGCCGATCGATGCTGCCTCTGGATGAGCAAAGGCGTTCTTTGGGGGGTTTGGATGAACAGTTCGGTGGGGGTGGATGAACAGGACCCCGTGGTATTGCCTTTGGATGAACAGGACCCCGATCGATCGAGCCGGTTGGGGTTGGATGAACAGGACCCCGTGGAGGGCAGGATGAACAAGACCACCCCGTGGAGGGCTGGATGAACAGTGGAGGGTGGAGGGCTGGATGAACAATAGCCCGTGGAGCGGTGGTTGAATAGGAGCCCGTGGAGAGGGCTGGTTGAACAGTAGCCGGTGGAGTAGCGCGCGGTGGAGGCTGGATGAACAGGAGCCCGTGGATGAGCAATCGCGGTGGAGGCCGGAGGAGGTCGACGGTGGATGAGCGGTGGCCTGTGGAGGCCGGAGGGGGTCGACGGTGGAGATGAACAGTATCCCATGGAGTCCTGTTTTGCGGTACGGCACACCCCTCCCGATGAACAGGACCCCCGTTTTGATCATAGCACTCCAACACAAGTCCTTTCCTCCGTTTTGCGGTACGCCACACCCCTCCCGATCAATAGGACCCCCTTTTCGACCGTAGGAGGTCCGTTTCCTCCGTTTTTGATCGCCGCACCCTCCCGATGAACAGGATCCCGTTTGAGCGTGGCGGTCGAACACAAGGCCGTTTCTCTGTTACGCGCGACGCGCAGCCTCATTTCCATCGGCTGTTCCGTCCAAGCCCTCCCGATGAACACGACGACACATTCCGTTCTGACCGAGCCGGTTGGCTCCCCATGAACACGACGACGACGCTATTTCTCCGTTTCGACCCAGCCATGTACACGAGCCCTGGCCGTACGTATGCGCGAGTAGGCATTCAAGACCCATCCCGTATGTACGTACGTGGCCGTATTTTCTTTCTTGCACACTTGCTGTTGTACGTACGTGTACATGCTACGTGCGCGCCTCTACTATGACACGTGCGCGCCTCTACATCGACCAGTATGTAGTACACGTTGGCGACCAGAATGACAATGCTACGTACGCTTCGACCAGGTGGGTCCCGACTGTCAGGCACTTCCTTGCCTGCGAAGATGTAGCTGATGGGTCCCGGCGATCTGCGGGCGAATCATTTTTTGCCCGGACGCACTTCCTTGCGTGCGAAGATGTAGCTGGTGGGTCCCAGCAATCGAGGAAACGTTTTTTCACGAATACGGTGGCCTGTCCGTGGGTCCCGTTGTCGTGGAGGAATAATTATTTTGTGCGTAATAAGGAGGCACTTCCTTGCTGCGGCGTGGACCCACTGTCGGCCTCTCCACGTCTGATCCACGTCGATGGAAGTTGTTCCTTGACCATATTGACCACGCCCGAGAGCACCAGGCGGTGGATGACGACGAGGCCTAGGAAGGGGCGATGTGGAGCCGGGAAGACGCGGCGGTGGATGGCCACGCGTGAGGAGTATGAGGGTTCACCGTTCATTGTGGTGTGAGGCTGCTTTGTCGCCGAGAATAACGAGGGGTGTGGGTGGGTAGAGGATGGCACGGCCAGCGGTGGGAGTAGTAGGGCGGTGAGGCCTCCGCGCGTTGCAACCCGCCACAGTGGCGGGGAGCACGAGGCACGACCGGCGCTGGTTTGGGCGGCCGAGCAAGAAGACCAGAGGTTGAAGAAGCACTACGGCCATTGGATGGACATCGTACGGTCACTGGAGCTAGAATCGTGCATTTGACTAAGTTGACAAAGCCCTCCATCCCCGTCAACTTAGTAGGCCCACAAGTCAGCCTGCCACTATACCGGGTCCCAGCTAGCAAGGGGAGTATTCATTTTGTTGTGCGTAATAAGGAGGCACTTCCTTGCGTGTGAAGATATAGCTGGTGGGTCCAAGCTGTCAGCGGCGGTAACGTTTCTTTCACGAAATACAGAGGCCCTTTCGGTGGGTCCCAGATGTCAGGTGGAGGAATCATTATTTTGCGCGTAATAAGGAGGCATTTCCTTGCGTGCGGCCGTGGACCCAGCCGTCAGCCTCTCCACTTACAATCCACTTCAGATGCATGTCGGTCGTTGACCACGTTGACCAGGCTGCGCCGAGAGCACCAGGGCGGTGGACGTCGGCGAGGCCTAGGAAGGGAACAACACAGAGGCAAGGAAGACTCGGCAGTTGTTTCCCACGCAGAGGGGAGTACGACTGTACAAGGGTTTACTGGTTCGTCTGCCGTCACCGAAGAATAACAGCAGGTGTGGGTGAGTAGAGGGATGGCTTGGCCAGCAATGGGAGTACGGTGGGGCGGTGAGGCCTGCGCGGCAGCACGGCCGACCGTGGGGAGGAAGGAGCAGGCAGTCCTGCCGGCGCTTGTTTGAGCGGCTGGAGCAGGAAGAGCAGAGATTGAAGAAGCACGACGACCGTTGGATGGACATCCAACAGTCACTGCTTGTGCATCAACCTTTTTTTAGGAAAGCCTCAAATCTGTGGAAAACATCATACAACCCATCTGCCATTATTTCTAATAATTTATAGCCCATTTGCTAATTCTTAAGGTTTTTTTGGAGCCCATATTATTTTTTTAGCATTACAGCCCATATTGTGGCCACGGTTAAAAAATTGTATGAAATTTTGCATATTTTGGTGCGGTCCGAACTGTTTTTAATCCCGAAATTTCGAGTCACATTCAAACTGATTTTAAAAATAAATGTATATCAATATAAAATCCAACAAATTGTCCACGCATAAAAATTAATGCAATTTAAAATCTCGATTTGAAAAAAAGAAATTTGAAACTAATTGTCGGTTTGATGTGTTTTAAAAATGTACAACCCATTTCTCATTACTGATAGGCCATTTTCTCGGCCAGCCGAATGAAGCTCTCCTCGTCTTGAAAGATTTGCAGCCCAACAAGCCTGACAAAGCGACTTACTTGGCAAATCACAAAAAAACTAGGATGTGGCCATGGACCCGGTATCGGCCTCTACATCGCATGAAGACTCTTCCGATGGAAGTCGGTCGTTGACCACATTGACCACGCCGCGCAGAGAGCACCAAGGCGGTGGACGACGACGAGGCCTAGGAAGGGGACGACGCAGAGCCGGGGAAGATGCGACAGTGGATGCCCACGCGGAGAGGAGTACGAGGGTTCACTGGTTCGGCTGCGGTGTGAGGCTGTCGTCGCCACAGAATAACAGGGGGTGTGGGTGAGTGGAAGGATGGCCTGGCCAGCGGTGGGAGTAGCATGGGGGCGGTGAGGCCTCCGCGGCAGCACAGCCTGCCACGGGAGGCAGGAGCAGGCGTCACGACCGGCACTGCTTTGGGCGGCTGGAGCAAGAAGACCAGAGGTTGAAGAAGCACTAAGGCCGTTGGATGGACATCGTACGGTCATTGGAGCTAGAATCGTTCATATTGACTAAATTGACAAAGCCCTCCATCCCCGTCAACTTAGTAGGCCCACAAGTCAGCCTCCCACTGTGGTGGGTCCCAGCTGGCAGGGGGTATTCATTTTATTGTGCACAATAAGGAGGCACTTCCTTGCGTGCGAAGATATAGTTGGTGGGTCTGACCTGTCAGCGAAGGGAACATTTTTTTCGCGAAATATAGAGGCCCTTCCGGCGGATCCCAGATGTCAGGTGGAGGAATCATTATTTTGCGCGTAATAAGGAGGCATTTCCTTGCGTGCGGCCGTGGACCCAGCTATCAGCCTCTCCATGTACAATCCACTTCCGATGGATGTCGTTCATTGACCATGTTGACCACGCCGCGCCGAGAGCAACAGGGCGGTGGACGATGGCGAGGCCTACAAAGGGAACGACACGGAGCCGGGGAAGACACGACAGTGGCTGCCCATGCGGTGGAGAGTACGAGGGTTGACTGGTTCGGCTGCCGTCGCCGGAAAATAACAGGAGGTGTGGGTGAGTAGAGGGATAGACAGGCCAGGGATGCGAGTATATGATGGGGCCGTGAGGCCTGCCCGGCAGCACAGTCGGCCACGGGAGGCGGGAGCAGGCGGTTCCGACGGCGCTGGTTTGGGCGGCTGGGGCAGGAAGATCAGAGACTGAAGAAGCATGATTGCCGTTAGATTGACATCTAACAGTCTGACGCTGGTAAAGTCGATTCTTGACTAAGTTTCTTTTTTGATAAACCTTGTGTACGCATGAACTTAGTAGGCCCACAAGTCAGCCTCCAAATATGTGGCACACAGCATAGAGCCCATTTGCTATTTTTTAATAATTTCCAGCCCATTTGCTAATTCTTAAGTAATTTATTACAGACCATTTTCTGCCCAGGACCACGGTCAAAAAGTTCAACCTTATTTTGCATATTTCGGTGGAGTCCGAACTTTTGTAATCCTGAAATGATAAACATTTTTTAAGAACTTATTGATTTGCCAGAAAAAAAACATTTTTTTGTAAGCAAATAAGACGTGGGACAATTGAGTTGGTTTAAGGGAAAACCAGTGGTAAAAAAAATCAGGGATGGGAGGGAAAACAACAACAAAAATAAGGATGTAAATATGAAAAGTGAATTTTATGTATTTTCAATATAATGATACGTTTATATGAACTAGTAAAACTATAGGTAGAGATTAGAAAACGGATGTAGGACATGCGTTTCAAGAGGAAAATAGAACTGGGCTGTGTGTTTGATTCAGTAAAAAAAGTGCCTGCGGATGTTGTAAGACAAAATATAACTAATGCTGGCGGGCCAGAGGCCAGTAGATACCTGCTGGATCTTTGAGCCCTGTTGTCGTCATGGGTTGGGCCTGTTAAAAACAAAACCAAGCCTGGGCAGTCTACAACCCAGTTGAAACTTGCTCGACCTGAAAAAACAATATACGTGCTCAATAAACGAGAGAATTCTGTAAGTACAGACTGATAACTGGGATGCATCAGGGATATTTTTTTTCATCATGATAATAAGAGCATGCACTTGTTTTGAAAATTTTGGAGAACTAGGAATTCGAACGGCAGGTGCTTATGCTATCCATCAAATAAAAATCAGTGCCTGAAAATTCGTTTCGAAACAAATGATTCAGCTTTATATCCACGTCGACCCTCGGCATGATGGTTGGAAACAAATGCCAAGTTCATACCAAAAGATCGTTAACAACAATACCAACTTGCGGACGACAAGGTAGTACAAGTACCAATACCAAACTAACTTATAATCTTTTTACTCCTGGCCCTAGGGTTCGTCTGGTAGAAAATCTTGCAGAGGAACAGATCCCGCTCCTTCTCTTGCTCCAGGTCCCCGAGGTGGTACTGGTGCATCACCCAGTTGGTCTCTACTGGTCGAAGTTCTTGTTGGTGTGAAGCACGTAACCTTTTGCTACCCGTCGCCACTTGTTGACCATCACCGGCAAGGTATTGCGGTGTTGTGCCACATCGCTTTGCATGTCGCACTCGGCTGTATCTTGCGATGCGTCCGTGCCTTTTGAATGCCCTGGAATTGCTATTTGGAAGAAATGCTTGCTTAGGCCACTCGATGTGATACCTGCAGTCTTGTCGAATACAGGTTTTAGTGTACGTAGTTGGCATTTTCATAACATCTTTGGCATGTTGCAGTCACTTGTTTCACTTTTTATTAACTATGAAACTGTAATTGCTTCACCAGGTCTGCGTCTAAAAAGAAAAATAGAGCTATAAACAAAGGAATATGTTTGTGCAAGTAGATGGCCGATCGGTGTCTTATATGCCGCGCTCGCTGTCGATGGTTGGTATGAACAACTCGATGAGAGGGTGAGATCTCGCACTGTCAGCACTCACTTTGGCCTCAAGGTGCTCGATCAGCTCCTGATCCGTGGGATCAAACTTGACACCAGCCGGCAGCACCGGCCAATCCTTCTTCGACTTGCATGGGTTAATTCCAGTTATATGGTACTCAATGTATGATCAATCGACTGTTTTAAGTGAATGCTGATAGATTTCAACAGATAAGTGGTACTCCAAATCTGAAGTCCAGAATACCCGAACACGCCGCCGGGATTCTTGTGTCACCTCATGCGCAGCGTGTTGTCACGTCAATTCAATGTGTGGACATGATGAATAATTTGACCGACGTATACTAGTACTGCTACTGTACTACTTACTAGTCGTATTTAGTGTCATATTTTAACCATAGGTTTAACTAACAAGTACGCACTTGAAGCCTAAGTGAGTTAGGATGCACTTGATCCCAGAAAGGTATCTGTCCTACAAACCAGAGGAGTGCTTCAAACTAACAACAGTACATAATATACAACAAAAGAGGGTCGTGCTACAGCAGCAGAATACATAGCTCAGTCTACATATCAGTACGAATCAAGTTGTGCATATTTGTGTTGGGGAACGTAGTAATTTCAAAAAATTTCCTACGCACACACAAGATCATGGTGATGGCATAGCAACGAGAGGGGAGCGTGTGTCCACGTACCCTCGTGAACCGAAAGCGAAGCGTTATAACAACGCGGTTGATGTAGTCGACGCGTCTTCACGATCCGACCGATCCAAGTACCGAGCGTCGGCACCTCCGAGTTCAGCACACGTTAAGCTCGATGGCGATCCCGGCTCCGATCCAGAAAAGCGTCGAGGATGAGTTCCGTCGACCTGACGGCGTGGTGGCGATGATGATGCTGCACCGGCGCGAGGCTTCGCCTAAGCTCGCGACGATATGACCGAAGTGGAATATGGTGGAGGGGGCACCGCACACGGCTAAGGAACGATCCGTAGATCAACTTGTGTGTCTTGGGTGCCCCTGCCCCGTATATAAAGGAGCAAGGGGGGTGCGGCCGGCCCTAGGAGGAGGCGCGCCGGAGGAGTCCTACTCCCACCGGGAGTAGGACTCCCCCTTTCTAGTTGGATTAGGACTTGGGGAGGGAAGAGAAGGGCGCCGCCCCCTTTCCTGTCCTATTCGGACTAGGGGAGGCGCGCGGCCTGCCTGGCAGCCGCCCTTCCTCTTCTCCCTCATGGCCCACTAAGGCCCATTAACCCCCGGGAGGGTTCCGGTAACCCCCCGGTGTTCCGGTAAAATCCCGATTTCACCCGGAACTATTCCGAAGTCCAAACATAGGCTTCCAATATATCAATCTTTATGTCTCGACCATTTCGAGACTCCTCGTCATGTCCGTGATCACATCCGGGACTCCGAACAAACTTCGGTACATCAATACTCATAAAATTGTCATCGTAACGTTAAGCGTGCGGACCCTACGGGTTCGAGAACTACGTAGACATGACCTAGAACTATTCTCGATCAATAACCAATAGTGGAACCTGGATGTTCATATTGGTTCCTACATTTTCTACAAAGATCTTTATCGGTCAAATCGCATAACAACATACGTTGTTCCCTTTGTCATCGGTATGTTACTTGCCCGAGATTCGATCGTCGGTATCCAATACCTAGTTCAATATCGTTACCGGCAAGTCTCTTTACTCGCTTACGTAATACATCATTTCATAACTAATTCATTAGTTACAATGCTTGCAAGGCTTAGGTGATGAGTATTACCGAGAAGGCCCAGAGATACCTCTCCGACAATCGGAGTGACAAAACCTAATATCGAATTATGCCAACTCAACATATACTTTTGGAGACACCAGAGAGTACCTTTATAATCACCCGATTCGTTGTGACGTTTGGTAGCACACAAAGTGTTCCTCCGATGAACAGGAGTTGCATAATCTCATAGTTGCGAGAACTTTGTATAAGTCATGAAGAAAGCAATAACAACATACTAAGCGATCAAGTGCTAAGCTAACGGAATGGGTCAAGTCAATCACATCATTCTCCTAATGATGTGATCCCGTTAATCAAATGACAACTCATGTCCATGGTTAGGAAACATAACCATCTTGATTAACGAGCTAGTCAAGTAGAGGCATACTAGTGACATTACATTTGTTTATGTATTCACACATGTATTATGTTTCCGGTTAATACAATTCTAGCATGAATAATAAACATTTATCATGATATATAAGGAAATAAATAATAACTTTATTGTTGCCTCTAGGGCATATTTCCTTGATCTCCCACTTGCACTAGAGTCAATAATCTAGATTACACAAGAATGATTCTCACACCCATGGAGTCTTGGTGCTTGATCATGTTTTGCTCATGAGAGAGGCTTAGTCAAAGGTGCTGCAACATTCAGATCCGTATGTATCTTGCAAATCTCTATGTCTCCCACTTGGACTTGGTCCCGAATGGAATTGAGGCGTCTCTTGATGTGCTTGGTCCTCTTGTGAAATCTGGATTCCTTTGCCAAGGCAATTGCACCAATTGTCACGGAAGATCTTCATTGGTCCCGATGCACTAGGTATAACACCTAGATCGGAAATGAACTCCTTCATCGAGACTCCTTCATTTGCTGCTTCGAAGCAGCTATGTACTCTGCTTCACATGTAGATCCCGCCACGGCGCTTTGTTTAGAACTGCACCAACTTACGGCTCCACCGTTTAATAAAAATACGATCCGGTTTGCGATTTAGAATCGTCCGGATCAGTGTCAAAGCTTGCATCGGCGTAACCCTTTACGACAAGCTCTTTGTCACCTCCATAAATGAAAACATATCCTTAGTCCTTTTCGGGTATTTCAGGATATTCTTGACCGCTGTCCGATGATCCACTCTGGATTACTTTGGTACCTCCTGCTAAGCTAATAGCAAGGCACACATCAGTGCAGGTACACAGCATTGCATACATGATAGAGCCTATGGCTGAAGCATAGGAACTCCTTTCATTTTCCTCTATCTTCTGCGTGGGTGGGCATTGAGTCGACTCAATCTTACACCTTATGTCTGAGCAAGAACCCTTTCTTTGCACGATCCATAATGAACTTTTCAAGACTTTATCAAGGTATGTGCATTGTGAAAGTCCGATCAAGCGTCTTGATCTATCTCTATAGATCTTGATGCCTAATATGTAAGCAACTTCACGAGGTCCTTCATTGAAAAACTTTTATTCAAGTATCCTTTTATGCTATCCAGAAATTCTATATCATTTCCAATCAACAATATATCGTCCACATATAATATTAGAAATGCTCTGAGCTCCCACTCACTTTCTTGTAAATACAAGGCTTCTCCAAAAGTGCATACAAAACCATATGCTTTGATCACACTATCAAAGCGTTTATTCTAACTCCGAGAGGCTTGCACGGACCATAGATTGATCGTTGGAGCTTGCACACTTTGTTAGCTCCTTAGGATCGACAAAACCTTCGGTTGCATCATATACAACTCTTCTTCCGAAATCCATTCAGAAATGCAGTTTTGACATCCATCTGCCATATTTCATAATCATAAAATGCGGCGATCGCTAACATGATTCGGACAGACTTAAGCATCGCTACGGGTGAGAAGGTCTCATCGTAGTCAACTCCTTGAACTTTTCAAAAACCTTTTGCAACAAGTCGAGCTTTGTAAACAGTAAAATTACCGTCAGCGTCAGTCTTCTTCTTGAAAATCCATTTATTCTCTATTGCTTGCCGATCATCAGGCAAGTCAACCAAAGTCCACACTTTGTTCTCATACATGGATCCCATCTCAGATTTCATGGCTTCAAGCCATTTTGCGGAATCTGGGCTCACCATCGCTTCTTCATAGTTCGTGGGTTCACCATGATCTAGTAGCATGACTTCGAATAGGATTACCGTACCACTGCAGTGCGGATTTTATTCTGGTTGATCTCTGATTCAGTAACAACTTGATCTGAAGTTTCATGATCATCATCATTAACTTCCTCACTAATTGGTGTAGGTGTCACAGAACCGATTTACGTGATGAACTACTTTCCAATAAGGGAGCTGGTACTGTTACCTCATCAAGTTCTACTTTCCTCCCACTCACTTCTTTCGAGAGAAACTCCTTCTCTAGAAAGGATCCATTCTTAACAACGAATGTCTTGCCTTGGATCTGTGATAGAAGGTATACCCAATTGTCTCCTTTGGGTATCCTATGAAGACACACTTTTCGATTTGGGTTCAAGCTTATCAGGTTGAAGCTTTTTCACATAAGCATCGCAACCCCAAACTTTCGAAGCGACAACTTTGGTTTCTTGCCAAACCATAGTTCATAAGGTGTCGTCTCAGCGGACTTTGATGGTGTCTTATTTAACGTGAATGCGGCCGTCTCTAAAGCATAACCCCAAAGCGATAGCGGTAAATCGGAAATAGACATCATAGATCGCACCATATCTAGTAAAATACGATTCGACGTTCGGACACACCATTACTGTTGTGGTGTTCCGTGGCGTGAGTTGCGAAACTATTCGCATTGCTTCAAATGTAGACCAAACTCGTAACTCAAATATTCTCCTCCACGATCAGATCGTAGAAACTTTATTTTCTTGTTACGATGATTTTCAACTTCACTCTGAAATTCTTTGAACTTTTCAAATGTTTCAGATTTATGCTTCATTAAGTAGATATACCCGTATCTGCTTAAATCATCTGTGAAGGTGAGAAAATAACGATATCCGCCACGAGCTTCAACATTCATTGGACCACATACATCTCATGTATGATTTCCAACAAATCTGTTGCTCTCTCCATACAACCGGAGAACGGTGTTTTATTCATCTTGCCCATGAGGCACGGTTACATAAGTACCAAGTGATTCATAATCAAGTGATTCCAAAAGTCCATCATGTATGGAGTTTCTTCATGCGTTTTACACGATATGACCTAAGCGGCGATGCCACAAATAAGTTGCACTATCATTATCAACTCTGCATCTTTTGGCTTCGACATTATGAATATGTGTATCACTCTTCGAGATTCAACAAGAATAGACCACTCTTTAAGGGTGCATGACCATAAAAGATATTACTCATATAAATAGAACAACCATTATTCTCTGATTTAAATGAATAACCGTCTCGCATTAAACAAGATCCAGATATAATGTTCATGCTCAACGCGGCACCAAATAACAATTATTTAGGTCTAAAACTAATCCGAAGGTAGATGTAGAGGTAGCGTGCCGACCGCGATCACGTTGACTTTGGAACCATTTCCCACGCGCATCGTCACCTCGTCCTTTGCCGATGCTCGCTTATTCCGTAGTCCTGTTTGAGTTGCAAATATTAGCAATGAACCGATATCAAATACCAGTGCTACTCGAGCTCTAGTAAGGTACACATCAATAACATGTATATCACATATACCTTTGTTCACTTTGCCATCCTTCTTATCCGCCAAATACTTGGGGCAATTCCGCTTCGGTGACCAGCTTGCTTGCAGTAGAAGCACTCGGTTTCAGAGCTTAGGTCCAGATTTGGGTTTCTTTTCTTGAGCAGCAACTTGCTTGCTGTTCTTCTTAAAGTTCCTTCTTCTTTCCTTTGCCCTTTTCTTGAAACTAGTGGTCTTGTTGACCATCAACACTTGATGCTCCTTCTTGATTTCTACCTCCATGACTTTTAGCATTGCGAAGAGCTCGGGAAGTGTCTTGTTCATCCTTGCATATTATAGTTCATCACGAAGCTCTTGTAGCTTGGTGGCGATGATTGGAGAATTACATCAATGACACTATCATCCGAAAGATTAACTCCAGGTTGAATCAAGTGATTATTATACCCGGATATTTTGAGTATGTGCTCACTTGTGAGAACTATTCTCCTCCATCTTGCAGCTATAGAACTTATTGGAGACTTCATATCTCTCAATCCGGGCATTTTCTTGAAATATTAACTTCAACTCTGGAACATCTCATATGCCCCATGGCGTTCAAAACGTCGTTGAAGACCAGTTCTAAGCCGTAAAGCATGGCACAATGAACTATGGAGTAGTCATCGACTTTGCTCGCCACGTTCACAACCGGCGTTGCTCTGCAAAGAGCACGGCACCAGCGGTGCTTCGGGGCGTAATTCTTCTATGCAGCAATGAGGATAATCCTCAAATTACGGACCCGATCCGTGTAATTGCTACCATCATCTTTCAACTTTGCTTTCTCAAGGAACATTAAAATTCAACGGAACAATAGCACGAGCCATCTATCTACAAGAAACATAGACAAGCAAAATACTATCGGTACTAAGTTCATGATAAATTTAAGTTCAATTAATCATATTAAAAACTCCCACTTAGACAGACATCTCTCTAGTCATCTAAGTGATTACGTGATCAAATCAACTAAACCATAACCGATCATCACGTGAGATGGAGTAGTTTTCAATGGTGAACATCACTATGTTGATCATATCTACTATATGATTCATGCTCGACCTTTCGGTCTCCGTGTTCGAGGCCATATCTGCATATGCTAGGCTCGTCAAGTTTAACTTGAGTATTCTGCGTGTGCAAAACTGGCTTGCACCCGTTGTAGATGGACGTGAGCTTATCACACCGATCATCACGTGGTGTGCAGGCACTCTGAACTTTTAGCAACGGCATACTCGGGAGAACACTTCTTGATAATTTTAGTGAGAGATCATCTTAAAATGCTACCGTCAATCAAAGCAAGATAAGATGCATAAAGGATAAACATCACATGCAATCAATATAAGTGATATGATATGGTCATCATCATCTTGTGCTTGTGATTTCCATCTCGAAGCACCATCATGATCACCATCGTCACGGTAGCGACACCTTGATCTCCATCGTAGCATCGTTGTTGTCTGCGCCAACTATTGCTTCTCGACTATCGCTACCGCTTAGTGATAAAGTAAAACAATTACATGGCGTTTGCATTTCATACAATAAGCGACAACCATATGGCTCCTGCCGATTGCCGATAACCGGTTACAAAACATGATCATCTCATACAATAAAATATAGCATCACGTCTTGACCATATCACATCACAACATGCCCTGCAAAAACAAGTTAGGCGTCCTCTACTTTGTTGTTGCAAGTTTTACGTGGCTGCTACGGGCTGAGCAAGAACCATTCTTACCTCGCATCAAAACCACAGCGATAGTTTGTCAAGTTGGTGCTGTTTTAACCTTCGCAAGGACCGGGCGTAGCCTCAGTTTCAACTAAAGTGAGAGAGAGACACCCGCGGTCACCTTTAAGCAACGAGTGCTCGGCGGTGAAACCAGTCTCGCGTAAGCTTCTGGCGTAATGTCGGTCGGGCGCTTCATCTCACAATACCGCTGAACCAAAGTATGACATGCTGGTAAGCGGTATGACTTATATCACCCACAACTCACTTGTGTTCTACTCGTGCATATGTCATCAGCGCATAAAACCAGGCTCGGATGCCTTTGTTGGGGAGCGTAGTAATTTCAAAAATTTCCTACGCATACACAAGATCATGGTGATGGCATAGCAGCGAGAGGGAGTGTGTCCACGTACCCTCGTAGACCGAAAGCGGAAGCGTTATAACAACGCGGTTGATGTAGTCGTACGTCTTCACGACCCGACCGATCCAAGTACTGAACGTACGGCACCTCCGAGTTCAGCACACGTTCAGCTCGATGACAATCCCCTGGCTCCGATCCAGCAAAGCGTCGGGGATGAGTTCCGTCGACCTGACGGCGTGGTGGCGATGATGATGCTCCACCGGCGCAGGGCTTCGCCTAAGCTCATGACGATATGACCGAAGTGGAATATGGTGGAGGGGCACCGCCACAGCTAAGGAGCGATCCGTAGATCAACTTGTGTGTCTTGGGGTGCCCCCTGCCCCGTATATAAAGGATCAAGGGGGTGCGGCCGGCCCTAGGAGGAGGCGCCGGGAGGAGTCCTACTCCCACCGGAGTAAGATTCCCCCTTTCCTAGTTGGATTAGGACTTGGGGAGGGAAAGAGAGGGCGCCGCCCCCTTTCCTGTCCTATTCGGACTAGGGGAGGCGCGCGGCCTGCCCTGGCCGGCCCTTCCTCTTCTCCCTCATGGCCCACTAAGGCCCATTAACCCCGGGAGGTTCGGTAACCCCGGTGTTCGGTAAAATCGATTTCACGGAACTATTCGAAGTCAAACATAGGCTTCCAATATATCAATCTTTATGTCTCGACCATTTCGAGACTCCTCGTCATGTCCGTGATCACATTGGGACTCGAACAAACTTGGTACATCAATACTCATAAAATTGTCATCATAACGTTAGCGTGCGGACCCTACGGGTTCGAGAACTATGTAGACATGACCTAGAACTATTCTTGATCAATAACCAATAGTGGAACCTGGATGTTCATATTGGTTCCTACATTTTCTCGAAGATCTTTATCGGTCAAACCGCATAACAACATCGTTGTTCCCTTTGTCATCGGTATGTTACTTGCGAGATTGATCGTCGGTATCAATACCTAGTTCAATCTCGTTACGGCAAGTCTCTTTACTCATTCTGTAATACATCATTTCATAACTAACTCATTAGTTACAATGCTTGCAAGGCTTAGGTGATGAGTATTACGAGAAGGCCTAGAGATACCTCTCCGACAATCGGAGTGACAAAACCTAATCTCGAATTATGCCAACTCAACATATACTTTTGGAGACACCTGTAGAGTACCTTTATAATCACCCGATTCGTTGTGACGTTTGGTAGCACACAAAGTGTTCCTCCGGTAAGCAGGAGTTGCATAATCTCATAGTTGCGAGGAACTTTGTATAAGTCATGAAGAAAGCAATAGCAACATACTAAGCGATCAAGTGCTAAGCTAACGGAATGGGTCAAGTCAATCACATCATTCTTCTAATGATGTGATCCCGTTAATCAAATGACAACTCATGTCCATGGTTAGGAAACATAACCATCTTGATTAACGAGCTAGTCAAGTAGAGGCATGCTAGTGACATTACATTTGTTTATGTATTCACACATGTATTATGTTTCCGGTTAATACAATTCTAGCATGAATAATAAACATTTATCATGATATATAAGGAAATAAATAATAACTTTATTATTGCCTCTAGGGCATATTTCCTTCAATTTGCTGTTGGCATGAACCACATCGCCGCATGTCGGGTTTGCAAAAGCCATCCATCGCATGGAAGCTTGATGCCTTTCACACACTGAAGATTATCTGGCAACAAGTTGTGTCGACGAATCTCTGGATATGGTGATTCATGAAACCCATGGTATGATGTGTAAACACAGTCCCCCCGACGAATGGAAGTTGCATAGCACGGTAATCATCACCGGTGATATGATCGATGATTGGTTGGATGATCGTATAATTGGCCCCGAGGATCATGGAGTGGTTGTTGAGGCTGTAAACCCGCCTCCAGTTGAATACGCCTGGCCCAATGGAGCTGGGCTCTTTCTCGAACACGAAGCAGCCATAGCCATCAACGTCACGAATGCCCCAGGCATTGTACTGCATGTGGTTTGATGAAATGGTTTGGTCAATTTGGTACGTGCAAATGAGCATCAAATGACCACCGTTAGCTGAATGAGTGATAAACCAGCACCCATCGGCTGGTATGATTCCAGGTCCTGGAATCATAAAGGCCAGCGCATTTGCGTCTGCTGCAACAATTCAAATTGGAGACGAAAAGGACAAAAATAAACAATCATGTTCAGAGTATGTGTGGAATTAAGATTATTATAACAGTGACACATATCATAGACAGAGAATTGCAATGACGTGGTCATAATCATACCCCAAGTTAAAAAAATAAGCTAATGGCTTTCATATTCTAGCAATATATCATGGTTCAAACATCATGTAACAATGAGAGGAAAACAGATATGACAGGGCCTACTCATATTCTACCATAGCACTTACTACAGTTATCATATCAACTCTAAGCAATAACATGCGTTGTTACAAAAATCCTGGAAATGAGAGTAACATAGCAATCATGAGGTTATACTCATAATATCTATTCTAACAATCATTAGATACCAATTGTTCTCATATCAACTCTAACAATAACATGTGTGGTCATAAAAATCTAGGAAATGAGAGGAACATATAGCAATGATGTGGTTATAGACATACTATATATTCTAAATTTGTAACAATGAACATGCCGTCGTATTCTTAAGGTAAAGATGAGATGAGATAGAACAATTACACGACGATAGATTCCACCAGTATAGGCAGCCAATCGGTGCGTGGACCGCATAAACGATGCCATCATGCACTATAGCATCAGACAGAAGTGTTGGGTAAAGAGGATCGACGATGAGCCATAACCATGTATGGCGACCGGATTCCAGATAGACTAATCCCATGTTGAACACGACAATGAGCTTGTAATCCATGTTGTCTTGTGATGGTGTGGGCACCATGATTACAACCTTGACAAGCGGAGGTCGAGCCAAAAGCTCGAAGCGTCTCGTGCGTAGTAGGCAGGAGTGTCCGGCAGGCCACGTGGCTCGATGGCGGCGGTATCCATAGATGGAAGGGTGATCTCTCGCTGGGTGTAGATATCCACGAGACGCCATGGACTACCGTATTGGTGGATGGACGATCCAGTTGACCTTCATGCCCACCAGTAGTGGCCGCGCATGAAGGACAGGTGGACGGGTAGTGGTAGCATGTCGAGGGGCACCACAACCACCTCTATGGGATTGTCAAGTCGGTGTCTGGGCCACCTGCGAGGATTGGGCATCAGCAAGCAGGGTGTCTTGAAAAGAGAAGGCTGGTTGCAGACGAGTAGACGGTACAAAGACACCAAGCATGTGGCCATACGGACGGTGCTGAGTAGGTCCATACGATTACAGATCTGCTCCAAGAGAACATCGGGGAGGGAATTCCAATCGCGGCTCTGCGTGTCAGTCGGTTCTGCCATTGGGCTTTTCGGTGCCTGCGAGCCAGCGGGGAAGTGGATTCGGGCGGGTGAGCGAAGAAGCTTCTCCTCGTGTGGCCGAGCAGTGAGTGGGGGATATAGTGCGTCACGAGCTACCAAGGAAGATAAGCGGTGAGGCGAAGCAGCGAGAGCGGGGAAATGGTGTGCGGGCGACGATGGGGAAGGAAGAAGAGTGGAAGACGGGGAAGAAAGTGCATTAAATCTCAATTCTACTACTACTACCAGGGTATACCGTCCTTTCGAGTTTAAATAGTTGCACCGATGACATATGTGTCTACCACAAGAGGGCCCATATGTTAGTTAATGGATGACATAAGCGTGCTCTACTGGCAAACATGATGGCAGTACTGGGTAAGGCTGATTTAGTAACACCAACACACTGGTTCAGCTTATTAATTAAGTGTCCCATCTGCTGCAGCGTGTATTGTCACTTCACTGCGAAGACTAGTTGAATAGTTCTCTCTGACTGAGATGGGGAATAATGGATCGCAAAGACTTCCTTTCTACATTATCCCTATGCCTCTACGCTCACTTCACTCATTTTGCTCCGTACGTAGTCACTTGTTGAAATCTCTAGAAAGACAAATACTCCGTATTTTGGAACAGAGGGAGAATTTTACTCCGTATTTGGGAACAGAGGGAGTATCACCATATGAGGGAACATATGAGGCTTGAAATATGAACGTGTCAATGGGAGGGAGTAAGCCCCATGCATGCAAGCATGCAACATGCAACACTCACACGTACACATGGACGCACACAGCACTCACGCACCCATGCGGCACACAACACACGACGCAACACACACGCTCACGCTCAAGTGCTCAACCTACTCCCTACGTCCGTGAAAGACTGTACATTTAGAGATTTACACATTGACCAGGGAATAATTAACGCCCAAAAGTAGCAGACTTAGGCTGGTCATAGTGGGGAATAACTTAGACTACTAACATGCATATGTTACTAGTCTATGTTACTACCTTCATAGTGAGGAGTAACATATGTGTGGTATCATGCAAGGCATCATTCATTAAGATGTAGACTCATTTTTCCTTGAGATGCGTTATGTTATTGTAACATATTATGTTACTCCAAACACCTCTCTCCTCATTCAGTACATGCCACATAAGCAAACTTTTCTTGGGGTGTGTTATGTTACTTGGTAAGTTACTCCCACTATGAACAGCCTTATGTGTGCATGCGACCATTGAGAGAAGAAGATTAAATGAAGATCGTTGCATGCTGTAATTAAGGATAGACATGTAGGCTATACCTAGAGCACAAGTTGGTGCATTAGTCAATCAATATCGATTTAGATTAAAGGCTAAATGCATTGGAAGTGTAGATGTACTACACTCTTTGTTTTTAGATGATTTCTTTGCTCTGCCAACTGACAGGTGGGACCCAGAAACCAGGTGACAATTTAACCAGTCAACAAAGTGCCACGTCGACTATGTGGTCGGTCAGTAGGGTGCAATACGGTGCTCTACGATGAGCTAGTGATCGTATAATCACCGCAAAACTATATATAGTGCCCGTAAAGAGCGTATTGTTACATACGTTGACCGCCAGTGTATTTTTCTCGTTTCAAATTAAGCCATATTAACCGGAAAGGACACAGTATGGACTAGTACTAGTATTGCTTTGATGTGTCCTGTCAACTCGCCGAACGAGGAGAAGCTTGCTTACTACGCCTCTCGCTCGCCCACGCGCGCGGTGGTTCGCAGGACGAGGAGAGGGTTTTGAGTACATCGCCCTCTCCCTCTCCCTCTCCCTCTCCCTCGCCCTCGCCCTCGCGGTGGACGTGCAGCAGTTCAATCGGTGTCAGATTGCCAAAAGTATAATGTGTATTGTTGTATCATCATTGTTGGACCTTCCGAAGAGGCGAAGAGCCAAGTGCAAGGTTCACACGAGTATGAACTGTTGAACCTCCCGAAGAGGCAAAGAGCCAAGTGCAAGGTTTTATAGGAGTTTTCGTCCTAGTAGGAGCGTACTACAACTATAGCGAACGATGATACTGTATGATGCCGCCACGTCACATATATCTAAAGCTGTGCCACCTTTTTTTCTCAAAGAGCGTGTTGGAGCCCGTGCAAAAACCACACAAGTTGCACGTACACATAACACATTTACTAGTAATAAATTCTAAAGGACAAATGCCAGTATGCCACACAAGTTCATCTCCAATTCATGTGATAAATTTGTGCACGACTAGTCTACATATATTCACAGCGCTACCGTTCATAATTTACCGTACTCCACTTACATGTTATAGATGGGCCCTCCTCCAGGTTCCAATCCCAAGTGTTCTTCATGGATGGCACGATCCATAGAGGTGGGCAACGGGAATCATTATCGCAGCTTTCTACACGATGGAGACTCATCCAAGCTGAAGCGGCATAAATCAGGGATAGTGTGTCCCAGCATGTCGTTCATCCGATGATGCGCATTGAAGACACAACCATGCTTCATGAACGGCAGGCCTTCCGTGTCGTGCACGGAAGGTGGCACCCGCTTCACAATGGGGTAGCTGTCCCCAATGAAAAGCGAGGAGAGTGTTCCTCGGCACCCACGTAGCATCACGGGGTTCGAACTTGGCGCCGTTCATCTGGTACATGTGGCATCTCAGATCTGGTCACATGGTGACGTACATAGTCAAGGTCCATGCATAATAATGTTGTGCTCAAATATGGCGGTCAGTAACTGTGCAGCAAATAGTACTACTCCGGTATAGAGGAAGTAAAATAACCGGCTTATTATATATAGCCACTCTTGGCTACATGGATGAGATAGTAAGACATGGAAAAACAAAAATGGTGGCAGCTAGTGGGTTCAAGTCTTCAAGGGCCTAGCTAGCTATACGCGTCCTCCTAGGTAAAAAGTACTCCTACTAGTACGTAAGTAGAGTACTAGTACAACGATGAAGAGAAGGCGAGAGGGTTAAAAAATGGAATACCTGGGTAGATGGTGACGGTCCGATCGTGGTAGATTGTGTGACCATGTTGCACATCAGTGGTACCATGGGTAACGACTGCTAAAATAGTTGATCCCAATATGCCAAAGTCAGCTACAAGGTTCCAGGTTAGACCGAATCGCGGATGCAAATGCACATCCAGGATCGGCGATCTTATTTTGATCGCGGGATGAATGGTCCCTGCAAAATAATGGAGTACCGTTAGGGATGCAAATGATGGTTTGTGCATTCCATTTGTAATCTCCCATACCGTAGGATGGCAACCAGATGAAACAAGTCCCCTGGCTTGTCACCGCGAGGATGCGGCCTAGATGGCGCACGGCGTCTTTGAACGTGTAGGGGTACAAATCTGCCGCCGCCAACATGTGCCAGCCTCTGCCGTTACTGCCTCTTGCATTGATGGCAAGCCTTATGTCGAACACCGCGATGAGATAGTAATCGTCGTAGCCGCGTCGCTTTGTCGGTGGGTCCGCAATTGCGATCTTCTTCAATCTCATGTAGGCATCATCATACGTATTCAAGCCCAGCCAGTCCGGAAGGCCGATCCCAATGGTGGAGAAGGGGTCTACCGGAACGGCCGCACTGCTGTGGATGTTGTGCAAAATGATGGTGGTATCCGGCCGGAGGTATGCAAGCCAATCTTCGTTGGTGCCGACCCAGACCTATATATAAGACGGTGGGTATCGGAGAAATTACGGGATGGAAATGGAATAACTAAGTACTACATGATCAAACTCCATTACTGACCTGCTCATCGGACAAAATCCGACTACCTCTCAACATCGGCAACTCTAGCGGAGTCAACGTGCAACCATGGCCAGGGAACGGTGGACTGTTCAAACAATTGTCCCATAGAAGAACCTTCTCCTCGAGGATGCATGGAAGACCAACAAGCATGGACTTTTCCCAAGCCATTTTAAGCACCATCTTGAAAAAGTTGGTGCAGGAAGCACCAGTCTTCTTGGCGGTGAGGACGTCCAGAGCGGCGTCGATTTCTCCCGAGGAGGATCGTCGTCAATGTCTCCCAGCCACGACGAGGAGGAGAACTGCTGGCGAATCCATGGGAGCGATGACGAACTGCCTTCTCTTGGGGAGGAACTAGCAAGGAGGAGATAAGAGCATAGTAACCATGAGGCCTCGTCCCTTCAAGCTGTAGCGAAGGGGTGAGGCTATTATTTACTACTAGTACTAGCATTATGGGACGTTATGGGATTGCATTATACTATAAATAATAGCACTAGTAAGAAATTTTGGCACTAGCTAGTAGTTTTTAGGCGTGGATTAAGAAATTTTGGGTATGTTTTTGCTATTTTTGTACCGCCAACTAGTGTCAAAAACGTCTTACATTATGTGATTGAGGATGCGTGCTCGTCTGCATCAGATACTAGTACTACTTTCTCAACTAGTAGTGCGAGGTACTACTAGTGCCATGTCTTGCACTTCTAGTATAGTGCACCAGTTTTGAACTCTTGAATCTCAGGGCCAAGGAGCTACAGTTGGAAGTGGAGGGTACTACTGTTCTCTAGAACCATCGCTGTACTATCAATGCAGGGAAAGTACACCTGCGTAGTGGCCTAGTGGGTACTCTCGGTGCTCTATTCAGCCGCTCATCTCACGTAGCTGGCCTACTCAGCAACTCCTCTCACGCACACACTAGCAGCCTGTTTATCAGCGACGGTTACTGTGGGGGCAGAACATTTGAGTTATTTGATACAGCGAGACTAGGCTTTTCGCTTCCATTTGTGGAGGTGTGATGGATCTCGTCGAACTTTGTTAGTAGTTCCTTCTTTATGAATGAGATGAAGCAAAGCTTTTGCCTCCGTTTCAAAAAAAACACGTCAAGAGGAATTTCTTTTATAGTAGAGCCGATAATGGAGTGAAGTCCATGCATGCAACGCCACAAGCTACAGAGTAGTAGTAGAGCACTTTACATACAGAGCCATATTGCACAGTCCCAATGCCCCGCCAGGCTTTTCCGGCTCCTCGGGCTTAATTGGGAGGCTCTAGCTAGTTTAAATATACTACTAGCTGATGAGGAAGCTGCAAGCAAGGTGCGGCTAGGGCGAGCACGTGAGCCACGAGATGCTGGGAAGGAAAACCCATTCACGTGGCTAGGCTATCCAGTGCACCCAGATTGTGGTGTCGCACGTTTGTTTGACTTCAAAACTCAAACTACCCGTATAAAATATTGGCTCGCAGCGAAGTTACTATTTAAAAAAAGGGCCGCCGTGCGTTCGGCCGGGATCGAACCCACAAAACGAGGTATACACTCCCGCGACCACTAGTAGTACTCGTTGGAGTACAACGCAACCTAGAATCGCCTTTTGTCGCTAGTAGTACATGGTTCCTTACAAGAAACCCCTAATAATGCAAGAAACCACTAATAATGCCAAGAAACTACTACCACTTGCATACGTGGCAGACTTAAGATAAGCCTACCGTATCAACCAGTACATGCTCTTACCAACCAGCCCTACCAAGAAACGACTACTCTACAAAGTGCCGTTGTACGCACGTTTCAACCCATGGCCCTGTTTGGATACACTTGTTGTCAATCTAACCCTGCCATCCAAACACCACTTTGGTTAGAGTTAGTTTAGGGTTAGAATCTAACCTCTGACTTAGAGTATCCAAACAGGGCTCATGTCGCCCATTAAGTCAACGCCTTCTATTCGACCGGGTGAGGGAGTCCTGGACTAGGGGGTGTCCGGATAGCCGGACTATCATCACGGCCGGACTCCAAGACTATGAAGATACAAGATTGAAGACTTTGTCCGTGTCCGGATGGGACTTTCCTTGGCGTGGAAGGCAAGCTTGGCGATCTGGATATGTAGATCTCCTACCATTGTAACCGACTACTGTGTAACCCTAACCTATCCGGTCTCTATATAAACCGGAGGTTTTAGTCCGTGGGACGAACAACAATCATACCATAGGCTAGCTTCTGGGGTTTAGCCTCCTTGATCTCGTGGTAGATCTACTCTTGTACTACCCATATCATCAATATTAATCAAGCGGGGTAGGGTATTACCTCCATCGCGAGGGCGAACCTGGGTAAAAACATCGTGTCCCTTGTCTCCTGTTACCATCCGCCTAGGCGAGCAGTTCAGGACCCCCTACCGAGATCCGCGGTTTGACACCGACATTGGTGCTTTCATTGAGAGTTCCTCGTATGCGTTACCGATAGGCCCGATGGCTCCTTCGATCAACAACAGCGCGGTCGGTGAGACTTTTCTCCCGGACAGATCTTCGTATTCGGCGGCTTTGCTGCTGCAGGCGATTAAGCAGCCATCTGGAGCAGATCGAAGCTTCGCCCGCCATCAGGTCAGATTTGGAAGTTTGAACTATCGGCCGATATCCGCGGAGACTTGATCTTGACGGATTCGAGCATAATAACTGCCGCCTTGTCTCGATGGGCATGATCTAGCTCTGCAGCGAGCGATTGCCACAGGCCGCACCGAAATCCGCTCAACCCTTAATCCGGGCGGATTCCCCGATCGAGGACGAGTGGTTGGACACCACCTCGGGGGCTACAATCTCTACGGCGATTGAGTCGAACTCCATCCATGTCCTTTGCAAGCACCTCGACTCCAGGGTGTCGGACTCCTTTCCGGACTCCGAACCCTCCGCGCCCCTGCCAATCAAATCCGATTGGGCACCGGTCATGGAGTTCACGGCCGTGGACATCTTTCAACACTCGCCCTTTGGCGACATCCTGAATTCACTAAAGTCTCTCTCTTTGTCCGGAGAGCCCTGGCCGGAATACGGTCAGGAAGGTTGGGATGCGGACGACGAAGAAATTCAACGCCCACCCACCACCCACTTCGTAGCCACTGTCGAAAACTTACACGACGTGCTTGATTTCGACTCCGAAGACATCGACGGTATGGACGACGATGTAGGAGACAACAATGAACTAGCACCTATAGGATGCTGGGCAACCACCTCATCCCATGATGTATACATGGTGGATACACCTAAAGGAAATGAAGACGAGGAACAACGGGACGCTACGAAGGATAAATCCCTCGGCGCAGTCAAAAGCGGCAGCGTAAGCGCCGAACAAAGTCCGCCTCAACAAAGACCCAGCCATAGAGCAGGCGAACCGGTGGACAACGAACAAGCTATCGAGCAACCGTCCGAACAAGACAACTTGGATAAACAATCTGTCCCGGCGAAGACAACAGTCCGGACGATCTCACGCGGACAAACTATTGGAGCAAAATGACCTCGAGAAAAGGCTCGTCGCCATCGCTGCGCCTAGCCTGAAAAAGCAAGCGGAAGCTCAAAACAGCGGAAGATGCACTCAGGATCAGATGGAGCAAAGTATTCAGCACCATTGAACAAATGCAGCGACGATCGCCCGAACAAAAAGCTACCGAAAAAGCTACTGCCCAAATTTGACGAGGAGGCCTTAGAGCCACCACAATCAAAAAGTAAGAAGGCCACCTGGTCGGATGGACGACCCCACGGCAAAAGGAGAGCGGCAAATGGTGCCGCACACAAGCCAATATGCGATCCGCATAAGGATTCACATCTAAAGGATGGCCCAGTTAGGTCCATCTATGGGCCAAGAAAGCAGGCTCATCAAAGCAATGCAACACGCCAAAATTCCGAAGATCACGGCACACCCAAATATAGGGGCGCACACCCCTATGTTTCAGCGATGAGGTCTTTGGATCATGAATTTCCAGCAGGATTCAAACCCGTAAACATAGAGGCATCTGACGGAACAACAAACCACAGAGTGCGGATTGAGGATTACATCCTCCATACACACATGGCTAGAGGAGATGATCTCCACGCCATAAAATACCTACCCCTTAAACTCAAAGGGCCAGCTCGGCATTGGCTTAAAAGCCTCCCGAAAATACCATTGGAAGCTGGGAAGAGCTCGAGGATGCGTTTGGGCAAACTTTGGGGACCTATTTCCGCCCTCCGGATCACGGACGATCTAAGTCACATAACTCAACAACCGGAGAGTCAGCCGGAAATTCTAGAACAGGTTCCTTACTAAAAGAACCAAATAGTCATTGTCCGGACGCCAAGCCTTAGCAGCTTTCAAACACAACGTCCGAGACGAATGGCTCGCCAGACACCTCGGCCAAGAAAAGCCAAGAACAATGGCCGCATTAACAAGCCTCATGACCCGCTTTTGCGCGGGAGAAGACAGCTGGCTAGCAAGATGCAGTACCAGCGACCCAAGTACATCCGAAGTCAGGGATGGAAATGGGAAACCACAGCGCAACAAGGACCAACGCCGGATTAAAGGGAACGGTCCAAAGAGCGCGGCGGTCAACGCCGGATTCAAAAGCTCACGGCAGAACAACAAAAAACTGCCCCTTAAGGACAATAGTGATGAGCTATCCAACTTCAACAAAATTTTGGACAAGATATGTCAAATCCACAGTACTCCCGGGAGGCCTGCAAACCATACCCACAGAAATTGTTGGGTCTTCAAACAGTCCGGCAGACTCAACGCCCGAACACAAGGGCTCGACACACCAGCGAAGATGATGGCGAGCACCACAAGCAGAGCCCCGAAAACAAAAGAATTTCCCACAAGAGGTTAAAACAGTAAACTCACTTCCGTGATCAAAGGGAAAAAGCAGGCGCGCCCACTAAAAGGCGCGCCGCTGCTTCGTTGTCAAACCAATCACCTTCGACCATCGGGACTATTCGAAAATATCCGGAACGCAGGATGGACTGCCTTGATATTGGATCCTATAATCGACGGATTCCAATTACAGAAGTCCTCATGGATGGCGGCAGTGACATAAACCTGATATATCAGGACACAATCCGCAGGATGGGGATAAACCAACCAAAATTTGCCGTAGCAACACCTCCTTTAAAGGGGTAGTGCCAGGCCCATATGCCATTATGCGGGCTCCCTCTGCTAGAAGTTGTGTTGGTTCATCCGACAACTTCCGTCGTGAAAAGTTAGTCTTCCATGTCGCCCCATTTAAAAGTAGCCATCAAGCACTATTGGGACGCGAAGCTTTCGCCTGCTTTAACGCAATACCGCATTATGCATCTCTAACACTTAAAATGCCCGGTCCACGCGGCATCATCTCATTAAAAGGGAGTATTAAGTGTTACTCGAGCATGGAAGAACGTGAGACCGCCTTGACAGCCCCACACCTATCCGGCTCCGATAGTCAAAGAAACTGAATAGGCCATTCAAACCCCGGACACGGCTAGACGAGTCCGGCGCCTACTAGCGGCATACCCTCATACAAGGGGCTGCATGCATATACAACAAGAGACAATAAATCTCAATTTTCTTCAATTCTTCAAATTCGTACTCTGTTTATTTAATGTAAAGTACATTTTTCGCACGATCGTTTTCTTTCAAACTAAGTTCCTCTCTTTTACGGATGAACAACGTGCTACACCCGTCGAGATCGGCTGCGGAGACACATGCGCAGACGTGCGGTAGGGACCCGTTGCAAGGATTCTTTTCAGATTAAGACCTGCGTAAACCTTTTTACTGTCTCTTGTTGATATACATCCCCGGTTCCTTACTATAACCGAGGAGGAGGCTGGCGTTTGGCATTGGCCACACCAAATTTTGCGGCGTGCACGGACACGGGGGCTTAGGGCATTATTCTGCCCATTTTCATAAAGACCGAATACCTTAGGGAGTATTCGGCGTCTCGAGATTAGGCCTTATATGCATCAGCTCGAATCATGTCTTTGGTCAAATGTTGGGTTGCCCGGCTCCTGTGTTTTGCTGCCTTACGTTCCGTTTTCACGGCTAACACGGCACCGGAGAACTCTGCGATTGTGCCCGGTTTCGCCGAGCGAGCACCTCGATGAGAGAAAGCGGCAGATCATGATACAGCGAGAGACTGGTCAACCACTCGATGACTCACTGGAATGTTTAGGATTCCTCCGCATTAACGAAGGACGGTTTCGGTCGAGCACATACGCACCCAATTCGGAGAGTGCGGTGCCCCGAGGGCTATATAGTAGCCCCACCCTCGAACTCCTATGGCTAAGTGAAAGTGATAAAGCATTATAGTCCGGTTGCCTAGTTTGCTCGCTACCACCTCCTTAACAGGACCAAAGCGTTGGATTAAGTGTGAAAAAGCGCTTTCTTTGCAAACACCCCGCACTATGTGCGTGGGGGCTGAAACCAAGGACTGCCATCTTTCAGTTATATACACATATATATAAGCGGCCGCCAGGGAGTAGTTTACTACTTGAGCGCACAAGTATAAAAAGCTCTTATATTATATTGAAAACATTGTTTCACAAATCATACATGTCATTTAAACATAATATCCTTGAGCCTGCGTCTCTATTAAGCGAGCGCCCGCGGAACTTCTTCAAAGTAGTGCTCGGCGGTACTCGGCTTCATCGAATCTTGGGATGCAACGTCGGTGGCCTTCATCTCTGCCCAAAGTATGTCTTGACACGGGCGAGCCATCCGCGCTCCTCAATACACGCCGATCGCTTCATTGCGTCGATATGCGGTACCGCACCAAGGAACTGCTGCACTAAACTAAAATAGCTCTTGGTTGGGTCCGCCCGACCACAAGTGAATCAAGACATGCTTCATGGCAAATCCGGACAATCGATTCAGCTCGGCCCATTCGGCCAACCGATCGGTCAGCGGCGGAGGGCGCTCCGGACTATGGAATTGCGACCAATATAGATCTTCCCTTCATGCCTTTCCGCCCGGAAGTGCTCAACGCGTCCGCGGCGCTTCGCCGCCAAGTCGAGATAAGCATCCTCGAACTCCACAACTTATCCAGCGAGCATACTTTGGATCCGTATATTTCCTCCATAGCGAAAGCGGTTTTCCAGCCGCAATTGCCCGGCGACTCAGCTCCTCCTTGGCAGCTCTCAAAGCCGAGTGGGCATTCTTGGATTCGGCGGCGGCCTTTTTCAGGCCCTCTTGTTCCGCTTGACGTTCTTTTTCAAGAACCTCGCAGCGATCGGTAGTATTCCTCAACTTTCTGGCCATATCGGTCATTTCCTCTTTGCTTCGGCAGTGAGCAGCCCATTCGGCTTCTAGCTCTTCGGCCGCCTTTAAAGCGGCCGCATTACTATTTCTGGCTTGCTCTTTCGCTCGGGCGAGCTCCGCCCGCAGCTCCTCCACGGCAGCGGCACCATCTGCATTAAGCATACGAATAGTAAGACATGGGCGTCAAGCTCCCTTACCAGGTGTCCGCATAAAAGTCGCATACCTTGTGACTCGTTAAACCATTTATTGACCAGCGCGATGTCCGCATCCGCCTCGTCAAGTTGTCGCTTTAGTTCGGCATATTCATCAGTCCGGCTGGTCACCGGACGCCCCGCCACCTGTTTAGGAGCGGCGATATGTTATAACTGAGAATTTGATCTTCGACACGTTGTCAATTTTGACAAGATACCGAGTCTCGTGGGCTACTATCTATCTGAGCGCATTTATATGCATAACTATCGAAGGTACATCATTTTGCGTACCTCAAACCCGTCGATAAGCCTCGGCGGCTTCATGCAATCCGCTCTCGCGGATGCAATTCTCTCAATCACCGCGCCCATTAGAGCACGGTGATCTTCGAATAACCGCTTCGCCCGAGCAGATCCTTGACTCCTCCGACCGCACACCGCTTGGCGCGGACCTTCCGGCCCCGCGGACTTGGGGAACCCTCTGCGGCGACACCTCCGGTCGTCCGTTTCTATGAGGGTGCGACGGTGGGGGCGTTCGCTCTCCATCATCTCCGGAAGAAGATCCCCGAAGGCGAGCTCTGCTGAGAAGGGCTGAGGTCCGAACTACAAGGTACAATTTCGGTTATCATCATAAATAAATACAGGGATGTTCCTTATTTATAAGACCCCTTCTTTTTACTTACGGCTCGCTGGAGGGCTGATCCCCTTGGGGAAATAGTGCGGCTGGGTTACTTCCCAGCGCCGGACTCTCCGACGAAGATTCCCTTCCCTTTTTGAGGCCTTGACCTCCGGATCTTCCGAAGCGGTCCTCTTCTCTCCTCGAAAGACGGGACTTTTAATCCCTCCTTCCTTGATAGCCTCCTTCGTAAAGGCAGTTGCTTCCCCGCTCCCCCCTTCGCCTTCTTCAAAAGGCGCGACCTTTAACATCTCGGTCATCATGGGATCCGGCATGGTCTCCGGGAGGGGAGCCGGACACCTTATTAACTTTGCCTTGGCTATCCACTCCTGTTCAAGAAATGGCTCCTTTTAAGGGATATATATATATATATATATATATATATATATATATATATATATATATATATATATATATATATATATATATATATATATATATATATATGATAAATGAATGAACAGCTTGTCCGATTCTGACTACTTACTTGAGTATCTAGGCGATTGCAGCTTAGTCCTGCATCCTCGGTCAGTCCGGACACTTCTCTTGTGATCCGAAGAACAGTTTATACATCTCCACAGGCGCCGTGCCCATAAATTTTTGAGAGCTCGTGGTCCCTCGGATTAAATTCCCACAGGCGGAGGCGGCGCTTGCAGGCGAAGGCGTCGGATCACCATAACTGCGCCACTGCAGCCAGATTGATCTATCTTTCTGGAGGTCTCGAATCGGCCCTGCAGCAAGGGAGCGTCCTTGGGCGGCCCGCAATCGAGCCTTGTTGACCCATGGCGCCAGCCGCTGTGGTGGACTGGCGGAAGGCGGGAGCACCACCCATTTGGTGCCCCTGGGAGCAGTGATATAAAACCACTCCCATTGCCACAAACCAAGCTCCTCTTGAAAAGAGCCCTCGGGCCACGGAGCATCAACACATTTGCTTATGACCGCCCCTCCGCACTCTGCTTGTTGCCCCTCAATCATCTTTGGCTCCACCTTGAAGGTCTTGAGCCACAATCCAAAGTGGGGAGTAATATGGAGGAAGGCCTCACATACGACAATGAATGACGAGATATGGAGGATGGACTCCGGATTCAAGTCATGGAAATCAAGCCCATAATAAAAACATGAGCCCCCGCACAAAGGGATCCGTCGGGAAGCCTAAACCCCGAAGGAGGTGAGACACGAACACCACGTTCTCACCGGGCTCAGGAGTGGGAATGACCTGCCTGGAGCATGCAGCCTATCGAGATTTCGCCGATTAGATACTGGCGTCTCGCAGCTTTAGCACATCTTCTTACGTGATGGAGGAAGACATCCATCGGCCGTGCTGGTCGGAGCCGACATCATCGAAAGTCCGGCGCTGAATCTGAAGCTTTGGGTGTTGGAACTCGGCCGAGGCGAACTTCGATGGAGGGTGTAAAAGAAGAGGGCCTTGGTCTCATTATAAAGAGGTTGAATACCAAGAGCCCACCCATGGTCGATTAGGACTCGCCGATAGAGGAGGCGTGCCAGCGAACGCACGGTTGTGTTACCCACGTCCGTATTGATGAGAATCCTGGAATAAGGGGGCACGATCTATGCTTTGATAAGGCGTGCCAAGGAAACCGCCTCGCTAAGCAGCCAAGGTGGAGCGGTAAAAACGATTCACATAAAGGCCTGGCCGTGGTGTGATGTCACGCCCGAATACGTCGACAGATCTGTGCAAAAGTTATTCTCTCCATGGTGGTATGTGGAACTTGTTTTGCGAGCGGACACTATCCTTGTGTTCAAAACCTTCTATGAAGTATTCGGAGGAGGAACCCGCCTTGCAATGCGAAGACAATATGCGCGCCGGACTCGTCGTCATTGAAGCCTGGTTCGGGGACTCTTGAGGAGTCTGGACTAGGGGTGTCCGGATAGCGGACTATCATCACGGCGGACTCCAAGACTATGAAGATACAAGATTGAAGACTTCGTCCCGTGTCCGGATGGGACTTTCCTTGGCATGGAAGGCAAGCTTGGCGATACGGATATGTAGATCTCCTACCATTGTAACCGACTCTATGTAACCCTAACCTATCCGGTGTCTATATAAACCGGAGGGTTTTAGTCCGTAGGACGAACAACAATCATACCATAGGCTAGCTTCCAGGGTTTAGCCTCCTTGATCTCGTGGTAGATCTACTCTTGTACTACCCATATCATCAATATTAATCAAGCAGGGTAGGGTATTACCTCCATCGAGAGGGCCCAACCTGGGTAAAACATCGAGTCCCTTGTCTCCTGTTACCATCCGCCTAGACGCACAGTTCGGGACCCCCTACCCGAGATCCGCCGGTTTTGACACCGGCACCGGGCGTTATGACTTGTGGGACCTACATGTCAGTCTGCACAAAAATCCCCAAGTGAACTCCTACCTCCGGCCCGTCCACCTAGTCATCCTCGGCCATGGGGCGCAGCTACCGCCACCGGCGTAAAAGGCGAGTCAAAACCGCGGCGGTCGGAGCCCATCTTGCGGCAACCGGATGCCAGCTCCGTCCGGCGCTCGCGGCCGCTAGCTAGCCAAGATAGCTCCGTCCAGCTGCTTGTCTGCAAGGTTTGCTAGCTAGATTGGCACGGCGGCGCGGCGGCTTGCTCGCGCGTGCGGCGCTAAGGCCAGCCATATGGCTCGAGCGAAGGCCAGCGTGGCGGCTTGCTCACTCGTGAGTCACGCTTGGGCCAACCTGCCAACCCGTGCGGATGCCAGCGCGGCGTCCAGCCCGTCTGGCGAAGCGGCGGCCAACTCGCTCATCGCGGGCGCCACCGACGAACACACATCAGTACTGTTTGAAGTAATGTTCAGGAAAAATAATGATTTGAGGGGGAATAACAGGATAGAAGGTCGGATGTGGGTCCCTCGTGTCAGCGGTCAAACAAAATGTGTTGGTTTAAGCTGCCTCGTCGGACGGACGTGTGGGCCAACCCTGTCATAAATGGGTTTAAACTAACCTAATCGGTGGGTAGTAGTTTTTGGCATGGATTAAGAAATTTTGGGTATGTTTTGCTATTTTTGTACAATAGATTCTTCCTAGGGCTGGTTGAAAGTGGTAATTTTTGTTAAATACTCTACATATTGTAAGTAGGAGTGAAAGTTAAGCTTTGGAACCCAATAAGCAAGGCTAGTTACATAGTGCATATGTCTACATGATTGAAAGTAAATATCAACCATGAGTGACTAATATCTTGATGGAAAACTCAAACTATGGAATACTAGGGAAAAATTGCATGGTTGGAAATACTAGCAATGTTCATGTGCGTTACAGCGAATCATAATTAGAATAATACTTATTCACAAACTTGATACAAAACACTCTAATTTTGATATACATATATCACTAGAGATATATTATGTTTCAATTATAATATATTCCTTGGGCTGTTTTGGTGAGGTCAGGGAGGGATGTGGTTGGTTTTAAGATACTAATTATGGGTTTTTCTGCAAATTGGTAGACAAGTGGGATGTTTGTGAGAAAAGGCAACAACTTACCTCACAGTCGTTAGATGTAGATCTAATGGTCACAAACGACGGATGGCAGACATACCATCATCACCAACTTAGTCTTCTGTAGGAGTACTAGCAAGATCCGTGCATTGCACGGAACATCAAGATGCATTTTTTTTATAAAAACACCCGTTGTGATTGACCCATCCGGGAGTAATCCCATGTGTAAAAACTAATGATATCTCGAGAAATAGGAGATAAGGTGAAGAGGAGTGGGGCGTGGTGGTGATTGGTGGTCGGACTGAGCGGAGGCATGGGGATTGACGACGCCGGCAGCGGGCACTAGACCAGTTTGTTCCAGAGGCTTCCTTTCTTAATTGCTCAACAATGAGGTTGTTGGAGATAAGGATGAACAAGGGAAGGCCTTGTCTGCAAATGTGGAGAGGGGTGCGGGTATCTTTTAGTTTAATTTCCATCAGTCAGATATAGATCGGGCGGTCTATATTGCAAGATGGCACACGTACCATCATCACCAACTCGGTTTTTTGTAAGAGAAGAAATATAAGTATGGAGATACAAATGTATTATCGATACTTGTTTCCGTAAACTAGCATCTACATTCTATTCAATGCCTCAGCATGTGAGGCCTTAGCACAAAGACTTCTCGACTGTGTAAAACAAAGGTTTTCCCGTTGCCGATAAGGAGGGGGTGACGGCGGCGCGCTTTTTGGCTTGCTCTAGTCCTAGTAGTCATACTAGGTGGTCTAAGCACGTGTAGATTTATTCTTTTTCACGTCTCGTGTTTTCTGTACTGCCATGATTGTTGATGAATAGATGGTAAGTTATTCATGGGGAAACCCTTGTTGAGCGTGTTTGTGAGAGAGAGAGAGAGAGAGCGAGTGCGTGTGTGATATGTCTAGAGACTGAGGCAATGATAACAGATTCTTTGTGCCTATGTGTGTGGAGGATAGAGAGAGACATGTACATGGGGCTTTGTGTTGTGTAACATGGAGACACATATACATAATTAGAGAGTGAGTGTGCGAGATACACATGCGAACATGGGGAGAGATGAGGATCCAGATTAATGGGTGTTTGTGCGTGTCTGTGTGTTTGTGTGCGCGTTTGTGTGTGAGAGGGAGTGTGTGTATGTGGAGTAGAGAGACCACTAATGATGTAAACCTAGTAAAAGGGAAGGGGGAATGGTGTGACATGTGTAGTAGCGGGATAGAATGGGTGCGGGCGGGGGGAGCAGACTACTTGGAAGAGACATCGATTGTGTGTGGGAGAGGGGTGTGAGAGAGAGAGAGAGAGAGAGAGAGAGAGAGAGAGAGAGAGAGAGAGCTAGCAACGGAGAGAGAGAGAGAGAGGAAGAGAGGGGGCGAGAGAGGCGTTTGTGTCCATAAATGGCGTATAGATAGGGAGACAATGTTGATTTTTGATACGTCTCCAACGTATCTATAATTTTTGATTACTTCATGCTATATTATATTCAGTTTTGGATGATTAATGGGATTTGTTATACACTTTATATTATTTTTTGGACTAACCTATTAACCGGAGGCCCAGCCCAAAATTGTTGTTTTTTGCCTATTTCAGAGTTTCGCAGAAAAAGAATATCAAACGGAGTCCAAACGGAATGAAACCTTCGGGAACATGATTTTCGGAACAAACGTGATCCATAGGACTTGGAGTCTACGTCAAGAAATCAACCAGGAGAGCAAGAGGCGGGGGGCGCGCCCTCCACCCTCGTCGGGCCCACGTTGCTCCACCGACGTACTTCTTCCTCCTATATATACCTACGTACCCCCAAACCAACAGAAGCATCCACGAAAACCTAATTCCACCGCCGCAACCTTCGCATTCGTGAGATCCCATCTTGGGGCCTTTTAAATCGTCTGCGGAGGGGCATTGGTCACGGAGGCTTCTACATCAACACCATAGCCTCTCCGATGATGTGTGAGTAGTTTACCTCAGACCTTCGGGTCCATAGTTATTAGCTAGATGGCTTCTTCTCTCTCTTTGGATCTCAATACAAAGTTCTCCAAGATTCTCGTGGAGATCTATTTGATGTAATCTTCTTTTGCGGTATGTTTGTTGAGACTGATGAATTGTGGGTTTATGATCAAGTTTATCTATGAACAATATTTGAATCTTCTCTGAATTCTTTTATGTACGATTGGTTATCTTTGCAAGTTTCTTCGAATTATCAGTTTGGTTTGGCCTACTAGATTGATCTTTCTTGCATGGGAGAAGTGCTTAGCTTTGGGTTCAATCTTGCGGTGTCCTTTCCCAAAGGATGCGAGGGCAGCAAGGCACATATTGTATTGTTGCCATCGAGGATAACAAGATGGGGTTTATATCATATTGCATGAGTTTATCCCTCTACATCATGTCATCTTACTTAAAGCATTACTCTGTTCTTATGAACTTAATACTCTAGATGCATGCTGGATAGCGGTCGATGTGTGGAGTAATAGTAGTATATGCAGGAAGGAGTCGGTCTACTTATCACGGACGTGATGCCTATATACATGATCATACCTAGATATTCTCATAACTATGCTCTATTCTATCAATTGCTCAACAGTAATTTGTTCACCCACCGTAATACTTATGCTCTTGAGAGAAGCCACTAGTGAAACCTATGGCCCCCGGGTCTATTTTCCATCATATTAATCTTCCAACACTTAGCTATTTTTATTGCCTTTTATTTTACTTTGCATCTTTATTATAAAAATATAAAAATATTATCTTATCATATCTATCAGATCTCACTTTTGTAACTGACCATGAAGGGATTGACAACCCCTTTATTGCGTTGGTTGCGAGGTTTTATTTGTTTGTGTAGGTGCGAGGGACTTGGCGTGGCCTCCTCTGGATTGATACCTTGGTTCTCAAAACTGAGGGAAATACTTACGCTACTTTCTGCGTCACCCTTTCCTCTTCAAGGAAAACCAACGCAGTGCTCAAGAGGTAGCAAGAAGGATTTCTGGCGCCGTTGCCGGGGAGATTCGCGCCAAGTCAAGTCAAGATTTGACTCCCAGCAATGAGCCATTTCTGGCGCCGTTGCCGAGAAGTCTACGCAAAAGTCAACATACCAAGTACCCATCACAAACTCTTATCTCCCGCATTACATTATTTGCCATTTGCATATGGTTTTCCTCTCCCCCACTTCACCCTTGTCGTTTTATTTTCCCTCGCCTTTCCGTTCGCCTCTTTTTCGCTTGCTTCTTGTTTTCTCGTGTGTTGGATTGCTTGCTTGTCACGATGTCTCGAGATAATACTAAATTGTGTGACTTTACCAATACCAACAACAATGATTTTCTTAGCACTCCGATTGCTCCCCTTACCGATACTGAATCTTGTGAAATTAATGCTGCTTTGTTGAATCTTGTCATGAAAGATCAATTCGCCGGCCTTCCTAGTGAAGATGCCGCTACCCATATAAATAGATTCGTTGATTTGTGTGATATGCAAAAGAAGAAAGATGTGGACAATGATATTGTTAAATTGAAGCTATTTCCTTTTTCGCTTAGAGATTGTGCTAAAGCTTGGTTTTCGTCTTTGCCTAAAAATAGTATTGATTTATGGAATAAGTGCAAAGATGCTTTTATCTCTAAGTATTTTCCTCCCGCTAAGATCATCTCTCTTAGAAACGATATTATGAATTTTAAGCAACTCGATCATGAACATGATGCACAAGCTTGGGAGAGGATGAAATTAATGATACGTAATTGCCCTACACATGGTTTGAATTTGTGGATGATTAAAAAAATTATGCCGGATTGAATTTTGCTTCTAGAAATCTTTTAGATTCGGCCGCGGGAGGCACTTTTATGGAAATCACTTTAGGAGAGGCTACTAAACTCCTAGATAATATTATGGTTAATTATTCTCAATGGCACACTGAAAGATCTACTAATAAAAAAGTGCATGCGATAGAAGAAATTAATGTTTTGAGTGGAAAGATGGATGAACTTATGAAATTATTTGCTAATAAAAGTGTTTCTTATGATCCTAATGATATGCCTTTGTCTACTTTGATTGAAAATAATAATGAATCTATGGATGTGAATTTTGTTGGTAGGAATAATTTTGGTAACAACACGTATAGAGGAAACTTTAATCCTAGGCCGTATCCTAGTAATCCCTCTAATAATTATGGTAATTCCTAAAACAATTCCTATGGAAATTTTAATAAGATACCCTCTGAATTTTAGACTAGTGTTAAAAAAATTATGAATTCGCAAAAGAATTTCAATGCTTTGCTTGAAGAAAAGTTGCCTAATATTGATGAATTGGCTAGGAACGTAGATAGAATTTCTCTTGATGTTGATTCCTAGAAACTTAGATATATCCCACCTAAGCATGATATCAATGAGTCTCTCAAGGCCATGCGAATTTCCATTGATGGGTGCGAAGAGAGAACCACTAGGGTGCGTGCTAAGAAAGATTGCTTTATGAAGGCGTGTCCTTATAATTTTTATGAGGATAAAGATAAAGATCTAAAAGTTATTGATGTGTCCCCTATTAAATCTTTGTTTTCCAATATGAATCTTGATAATGATGGGACTGAATATGAGCCACCTTTAACCAGAAGGCGTCCCAAAAATTCGGAGTTTTTAGATCGTGATGCAAAAATTGGTAGAAGGGGGATTGAAGAGATCAAACCTCTAGATATTAATGAACCCACTATTTTGGATTTCAAGGAATTTAATTATGATAATTTCTCTTTGATAGATTGTACTTCCTTGTTGCAATCCGTTCTAAATTCTCCACATGCTTATAGTCAACATAAAGCTTTTACTAAACATATCGTGGATGCTTTGATGCAATCCTAAGAAGAAAAACTTGAGTTGGAAGTTTCTATCCTGTAACATCCCAAAATTCTAAATTTTGGAATGTTATAATAAATAGATAGATTTGATTGATTGTTTGATTGATTGACTGAAAGTGAGTGAATTTGAAACTTTTTGAAAGTTAAATGAGAGGGAATAAAAGGACTTTCCCAAACTTTCATTTTTGCCTTTATGATCTTCGGGAATTCAAATTCTCTTCATCACAAAACCCTGGAGAGGAGATGACATGACTTCTTCCATTTATTTAAATTACAAGGGGTGTTGAAAATATTTGAATTTCATTTCGAAAATAATTCCAACCCATGAACTTTATGCAACTCAATGATTTTCACGAGCGAAGATAAATGACTTCTTCAAAACATATGAAATATGAGTTGGGAGTTTCAAAGAATTAAATTCAAAGTTCTTTTGAATTTATTTTTCAATTTGGAGTTATTTGAGTTTTATTCAAATTATTTTTCTCCAAAAATAAAATATACAGAAAATAGGGTAACATGATTCCCTACATCAGAAAAAATGGAGAGAAATAAGTTTGAATTAATTTTGGTATTTTTAAAAATGATTTTTGTTGGATTTTATTAGAACAGAAGCACTCTCTGCTTTATTTGAATTTGTGTGTATTTTATTTGAAGCTAGAATAATGTTCAGCTGGTAGGAAATCTTTTTCTGAAAATTTTGATATATAATATGCCTATATTATATTTTGTATTTACCTCTTTTGTTTTATTTCTTTGTCTGTTTTTTTAACTCCTCCACGGCCGGGCGGCCCAGCTCCCAACCAGGCAGGCTCCAGCCAGCCAGCCCAAGGCCAGCTGCTGCCTCGAGCTCCCGGCGGGAGTCCCGCCGCCCGACGACTTCACTGCCACCGCTGGTGTTTAGTCGGCCTCCCGCCGCCTTGCCCCTGCCGCCGCGCCACCGAGGCCGTTCCCCTATAAATCCGCCGCCGGACCCTCTCTCTTCTCTCTCTTCGCCGCCCTTGCGCCAGATCTCATGCCATTGGCGAGATCCAACCGCCGCCGCCCGCTCCGTTTAAATCGCCGGGAGCCACCGCCGACGCCGCCAATCTCCTCCCCTCGCCGCGTCGCCCCTCCCCGACCTCTCCGTTGCCCTCCTCGACCACGGAGACGCCGCCCCTCGACGTCCGAGCCACCGCTGCCGTCTCCCTACGCACAGCAGCCACAAGAGCTGCAGATCGCCTCGCCTCTCCTCGTCGTCCGATCTGGATCGGCGGTCCAGATCATTTATTTTTTTTCTCAAATCGTTTTAGGTTAAGTAGCAAACGTTCATTAGTTAGGGTTTGCACGAGCGGTTTTTCGTTACGTTAGCGTTAGCTTAACGAGCGTTAGTTATTTTACTTTTTATTTTTATTCCGGCCAGGGACCTATTCGTGATAATTTTCTTCACAGATTAGTCCCTAATCTTCAAACGGCTATAACTTTTTACTCGTTAGTCCAAATCCAACGAAACCAACGCCCACTTCTTCGTTATGATCCCCTCTATCCAGTAATCCAACTTAAACATGTTTTGGAAGTTTTAAAATTTGAATTCAAACTAATTTGTGTTTGAACTTCGTTTGATCATAACTTGAGTTTTATAACTCCGTTTGAGTTGATTCTTTTTGCAAATTGAAGCTCTTGACCTAAACTCTCTGATAAGGCCAAATACACATGGTTTTGGTACTATTAGAAATTGTTTATGTTGCAAGAGTTATTTGATTGGTTTTGATGTTTTCCGAATTGTTTCTTCGTTCTTTCTGATGTTTTGAGTGATTGCTTATGTGTGGCTACTGTTGATTGCTTACGATAGATTGACCGGAGTGTGACGAGTAGAACTATCAAGAGTTTTGAGTGCGAATCATCTTCATCAACTTTGCAGGCAAGTAACACTTGATCATATCTTTTCATACCCAGTTTTTATGCATTAGCTCAATCCTCAAACATTGCATGATTAGGATGGCATTAATTTGTGGGTTGGGAAGTAGATGATGAGGTAGGAACCTATTGCCCTGTCACTATCAAACCCTTGGGAGTTACTTCTACGTTATGCTTATATTGCCATGCTATGCTCGTAGACGTGGATTGGGTTTGAGAGATATTCACTACAGATGTGAGATTGTTAACTAATGGTTTACTTTAAGGTGGCAACTTAAATACACATCTGGTTGGATTGAGGCACTGGGAACCCAAAGGTTGTCTGCTTTTTTGAAATCCCGGGGTACCGTGTGATCTTCCTATGGACCGCCACCCAGGCTCAAAGGGAACTGAGATTATTCATGCTAGAAACTTCCGTGTGCAGCCACAAGCTATTATGGGCTCTAGCATAGTTGAGTAAGTTATGTGAAGCTCTTGAAGAGGTAGGTCAGCAGGTAGTGGGTTTTATAGGTTTGGTATGATCTATCTGGAGTAGAGAGTTAATGTTTCTAAAAGACTGTGTCTCGGTCATCCGTCTCTCAAACACCATGCAGTGCGAGAAACCAACGGAGGCGATCGAGTCTTGTGGGGAAAAGTGCGCAAACCTCTGCAGAGTGTACAATCTAATCATGGTTAGCCGTGTCCCCGGTTATGGACAATTCTGAGTATCTAGTACTTGAGTATTCACATGTATCTCATCACTCTAAATTAATATTGTTGGGATGTTAATTATCTTTAATTGGGATCATTGAGTTGGGGGGTACCTTCTCAATGATGTTTCAACTACCATGATAGTTAAAATAAAATTTATACCTTTGATGTAGGGAAAAACTGGCTTTATGCAAAACTGTAACCATAGAGCTTTCCACCAGCCATATATGCATGTAGTATAGCCTATTCTTTCATTACTCTCTATGTGTTACATTGCCAGCATATTCCATGTGTGACCGTTTTGGCTGCAACGTTTCATGTTGCGACTTTTCGAATTTACGAGTAAGTGATACGTTAGGGTTACGATTTCCTATACTCAACTTTGCCGTTGGTGTTGATGGGAATCCACAACCTTGTTGCTTCCGCTACCTTTTGGATTGAGGTAATAGTATTTACGCTACTTTATACATGTGATTTACCTCTGTTATAAATCCTTCGAGTACTGTGTGTGTCAGCATACCGATCCAGGGATGACACTAAGCACAGAGACTTGATCCATTCGGGTCGGGTCGCTACATATCCCTAGAAAACTTTATGATGAGTGGGAACCTACTATTAAAATTAAAATTAAAGATCATGAATTCTATGCTTTGTGTGATTTGGGTGCTAGTGTTTCCACGATTCCAAAAACTTTGTGTGATTTGCTAGGTTTCTGCGAATTTGATGATTGTTCTTTGAACTTGCACCTTGCGGATTCCACCATTAAGAAACCTATGGGAAGAATTAATGACGTTCTTATTGTTGCAAATAGGAACTACGTGCCCGTAGATTTTATTTTTCTTGACATAGATTGCAATCCTTCATGTCCTATTATTCTTGGTAGACCTTTCCTTAGAACGATTGGTGCAATTATTGATATGAAGGAAGGGAATATTAGATTCCAATTTCCGTTAAGGAAAGGCATGGAACACTTCCCTAGAAATAAAATAAAATTACCTTATGAATCTATTATGAGAGCCACTTATGGATTGCCTACCAAAGATGGCAATACCTAGATCTATCCGTACTTTTAAGCCTAGCTAGGGGCGTTAAACGATAGCGCTTGTTGGGAGCCAACCCAATTTTATTTTTATTTTTTTTGCTTTTTGCTTCTGTTTAGGAATAAATCTTTGATCTATACTCTGGTTAGATTTTTTTTATGTTTTAATTAGTGTTTGTGCAAAGTTAAACCTATAGGATCTTCTTGGATGATAGTTATTTGATCTTGCTGAAAATTCCAGAAACTTTCTGTTCACGAAAACAATTGTTAAAAATCACCAGAACGTGATAAAATATTGATTCCAATTGCAGAATATCAATAATCAAATTGTCTAGGTCTTCCTATTTTGGTAGATGTTTTGGAGTTCCAGAAGTTGGCGTTAGTTACAGATTACTACAGACTGTTCTGTTTTTGACAGATTCTGTTTTTCATGTGTTGTTTGCTTATTTTGATGAATATATGGCTAGTAAAATAGTTTATAAACCATAGAAAAGTTGGAATACAGTAGGTTTAACACCAATATAAATTAGTAATGAGTTCATTACAGTACCTTGAAGTGGTGTTTTGTTTTCTTTCGCTAATGGAGCTCATGAGATTTTCTGTTAAGTTTTGTGTTGTGAAGTTTTCAAGTTTTGGGTAAAAGATTTGATGGATTATGGAACAAGGAGTGGCAAGAGCCTAAGCTTGGGGATGCCCATGGCACCCCAAGATAATCTAAGGACACCAAAAAGCCAAAGCTTGGGGATGCCCCGGAAGGCATCCCCTCTTTCGTCTACTTCCATCGGTAACTTTACTTGGAGCTATATTTTTATTCACCACATGATATGCGTTTTGCTTGGAGCGTCTGGTATGATTTGAGTCTTTGCTTTTTAGTTTACCACAGTCGTCCTTTCTGTACACACCTTTTGAGAGACACACATGATTCAGAATTTATTAGAATACTCTATGCGCTTCGCTTATATCTTTTGAGCTATATAGTTTTTGCCCTAGTGCTTCACTTATATCTTTTAGAGCACGGCGTTGGTTTCGTTTTATAGAAACTATTATTCTCTCATGCTTCACTTATATTATTTTGAGAGTCTTAAACAGCATGGTAATTTGCTTAGATAGGGAAATTAATCCTAATATGCTAAGTATTCAAGACTAGTAAAAACTTTCTTTGGAGTGCGCTGAATAGTAAGAGAAGTTTGATGCTTGATGATTGTTTTGAGATATGGAGGTAGTGATATTAAAGTTGTGCTAGTTGAGTAGTTGTGAAACTGAGAAATACTTGTGTTGAAGTTTGCAAGTCCCATAGCATGCACGTATGGTAAATGTTATGTAACAAATTTGAAACATGAGGTGTTCTTTGATTGTCTTCCTTATGAGTGGCGGTCGGGGACGAGCGATGGTCTTTTCCTACCAATCTATCCCCCTAGGAGCATGCGCGTAGTGCTTGGTTTTTGATGACTTGTAGATTTTTGCAATAAGTATGTGAGTTCTTTATGACTAATGTTGAGTCCATGGATTATACACACTCTTACCTTTCCATCATTGCTAGCCTCTTCGGTACCGTGCATTGCCCTTTCTCACCTTGAGAGTTGGTGCAAACTTCGCCGGTGCATCCAAACCACGTGATATGCTACGCTCTGTCACACATAAACCTCCTTATATCTTCCTCAAAACAGCCACCATACCTACCTATTATGGCATTTCCATAGCCATTCCGAGATATATTGCCATGCAACTTTCCACCCTTCCGTTTATCATGACACGTTCATCATTGTCATATTGCTTTGCATGATCATGTAGTTGACATCAATTTGTGGCAAAGCCACTGTTCATAATCTTTCATACATGTCACTCTTGATTCATTGCCTATCCCGGTATACCGCCGGAAGCATTCATTTAGAGTCATACTTTGTTCTAGTATCGAGTTGTAATCATTGAGTTGTAAATAAATAGAAGTGTGAAGCTCATCATTCATAGAGCATTGTCCCAATAAAAAAATATAAGGGCCAAATAAAAAAATGGAGGCCCAAAAAAATTAAAAATAAAAAGGGGACAATGCTACCATCCTTTTTTCCACACTTGTGATTCAAAGTAGCACCATGATTTTCATGATAGAGAGTCTCTTGTTTTGTCAATTTCATATACTAGTAGGAATTTTTCATTATAGAACTTGGCTTGTATGTTCCAACAATGGGCTTCCTAAAATTCCCTAGGTCTTCGTGAGCAAGCAAGTTGGATGCACACCCACTTAGTTTCTTTTGTTGAGCTTCCATGCATTTATAGCTCTAGTGCATTCGTTGCATGGCAATCCCTACTCCTTGCATTAACATCAATCGATGGGTATCTCCATAGCCCGTTTATTAGCCGGTTGATGTGAGACTTTATCCTTTTTTGTCTTCTCTACATAACCCCCATCATTATATTCTATTCCACCCATAGAGCTATATCCATGGCTCACGCTCATGTATTGCGTGAAGGTTGAAAAAGTTTGAAATTACTAAAGTATGAAACAATTGCTTGGCTTGTCATCGGGGTTGTGCATGGTGAGAGCATTCTTGTGTGATGAAAATGGAGCATGACTAAACTATATGATTTTGTAGGGATGAACTTTTTCTACGTCTTGAGCTTGCGTTGGTTTTCCCCGAAGAGGAGAGGATGATGCAGCACAGTAGCGTAAGTATTTCCCTCAGTTTTTGAGAACCAAGGTATCAATCCAGTATGAGGCCACGCACAAGTCCCTCGTACCTGCACAAAACGATAGCTACTCGCAACCAACGCGATTAGGGGTTGTCAATCCCTTCACGGTCACTTACGAGAGTGAGATCTGATAGAGATAATATTTTTGGTATTGTTGGTATATAGATGCAAAGTAGAAATAAAAGCAAAGTAAAAAAAAGCAAATATTAGAAGTGATGGAGATTGATATGATGAGAATAGACCCGGGGGCCATAGGTTTCACTAGTGGCTTCTCTCAAGAGCATAAATATTCTACGGTGGGTGAACAAATTACTGTTGAGCAATTGACAGAATTGAGCATAGTTATGAGTATATCTAGGTATGATCATGTATATAGGCATCACGTCCATGACAAGTAGACCAAAACGATTCTGCATGTACTACTATTACTCCACTCATCGACCGCTATCCAGCATGCATCTAGAGTATTAAGTTAAAAACAGAGTAACGCCTTAAGCAAGATGACATGATGTAGAGGGATAAATTCATGCAATATGATAAAAACCCCATCTTGTTATCCTCGATGGCAACAATACAATACGTGCCTTGCAACCCTTTCTGTCATTGGGTAAGGACACCGCAATATTGAACCCAAAGCCATGCACTTCACCCATTGCAAGAACTACCAATCTAGTTGGCCAAACCAAACGGATAATTCGAAGAGACTTGCAAAGATAACTCAGTCATACATAAAAGAATTCAGAGAAGATTCAAATATTGTTCATAGATAAGTTGGATCATAAACCCACAATTCATCGGTCTCAACAAACACACCGCAAAAAGAAGATTACATCAAATAGATCTCCACGAGAGAGGGGGAGAACATTGTATTGAGATACAAAAAGAGAGAAGAAGCCATCTAGCTACTAACTATGGACCCCTAGGTCTGAGGTAAACTACTCACACTTCATCGGAGAGGCTATGGTGTTGATGTAGAAGCGCTCCATGGTGGATGCCCCCTCCGGCGGAGCTCCGGAACAGGCCCCAAGATGGGATCTCATGGATACAGGAAGTTGCGGCGGTGGAATTAGGTTTTTGGCTCCCGTTCTGATCGTTTGGGGTACGTAGGTATATATAGGAGGAAGGAGTACGTCGGTGGAGCAACAGGGGGCCCACGAGGCAGGGGCGCGCAGGGGCGCCCCCACCTCGTGACCGCCTCTGTTATCCCTTGGAGTAGGGTCCAAGTCTCCTGGATCACGTTCGGTGAGAAAATCACGTTTCCGAAGGTTTCATTCCGTTTGGACTCCGTTTGATATTATGTTTCTTCGAAACACTGAATAGGCAAAACGCAACAATTCTGGGCTGGGCCTCCCGTTAATAGGTTAGTCCCAAAAATAATATAAAAGTGGAAAATAAAGCCCAATATAGTCCAAAACAGTAGATAAAGTAGCATGGAGCAATCAAAAATTATAGATACGTTGGAGAGGTATCAGGCATCCCCAAGCTTAATTCCTGCTCGTCCTCGAGTAGGTAAATGATAAAAAAGAATTTTTGATGTGGAGTGATACTTTGGCATAATTTCTGCACTGACGCTGGACTGCCATGCTTCGAGCCAGTCCTCAGTGTTCTTCACGACGCTGGACTGTTAAATTTCTGCACTGACATATGTGATTGGAATGAAGAACTCATTCTTCAATTTTATGCAACGCTGCACATCACAGGAGATTCTGAAGATGTGAACTCATGGGTGCTAGACTGGATGTCTGAAAACACTCACTACAAGGCACCAGCTACTGAATTGCTTCGTGCCCTACCACTCAGTCCTCCCCTTGAAGCTGCTCGATGTGTCTACAACGAACCTGAGCTTACAAATCATTAGATGCAAGTGCAGATGAAGCCTTTGAAGCCAGGGCAGGCCCCATGAACCAAATTCCTCGTCAAGGAATTACTTTAAGTGCCTCGGACTGTCTATCGCATTCTGATGAATACATTGAGTCCAATCAAGGGCCACGACTCGAATGAAGAAGAAGTCATTGGCATCATGAAGAATCTACTCTTCAATATCATTCATGGCGTTCCCGTCAACTTCCATGATTTCTTTATGAGGACTCTGGCAAATGTCGACATGTCAGCTTTTGAGCTGAAGCCTTATGCACCTTGGATTATGAGATTCATCAGAACAAGGTCTTCACTCAACTACAATGCTGATACACTGAACCACTGCAGCGAATTGCCTCCGATTGAAGTCCTCAAACGGACTTTTTCCTCAGCTGATGACAAAGGCAAGGCCGCTGCTGTTATAGATGAAGGCATTCGTCCATTGGATGGTCAATTTCGCAAGGCTGCATCCTACTCAACCAATGACGACTCTGCCATCCATGACTCTGCCGCCAACACAGCCAAGCAAAATCCTCAAGGTACAACACCCAGGGTAATGACTGATCGTGAGCTACTCCTCATTCTTCATCAGAAGGTTGATCGCAATCATAAATGGGTCAAGAGACAGTTTGGTTCAATTCTTCACAACATGACCTCAACCCGTAATGCAGTAAAGAAAAATCAATACAACCTCCATGAAACCTTCAACCGTAGCTGGTCTGTTTTGTCTCATGTCTACGGTGAAGAAGATCTGAGGAAAATGGGTCTCAAGGAAGATTTTGACTGGTCTGCACCTCCACCGAAGAAATACAAGAAGGTCAAGGTTCCTTCCTTGGTGGCCAGCTCCTATTCTTCATCGCGCGAAACTGATGAACATGAAGACTTGGACGACACTGCGGCAGGCCCTACTACGACAAACAACCCCGACAACGATGGCGCTCCTTCATCAACTTGATATTCTTCAGGGGCGTTAGTCCTCAGTTTCGATCCTTTTGGTCATCTGATGACAAAGGGGGAGAAATTTGAGTTAGTCTTCAAACGGGTCTATTATATGGGCATTTTATTTGCTAAGTTACAACTCTCGTTCTTCTGAAACTTTATTGGATCGAGTTGTAAACTTAAACCCGATGGTGCTCTGATACTTTTGATGCGTTATTCTGCATGCTTATTCCTCGTTAATATTATTGCACGCATGCTGAAATTCATCAGTCACCATATTTCATCATGCATTTCATATTATTCATAATATATGTCAAATGCGTGTATGAATTACAAGATATAGGGGGAGATCTCCATGATTCAACTCTTCAAGTGTGCATTGCTTCAAAAGCAAATTCCTCACTATGCACATCTTCAGGGGGAATTCTTCTATATCTTGCAATCAAATTCCTCAATATCAGCATTTACACTTCATATGTTTATCCCCGTTTAAAACTTAACCTATATTGTCATCAATTACCAAAAAGGGGGAGATTGTAAGTGCATCTAGTGCCCCTTAGTGATTTTGGTGTATTGAAGACTTATAGGTTAAGGGACTAATGCGTTTATGAGTGTACACAGGTCTATAATTCTATGAGTAGTTTGATATTTACAGAGAAAGTCGACCCCTAAAAATGAAGTTCTTAGACTGAAGACTTTCGTATTCTGAAGACTTTCTGAAGACTTTGAAAGTGAAGAAATTGGTGTGACCTTGAAGACTTGGTATTCATTCAAGGAATATGAAGCATGAAGACTTTTGTTTTCGTAGTTTCTTTTTCTCTTTCTTGAGTCATAGGAAACACCGTATTGTTAAAGGGGGTCGAGGAAATACTAAAGAAAAATTTTCCAAGTGATGCTCAACTCAAAATCCTACACCTACCAATCCCTTCGAGTGAAGCCATTGGAAATCTCATACAGTTCAATCAATTTCTTGATGGAGAGACGAAGTTCTTACAGTCACGAGAATTTGTTCGACCGAGGAGTTAGGAATTCGCCAGTCTTGGATTGCCTACAGTGAGAGAACTTGATAGCCCCGAGGAATTTGAGCCTCAAATTTCCGACCGTTCTTTGTCTTGCTGCCACCTGTCCCAAAATATCTTATACACCTAACGGTCATATCATTGAAGGGCATTTATGTCTTATCATGTCGGGCTGCTCCTAGGCTATAAATAGCTGCCCCCTACAACCACTAGCTGGTTGGCTGCTCTGAGAGAAACTAACACTTGTCATTTGAGAGCATCCCATCCTCCGAGGACTTTGGCGAAAATCATCGAGTGAGGAAAACCCAAAACCAAACACCTACAAACCCAAAGTGATTGAGCATCATCAAGAGATTGATCCTGCGTGGATCCGACGCTTGTTACCTTTGAAGACTGTGCTTCTTCCAGACGGTTAGGCATCATGGTCTAGAGCATCCAAGAGGAATTGTGGATCGCCGAGTGACCGAGTTTGTGAAGGTTCGGAAGTCACCTGAAGACTTACCACGAGTGATTGGGTGAGGTCTGTGTGACCTTAGCTCAAGGAGAATACAGTGAGGACTGTGTGTCCGGGACTGTGTGTCCTCTGGTTTAAATACCTAGCCTCTTTGTCGGTGTCAAAACCGGCGGATCTCGGGTAGGGGGTCCCGAACTGTGCGTCTAGGCGGATGGTAACAGGAGACAAGGAACACAATGTTTTTACCCAGGTTCGGGCCCTCTCGATGGAGGTAATACCCTACTCCTGCTTGATTAATATTGATGATATGGGTAGTACAAGAGTAGATCTACCACGAGATCAAGGAGGTTAAACCCTAGAAGCTAGCCTATGGTATGATTGTTGTTCGTCCTACGGACTAAAACCCTCCGGTTTATATAGACACCGGATAGGTTAGGGTTACAGTCGGTTACAATGGTAGGAGATCTACATATCTGTATCTCCAAGCTTGCCTTCCACGCCAAGGAAAGTCCCATCGGACACGGGCGAAGTCTTCAATCTTGTATCTTCATAGTCTTGGAGTCCGGCCGTGGCGATGGTCCGCTATCCGGACACCCCTAGTCCGGACTCCTCGGTAGCCCCGAACCAGGCTTCAATGATGATGAGTCCGGCGCGTTGATTGTCTTCGGCATTGCGAGGCGGGTTCTTCTCCAAATTCCATATAATTGTCGAATAGTGTCCGACTTCTAATAAATGCTGCGCTCCTCGGCTTCTACGCCCAATAATGGCCATCTTCCACGTGTTTGAATGAATGCGAAAAGCCAGGGTATTTTTACAATTACCCCCCTAGCCGCGCAAATGAGCCGCCTATAAAAGGGGAAATGATCTAGATCTGAGTCACACCATCCCCCCTTTGCGAGCTTTCATCGGAACGCCTCTGACCAAAGCCCATTCCATCATGGACAGTCGACGCGGCTCCTCCTCTCGCGCTCCCAGCCCTCAGCCAGGAAATTGGAAGAGATGCTCAGTCCCGCATAGCGAGCTAGTTATACTCAAGCCAAGGATTTCTCCCCGACCTTCAAGGTTCGGTTCGAGCCGGACTTGCCACCTACAAGGGCGGAAAGCAAGCGGAGGCGTCCCGACCCCTCTAAAGGAGAGCGGGTATGCTTCATCTCTTATCTAGTAAGAGGACTCGGATTTCCCATCCATCCGTTTCTCCGGGGGCTCTTGGAGTTCTACGGCCTCCAATTGCACCACCTTACTCCTGCCTCCATCCTGCACATCGCAGGCTTCGTGGCCCTTTGCGAACTATTCTTGGGCGTTGAGGCTCATTTCGGGCTGTGGAAGAGAATATTCTGCCTAGTACCCCGTTCTCATGAGGGGTTGATATATCAAGTGGGCGGAGCTGAGCTATGGCGCATCGCCGGGACCGGATACCTATCCGGAACCCCAAAGAAGGCGTCCGAAGACTGGCCTTCGGAATGGTTTTACATGAAGGACGTCCCGCTGCCGGATCCTGTTCGGATCGGCCTTCCGGAGTTCAGCAATGCTCCTCTGAAGAAGCGCCTAAGCTGGCGCCCTCGGAGCCCCCGGAGAGAAGATGACCGGGATGTCCGTTACTTGATGATCCAAATAAGGTTACTGGCTCATGCCGGATTGACCATGACAGGAGTCATGGCAATCTGCATTATGAGGGGAGTGCAGCCGCTCCAATACAGGGGCCACCCCATGTGGGACTTCAACGGGGAGGACGATGCCACCCGCCATGGCCGCAAAGGGCCAGGACCGGTCACTGAACTGGTGAAGATCTTGTCTGCCATGTATAAAGGGGAGGAGGAGGATTTCCTCCGTGTCAATCCACTGAAGGAGTTTTCTTCGAATAATCCTCAAAGCTGGGTAAGCAAACATCTTTGTGACCTGTCCGATTCATGTTCCCATGGTTAAATATCTCATTTCATGGTTTCTGCGTAGGAACTGCGCCGGACTGTGGAGAAGATACACAGCCCGCCCCCACAACCCGAGGATCCGGAACGGTCCCTCGATCCGACCTCCGAAGAGGATCCGGATATAAAGGTGGAGTTGATCGACGGGGTATTCCACCAACTTAGCATCGACAATGCGTTGGTTGCCATTACAGCTGATTACCCCGGAATACTTCCAGCCTCACAGGTAAATGAGACCGAGATCCCAAAACCCTGATAACGACCCATCCATGCTTATTTTTTATCACCGTATACAAATGGTGCTTCACAGGGGGTACCTTGAGGCGGAAGCCGAGCCAGCGGCGGCTGGCCAACAAAGGGCAAGGCTTGACCCAGAGCTAAAAAGAAGTGCGGTCCGGATTGAAACTCCGCCGCAACGGTATGGCATGTCACCATACTCCCAGGATTGATTCCTGGAAGGCGTACTAACGCTGGTGCTCTTTTCAGGAAAAAGAGCATTCGCCGGACTGAGTCCGGAGAGGTTGCCAATCGAACCTTCACCGGCCAGGCTTCAAAGCCGGGTCCGGAGGCTGAGGCGAGCACGAGACGTGCATCGGATGCTCCTCCGACAGAGGATGCCGACAGATTGTCCGCCACCAACTCCGAGGTGGAGAGCGCCTTGAATCACAGGCGCCGCCAGACAGTTCTTCGTGACGCATGTTTCTCCCAGGAGGCCTTGAATGCCTTTGATTCGGAGATGCGCACCTCCGTGCCGCTCAAGATGGTCTAGCGAGCCACGAGCAAGTATGTAAAGGACATCTGGTAAGAAAATTTGATGATTATATATGCCAAGAGCTCCCGAGACTTAAAATAGTTAGAATAACTGATTTAAGGATCATTTGTTAAGCGGGATCTTACGAAAAAGAATACCCGACTGTTCCAGGGGCTTGAAGAGTGCAAGGCCCAACTTGAGGTCAACTAGCCGCTTCTGGTGAGAGCCACGAGACCCCTCCGTAATATACGCTTTAAAAGATAAATAGTTTATGAAGTGCGGCGGGTGTGTAAATCTGACAAAAATATTGCAGATGGCGCCGGACTAGATCCGGACAAGCAGCAGCTCTTGCGCCAGCTAAAGGCTGGCGAGAGCGTGCTGACGAGGGTGCGGCAGGAGAAGAATAACCTCCAAGACGCCAACACCAAGCTGGGTGAGGAACTAAAGGATGTTCGTGCCCAGCTGTCTGACTCCGTAAAGGAGAATCGGCGGCTTCGTAGCGGCATTTTCAGTAAGTTCTTGAGCGAACTTTGAAGAGAGTTCGGCGAGGAAGGCCACTAACATAAACATGTATGTAGGTTTGCTCACAGGTCGTCCTGAGGAGGAGATGCCCAGTTCTTCGGGTGATCTTCTTCCGAATTGCGTCGACCTACGAACGAGTCCGGCAGGTGATGAAAGGCATCGGCCAGGCCTTGTGGCCATCTATCTCCGTGCCGAAGGCATTGGGGAGCTGGCAGCGTCTTCAAGGAGCACGGCGGCGCTTCCGACTATGGAAGATATCGGCCTGCCGTCAAAGGCGCCAGGAGGCTCGGGCCATGGTAAAGACGCGGTACACGGTTGTTGACCCAAACCACATGGCGAGGTCGGACTGTGGGGCTGATGGGATCGAGATCCTGTAAAGCTTAGTGTACGCCAAGTAGAATTGGCCGCCAAGTATTCCCAACAAGATTGTAAATTATATAGCCTATTAGATGGCATTGAGGAGGAATACAATGAGTCGAGTTGATTATGTAAAAATATGACATGAAAAGAATGTCTTCTAGCCGATTGTAGATCGTTTGTCATAGCGGACCTTTTAAACTTCAACCTCCGGACCCAATAGTCCGGAGGCGTCCGAATAACCGTGGTTATATAAGAACCGTGGTATGCATGGAGACAAGGCGAGGGGTCATTGTTGCTGTATCGCACAAGTGCCCAACTAGTTATGTTATATTACATGGGTAGTAAGAAACATCTTCCAGGAGAATAGTTCCGTTAAGGGTTCCTTTTCGCTGGGATGCATGCCCTAAAGTGCATGTCAAAGCTGCTATGAAAGCAGAAAATCATTTGGGGCAGATGGGTAAATAGTTAAAATCATCTTTCAGTTCACCGACCGAATATTCCCTTAAGAACGCTAGCTTTCGGCTTCACCCACCGAGGTACACATCCGGCTGACTCGGCGAGAACAATCGCAGAGGTGCTCCTTTACCACCTAGCCGAACAATCGGGAACGAGGGGTAAGCACAGAGCGAGCAACCCAGCTTGGCCAAAACTTAAGTCATATCGATGCATATAATGGTGAATAAAAGGTACATGCGGAAGTTTAACGCATGTGTTGGGCATTAAGCCCAGATAAATAAGCTTCATTAAAGAAGCCCCGAGTATAATGAGCGTGGACAGCGCGTCAAGTGAGTCTTGAAAAAAGCGCAAACGAGCCTCTAGAGGCTTCAAGAAGAAGAAGGAGGAAGGAGAAAATAAAAGACAACAAAAATAGAAAATGTGGGCGGAGGAAGGAGACGAACTTGGAGTCCGCACTTAGGCGTAGAATCTTCGTGAGCGGGCTGCGTTCCATGGGTTCGGCTCGAGTCGGTTATCCGATGCGTTTCGCTGACGGTATGCTCCGCCGGTCAGGACCTGGTCGATGATGAAGGGACCTTACCATTTGGGCTTGAGTTTGTCCTTTTTCTTGTCCGGCAGGCGTAGAACTAGTTCGCCAATGCTATAAGCTTTGGCTCGTACTTCCCTGCTTTGATATCTTCGAGCTTGCTGTTGATAGCATGCGGAACGAGCTTTTGCCACGTCGCGCTCCTCCTCCAATGCGTCCAAACTGTCCTGCCGATCAAGCTCGGCTTCTATTTCTTCATACATGCGCACGCGAGGTGAGTCATGTATTATGTCGCAGGGCAAGACTGCCTCTGCGCTGTACACCATGAAGAATGGTGTGAATCCGGTAGTACGATTCGGCGTTGTCCGCAGCCCCCAGAGTACGGAGTCGAGCTCCTCAACCCAGTGCGTGTTAGATTCCTTGAGGGACCGCACTAGTCTGGGTTTAATGCGCTCATGATTAGACCATTTGCCCGTTCGACTTGGCCGTTGGTTTGAGGGTGATTGACTGAGGCGTAATCGAGCTTGATGCCCATGTTTTTGCTCCATAATTTGACCTCATTGGCCGTGAAGTTGGAGCCATTATCAGTGATGATACTGTGGGGGACACCGTAACGGTGCACTACCCCTGATATGAAGTCTATCACCGGTCCGGATTCGCCGCGTTTAACGAGCTTGGCCTCTATCCATTTCGTGAATTTATCCACCATGACCAATAAGTATTTTTGCTTGTGGGTTCCTCCCTTAAGGGGTCCAACCATGTCAAGCCCCCAGACCGTGAATGGCCATGTGATGGGTATAGTTTTAAGGGCGGTGGGTGGCATGTGGCTTTGGTTAGCAAAAAGCTGGCAACCGACGCATCGTTGGACTAAGTCCTGCGCATCTTCCTGGGCCGTTGGCCAATAAAATCCTGTACGGAAGGCCTTGCCTACAAGGGCCCGGGCTGCGGCGTGGTGCCCACCCAGTCTGGCATGAATTTCAGCCAGGAGGTTTCGCCCTTCCTCTTCGGAGATACACCTTTGGAGGACTCCGGTAGTGCTTTTCTTATAAATCTCTCCCTCATGGACTTTATAGGCTATAGAGCGCCGTACTATGCAGCGAGCCACATTTTGGTCTTCGGGGAGTTCCTGCCTAGTTAGGTAGGCTAGGAATGGTTCCGTCCACGGGGCGATAACTGCCATTATTTCGTGAGCAGAGGGTGTTATCTCAGGGGCAGAGCCTCCGGTTGTGTCAGAGTGTTCGGCGTTAGGCAGTGCGGTTGGGTCCGGATTGATATTGCCGGACTCCCATTCCCATAGTACGGATGGCTTGAACAGCCGTTCCAGAAAGATATTGGGTAGGACGGGCATCGCGTTTTGCACCGATGCGTGCCAATATATCCGCCGCCTGGTTGTTATCCCGGGCTATATGATGAAATTCGAGCCCTTCGAACCGTGCTGACATTTTTAGGACCGCATTGCGGTATGCTGCCATTTTCGGATCTTTGGCATCAAAGTCTCCGTTTATTTGAGATATTGCGAGGTTCGAATCCCGGCGCACCTCTAGGCGTTGAATGCCCATGGAGACTGCCATCCAGAGGCCGTGCAGAAGGGCCTCGTATTCGGAGATTGTCGAATGTGAGCCTCAAGTCATCTACTAGAGTTTCGACGTGCTTGGTTTTGACGACCACGTCATCTACATATGCTTCCACTGTTTTGCCGATCTGGTTTGCCAGACATGTCTAAATCATGCGTTGATATGTTGCGCCGGTGTTTTTGAGCCCAAAGGGCATTGTGTTGAAGCAGAACGGGCCGTATGGAGTGATGAATGCTGTTGCAGCTTGGTCTGGCTCCGCCATCTTGATTTGGTGGTAGCCGGAGTACGCGTTGAGGAAGCACAATGAGTCGTGTCCTGCTGTAGCGTCAATGATTTGATCAATTCGAGGGAGGGGGAAGGGATCCTTTGGGCAAGCCTTATTAAGGTCTTTGAAATCAACACATAGGCGCCAGGATTTATCCTTCTTTGGTACCATCACCAGGTTTGCTAGCCAGTCCGGATGTTTTATATCTCTGATGAATCCGGCTTCCAAACGTTTGGCTAGCAGGTCTTGGTCAGCTCTAAGCTGTTGCTGCTTTTTCTTGAGGCTGTTTGCCGTGGCCATAAGCCTGCGTTTGAAACGCTCCTGTTCAGCGGGATCCTCAGGCACGACAAATTCGTCGTCGTCGAGGCTTGCCTCATCTTCGGAGGGAGACGCATAATTATCGTCCTCGACCTCTCTTTCTGCCGCACTGTCGGGCAGACTTGCTTCTCCCTCCTCCTGCGCTGAGTCCTGCTGTAGGGGGTTCTCTTCGGCACTGTCCGGGGTGTTATTATCTCCCGTGCCGGAATAACCGTTTTTATTGTGGCGGGATTTAGAGCGGCTCCGCTGACGTCGGCGCTTCGGCTGTTTCTTGGAGGGGTCATCCTCTGTTGTTCCATCACCGTTCCCATCTTTTGGGATGTCCACCATGTATATGTCATATGACGAGGTGGCCTTCCAGTGCCCTGTAGGCGCTGGGTCTTGGTCGTCTCCGGCGTCGTCGTCCATACCGTCGACGTCTTCGGAGTCGAAGTCTAGCATGTCGGTTAAATCATCGACAGTGGCTACAAAGTGGGTGGTGGGTGGGCGTTGAATTTCTTCGTTGTCCGGATACCAACCTTCCTGTCCGTAGTCTGGCCAGGGCTCTCCGGATAAAGAGAGAGACTTTAGCGAATTCAGAATGTCGCCAAAGGGCGAGTGCTGAAAGATGTCCAGGGCAGTGAACTCCATAACGGGCGCCCAATCGGATTCGATTGGCAGGGGTGCGGAGGGTCCGAGTCCGGAGAGGAGTCTGGCACCCTGGAGTCGAGGTCTTCGCAAAGGACAGGGATGGAGTTCGGCTCAATCACCGTAGAGATTATAGCCCCCGAGGCGGTGTCCAACCACTCGTCCTCGATCGGGGAATCTGGCTCCGGATTAAGGGTCGGAGCTGATGCTGGTGCGGCCTCCAGGGCACTGTTCGGCTGCAGAGCTAGATCATGCCCATCGAGACAGTGCGGCACGCTTGGCTGTGGTTCCAATCCATCGAAGATCAAGTCTCCGCGGATATCGGCCGTATAGTTCAAACTTCCAAATCTGACCTGATGGCCAAGCGAATTGGCCCACAGTGCAAATCCGCCGAATACGAAGATCTGTCCGGGGAGAAAAGTCTCACCCTGGACCGCGTCGTTGTTGATGATCGAAGGAGCCATCGGGCCTATCGGTGACGACAGAGAGGAACTCTCAATGAAAGCACCAATGTCGGTGTCAAAACCGGCGGATCTCGGGTAGGGGGTCCAGAACTGTGCGTCTAGGTGGATGGTAACAGGAGACAAGGGACACGATGTTTTTAGCCAGGTTTGGGCCCTCTCGATGGATGTAATACCCTACTCCTGCTTGATTAATATTGATGATATGGGTAGTACAAGAGTAGAACTACCATGAGATCAAGGAGGCTAAACCCTAGAAGCTAGCCTATGGTATGATTGTTGTTCGTCCTACGGACTAAAACCCTCCGGTTTATATAGACACCAGATAGGTTAGGGTTACACAGAGTCGGTTACAATGGTAGGAGATCTACATATCCGTATCGCCAAGCTTGCCTTCCACGCCAAGGAAAGTCCCATCCGGACACGGGACGAAGTCTTCAATCTTGTATCTTCATGGCCTTGGAGTCCGGCCGTGACGACAGTCCGGCTATCCGGACACCCCCTAGTCCGGGACTCCCTCACTCTCCAACCAGATGTACAACTGAGACAGCAGTTGGAACTGGTCTACCAAATCATTGTCTTCACCAAGCTAACTGGTTTTATTTCCTCAACTCTGTCATTTCCTAAGTATTGTGTTGTGTGCTTGTCATATCTGTGTTTCAAGACTTTGACTGAAGACTTTCCCAATTTCCTCAGTTCAATTTCTTCAGTCTGTTTGTCTTCATTCTGTGTTATCCTGTGATTACGCTTTCTGTACTCTGTGCTTGTTCTCATTTCATCATGATGACTATGCTTGTCCTATGTTATGTTTACTTCTGAGTACTTATTCCGCTGCAAGTAGTTCTTCACCAAGGAATTTCCTCACCCACAAATTCCTCAGTGAAGAATTCATAAAAATCGCCTATTCACCCCCCTCTAGTCGATATAACACACTTTCAATTGGTATTAGAGCAAGGTACTCCCTTGTTCTGTGTGATTTTGGTTTAACCGCCTGGAGTTTTAGTTATGTCGACCGCAGGTATGAAGAAAGTGACATGCCCTATCTTTGACGGTCACGAGTATCCCAAGTGGAAGGCCATGATGAAGAAGCGCCTCATGGCGATGAACAACGAGCTGTGGACCGTCACTGAAATTGGTCTGACCGATCTGTGCAAGATGGCGGAAGCTGATGACATTCGCAAGTACACTCTTCTCAAACTCACGGCGAAAGACGTCATCTGCTCCTGTCTATCTCAAAATCAGTTCAAGAACATCATGCATCTCGATCATGCGAAGCTTATCTGGGACCATCTCTCTGTGGTCTATGAAGGTCATCGAACCCGTCATGATCCTTGGTTTGAGGACTTCAAGGAATCTCTCAAAGCGATGACATTCGAACCAGAATCGTCATCCTCTTCATCATGTCTTATGGCAAAAAGTGCTGAGGTAACTGAATGCTACCTATCTGAGTCAAGAGATGATGAATCTGGCGATGAATTTGGACCCAGCTATGTCAAACTTGCTTCCCTTGCCACTAAACAACAAAGAGCTCTAGAAAATATTCAACACATGCTAAATAAGAGCGATGATATGTTGGGTGAAGAAATGGATCAGTCAAAAGCTTTGGCTGAAAGTCTTCAGAGACTTCATACTAAGTATGATACCCTTCAAGATCAACATAACACTCTCCTATCTGATTATGAGAAGCTTTATTATGAATTTCTTCAAAGAAAGCAAGATCTTGAGAAGCTAAGAGTGAGTTATGAAGATCTTCAGAAGGAGCGTGATTCTTTACTTGCTCAACAAATCAGCGCCGCTCAGGAAGAATTTGTTCCTCCATGTTTGAAATGCATTGAACGTGAATCTGCTAATTCTTCACCAATGTTCAAATGCTTCTAATGTTACAAATTCTTCACCTGCCTCTGCTATCACTAATTCCTCATCGAGGACATTGCTAGTATCAACGACGATGCAGGGCTGAAGGAATTGTACATGGCGAGCATGTACAAAAGCCTCAAAGGGCATCGACTCTTTGTGATGTGCTTAAAAAGCAGATCCTCAACAGAACCCTAGGAAAGAGGGTATTGCCTTTGAGAGGAAACTCAATGCTGATGGTACATATTGGAAGCCTGAGCAGTACCCCAAAACCTCATGGGTTGCTGCAAAGGGACCTCCAGTTGATCCATCTAATTTATCTGGCTTTACATGTGAATCTTCTCATTCTTCTAATGAGTCATTTGACTCCAACTATAAACTGTTCAAAAATCAGAATGGTGAAGTATTTGCTAGATATGTTGGCACTAACTGCAGGAACGGTTCCCCTATGAAGAAAATTTGGGTTCCCAAAAGGTGCCTTGAAAGTCTTCAGGTGAATGTCCTTATGACACCATCTGTGAAGAATAGGAACTCCAGATCAAATTCTTCATATGGACCAAATTCTTCATATGGATCCTAGTCCGCATATGGACCAAATTCCTCACGTGGATCAAATTCCTCAAAAGGATCAAAGTCCTCACATGAATATCATCATGCTAACAATTCTGTTTCACAGGGAAGAGCCAAGGGCTATGAATATGAGCATTATTCTTCTAATCATTATGTTCATAAGTCCTCGAAGAATTTCTCTGCTTATTCATATGTTTACCCTAACTCCTGTTATGTGAAACGAAATGGATTGGCTTCTATGCCACCTTTCTCATATGGAGCTCGCCGAGTGATGAACTCTTTGCCACCCCTTCAGATGTGGGTGGTGAAGAAAAAGAACTAATCTCTTATGCAGGGTCAGGTCTCCAGACGTGCGTAAACGTCTGAAGAATTTGCTGGAGACCTGAAAAATGCCTGAAAGGACGCATGCTAATCATGAAGAAATGAACTTTCATTTCTCACGTCCTCATGCTGCTATATCTGTCTTACTCCTTGATGAAATTGATCTGATGAATTTGACGTCATATTCTTCACTAATGAAGTATATGAGTTCGTAAGCTGCACTAATTCATCTGCAGGATGATCAACCCAAAGCCACTGAGTGGGTCCTCGATAGTGAATGTACAAATCACATGACTGGTGACAAGAATCTATTAATGGATGCTCCCTTATCACCATCGCATCTGAAGCATATCATCTTCGCTGACAAAGGCAAAAGTCAGGTATTGGATCTAGGTAAGGTTGCGATCACAAAGGATCGACACATGGACAAAGTCATGCTTGTTGAGTCCTTAGGATACAACCTTATGTCTGTCTCAATGCTTTGTGATCTTGATATGGTTGTTGCCTTTGGCAAGTATCGTTGTGTTGTGGTTATGGAAGCTGACAATTCCAAAGTCTTCGAAGACTTTAGGAGAGGAGACTTGTATATTGTTGATATCTCTACAGGATCGCAACCAGCCGTGTGCCTACTTGCAAAAGCTTCAGAAGGCTGGCTATGGCATCGACGACTTGGTCATGCAGGCATGAGGAATTTGCACACGCTTGCGAAGAAGAAGCATGTCATTGGCATTGAGAATGTCAAATTCCTCAAGGATCACTTATGCGGAGCCTGTGAAGCTGGAAAGATGACCAAGGCCAAGCATCTAGCGAAGACTATCATGACCAGTACTCGACCATTTGAATTGCTTCATATGGATCTCTTCGGTCCTAATCATTACTCAGCAGTCACTAATGATGCTTCTCTATATGGTCTTGTTATTGTTGATGATTACTCTCGTTACACATGGGTACACATTGTTACTTACAAACATGAAGTGCAGGAAGTCTTCAAACGATTTTCCTCGAGGGCTTCAACCAACTTTGGTGTGAAGATCAAGCACATCAGAAGTGACAATGGAACTGAGTTCAAGAATTCTGGTCTCGATGACTATCTTGATGAACTTGGTATTACTCATGAGTTATCTGCTCCTTATACTCCTCAGCAAAATGGAGTCGTGGAGCGCAAGAACAGAACTCTTGTTGAGATGGCTCGCACTATGCTTGATGTGTTGGAAATATGCCCTAGAGGCAATAATAAAAGGATTATTATTATATTTCCTTGTTCGTGATAATTGTCTTTTAATCATGCTATAATTGTATTATCCGGAAATCGTAATACACGTGTGAATACATAGACCACAATATGTCCCTAGTGAGCCTCTAGTTGACTAGCTCGTTGATCAATAGATAGTCATGGTTTCCTAACTATGGACATTGGATGTCGTTGATAACGGGATCACATCATTAGGAGAATGATGTGATGGACAAGACCCAATCCTAAGCATAGCACAAGATCGTGTAGTTCGTTTTGCTAGAGCTTTTCCAATGTCAAGTATCTTTTCCTTAGACCATGAGATCGTGTAACTCCGGGATACCGTAGGAGTGCTTTGGGTGTACCAAACGTCACAACGAATCGGGTGACTATAAAGGTACACTGCAGTATCTCCGAAAGTGTCATTGGGTTGACACGGATCGAGACTGGATTTGTCACTCCGTACACGGAGAGGTATCACTGGGCCCACTCGGTAGTGCATCATCATAATGAGCTCAAAGTGACCAAGTGTCCGGTCACGGGATCATGCATTACTGTGCGAGTAAAGTGACTTGCCGTGCGAGATTGAACGAGGTATTGGGATACCGATGATCGAATCTCGGGCAAGTAACATACCGATTGACAAAGGGAATTGTATACGGGGTTGTTTGAATCCTCGACATCGTGGTTCATCCGATGAGATCATCGAGGAGCATGTGGGAGCCAACATGGGTATCCAGATCCCGCTGTTGGTTATTGCCCGAGAGCCGTCTCGGTCATGTCTATGTGTCTCCCGAACCCGTAGGGTCTACACACTTAAGGTTCGGTGACGCTAGGGTTGTATGAATATGAGTATGCAGTAAACCGAATGTTGTTCGGAGTCCGGATGAGATCCGGACGTCACGAGGAGTTCGGAATGGTCCGGAGGTAAAGAATTATATATAGGAAGTGTTGTTTCGGCCATCGGGAAAGTATCGGGGTCACCCGGTATTGTACCGGGACCACCGGAAGGGTCCCGGGGGTCCACCGGGCGGGGCTACCCATCCCGGAGGGCCCCATGGGCTGAAGTGGGAGGAACCAGCCCATAGTGGGCTGGTGCGCTTCTGGCCCACCCTGCGCCTAGGGTTGAAACCCTAGGGTGGGGGGGGGCCCACTAGCCTTGGGGGGCACTCCAACCCCTTGGCCGCCGCCCCCCTTGGGAGATTGGATCTCCAAGGGCCGCGCCCCTCTGGGGTCCTATATAAAGGGAGGGGGGAGGGGGCAGCCGCACCTGAAGTTCAGCGCCTCCCTCTCCTGCTACACCTCTCCTCCTCCGTCACGTGCTTGGCGAAGCCTGCCGAGTCTTGCTTCTCCACCAACACCACGCCGTCGTCTGCTGCTGGAGCCATCTTCCTCAACCTCTCCTTACCCCTTGCTGGATCAAGAAGGAGGAGACGTCATCCGCTCCGTACGTGTGTTGAACGCGGAGGTGCCGTCCGTTCGGCACTCGGTCATCGGTGATTTGGATCACGGCGAGTACGACTCTATCATCCACGTTCTAGTGAACGCTTCCGCACGCGATCTACAAGTGGTATGTAGATGCAATCTCTCTCCCATGACTCATTGCTTAGATGAACTCATAGATGGATCTTGGTGAAACCATAGGAAATTTTTAATTTTCTGCAACGTTCCCCAACAAAGGGCATCATGAGCTAGGTCTATCGTAGTTCTCTATTGCACGAGTAGAACACAATTTTGTTGTGGGCGTAGATCTTGTCAACTTGCTTGCCGCTACTAGTCTTATCTTGCTTCAGCGGTATTGTGGGATGAAGCGGCCCGGACCAACCTTACACGTACGCTTACGTGAGACCGGTTCCACCGACTGACATGCACTAGTTGCATAAGGTGGCTGGCGGTGTCCGCTCTCCCACTTTAGTTGGAGCGGATTCGATGAAAAGGGTCCTTATGAAGGGTAAATAGAAGTTGACAAAATCACGTTGTGGTTATTCGTAGGTAAGAAAACGTTCTTGCTAGAACCCAATTGCAGCCACATAAAAGATGCAACAACAATTAGAGGACGTCTAACTTGTTTTTGCAGCAATTGTCATGTGATGTGATATGGCCAGAAGTTGTGATGAATGATGAATGATATATTGTGATGTATGAGATCATGTTCTTGTAATAGGAATCACAACTTGCATGTCGATGAGTATGAAAACCGGCAGGAGCCATAGGAGTTGTCTTAATTATTGTATGACCTGCGAGTCATTGATTCAACGCCATGTAAATTACTTTACTTTATTGCTAAACATGTTAGCCATAGTAGTAGAAGTAATAGTTGGCGAGCAACTTCATGGAGACATGATGATGGAGATCATGGTGTCATGCCGGTGACAAGATGATCATGGAGCCCCGAAGATGAAAATCAAAGGAGCTATATGATATTGGCCATATCATGTCACTACTTTATATAATTGCATGTGATGTTTATTATGTTTTATGCATCTTGTTTACTTAGAACGACGGTAGTAAATAAGATGATCCCTTATGATAATTTCAAGAAAGTGTTCCCCCTAACTGTGTACCGTTGCTAAAGTTAAATGCTTTGAAGCACCACGTGATGATCGGGTGTGATAGATCCTTACGTTCACATACAACGGGTGTAAGACAGTTTTACACATGCATAAACACTTAGGGTTAACTTGACGAGCCTAGCATGTTCATACATGGCCTCGGAACACAAGAGACCGAAAGGTCGAACATGAGTCGTATGGAAGATACGATCAACATGAAGATGTTCACCGACGATGACTAGTCCGTCTCACGTGATGATCGGAAACGGCCTAGTCGACTCGGATCATGTAACACTTAGATGACTAGAGGGATGTCAAATATGAGTGGGAGTTCATTAAATAATCTGATTAGATGAACTTAATTATCATGAACTTAGTCTAAAGTCTTTGCAAAATATGTCTTGTAGATCAATTGGCCAACGCTCATGTCACCATGAACTTCAACGCGTTCCTATAGAAAACCAAGCTGAAAGACGATGGCAGCAACTATTTGGACTGGGTCCGGAACCTGAGGATCATCCTCATAGCAGCCAAGAAACAATATGTCCTAGAAGCACCGCTAGGTGATGCACCCATCCTGCAGAACCAAGACATTATGAATGCTTGGCAGTCTCGTCTTGATGATTACTCCCTCGTTCAAAGGTCGGCATGCTTTACAGCTTAGAACCGGGGCTCCAAAAGCGTTTTGAGCAACACGGAGCATATGAGATGTTCGAGGAGCTGAAAATGGTTTTCCAAGCTCATGCCCGGTCGAGAGATATGAAGTCTCCGACAAGTTCTATAGTTGTAAGATGGAGAAAACAGTTACATCGGTGAGCACATACTCAAAATGTCAGGTTGCACAACCGCCGTCCCAGGTGGACATTAACCTCCCGGACGAGGCGGTCATTGACAGAATCCTTCAGTCGCTCCCACCAAGCTACAAGAGCTTTGTGATGAACTACAATATGCAGGGGATGGTGAAGACCATTCCCGAAGTATTCTCAATGCTGAAGTCGCAGAGGTTGAAATCAAGAAAGAACATCAAGTGTTGATGGTCAATAAAACCACTAAGTTCAAAAAGGGCAAGGGTAAGAAGAACTTCAAGAAGGACGGCAAGGATGTTGCCGCGCCCGGTAAGCAAGTTGCGGGAAGAAGTCAAAGAATGGACCCAAACCTGAGACAGAGTGCTTTTATTGCAAAGGAAGGGCCACCGAAGCGGAACTGCCCCAAATACTTAGCGGACAAGAAGGCCGCAACACTAAAGGTATATTTGATATACATGTAATTGATGTGTACCTTACCATTACTCGTAGTAACTCACCGGTATTTGATACGGTGCCGTTGCTCATATTTGTAACTCACAGCAGGAGCTGCGGAATAAACGGAGATCGGCAAAGGACGAGGTGACGATCTTGCGTCGGGAATGGTTCCAAGGTCGATGTGATCGCCGTCGACACGCTACCTCTACATTTACCTACGGGATTAGTTTTAAACCTCAATAATTGTTATTTAGTGCCAAGTTTGAGCATGAACATTGTATCAGGATCTCGTTTAATGCGAGATGGCTACTCATTTAAATCCGAGAATAATGGTTGTTCTATTTATATGAGAGATATGTTTTATGGTCATGCTCCGATGGTCAATGGTTTATTCTTAATGAATCTCGAACGTAATATTACACATATTCATAGTGTGAATACCAAAAGATGTAAGGTTGATAATGATAGTCCCACATACTTGTGGCACTGCCACCTTGGTCACATTGGTGTCAAGCGCATGAAGAAGCTCCATTCTGATGGACTTTTAGAGTCTCTCGATTATGAATCATTTGACTCATGCGAACCATGCCTCATGGGCAAAATGACCAAGACTCCATTCTCTGGGACAATGGAGCGAGCAACCAACTTATTGGAAATCATACATACCGATGTATGCGGTCCAATGGCGTTGAGGCTCATGGAGGATATCGTTATGTTCTCACTCTCACCGATGACTTGAGTAGATATGGGTATGTCTCCTTGATGAAACACAAGTCCGAGACCTTTGAAAAGTTCAAGGAATTTCAGAATGAGGTAGAGAATCAACGTGACCGAAAAATAAAGTTCTTACGATCAGATCGTGGAGGAGAATATTTAAGTCACGAATTTGGTACACACTTAAGGAAATGTGGAATCGTTTCACAACTCATGCCGCTGGAACACCTCAACGTAATGGTGTGTCCGAACGTCGAATCGCACTCTATTGGATATGGTGCGATCTATGATGTCTCTTACTGATTTACCGCTATCATTTTGGGGATACGCTCTAGAGACAGCTACATTCACTTTAAATAGGGCACCGTCTAAATCCGTTGAGGCGACACGTATGAATTATGGTTTGGGAAGAAACCTAAGCTGTCGTTTCTAAAAGTTTGGGGATGCGATGCTTATGTCAAGAAACTTCAACCTAAAAAGCTCGAACCCAAGTCGGAAAAATCGTCTTCATAGGATACCCTAAGGAAACAATTGGGTATACCTTCTACCTTAGATCCGAAGGCAAGATCTTTGTTGCCAAGAACGGATCCTTTCTGGAAAAAGTTTCTCTCGAAAGGAGTAAGTGGGAGGAAAGTAGAACTCGATGAAGTATTACCTCTTGAACCGGAAAGTAGTGCAGCTCAGAAAATGTTCTGTGGTTCCTACACCTCTTGGAGAGGAAATTAATGATGATGATCAAGGTACTTGGATCAAGTTGCTCTTGAACTTCAGAGGTCCACAAGGACACGTTCCACACCAGAGTGGTATGGCAACCCTGTCACGGAAATCATGTTGTTAGACAACGGTGAACCTTGAACTATGAAGAAGCGATGGCGGGCCCGATTCCAACAAATGGCTTGAAGCCATGCAATCCGAGATAGGATCCATGTATGAAAACAAAGTATGGACTTTGACAGACTTGCCCGATGATCGGCGAGCGATAGAAAACAAATGGATCTTTAAGAAGAAGACGGACGCGGATGGTAATGTCACCATCTATAAAGCTCGACTTGTCGCTAAAGGTTATCGGCAAGTTCAAGGGATTGACTACGATGAGAATTTCTCTCCGTGGCGAAGCTTAAGTCCGTCCGAATCATGTTAGCAATTGCCGCATACTATGATTATGAGATATGGCAGATGGACGTCAAAACGGCATTCCTTAACGGTTATCTTAAGGAAGAGCTGTATATGATGCAGCCGGAAGGTTTTGTCGATCCTAAAAATGCTAACAAAGTATGCAAGCTCCAGCGATCCATTTATGGGCTGGTGCAAGCATCTCGAGTTGGAACATTCGCTTTGATGAGATGATCAAAGCGTTTGGGTTTATGCAGACTTATGGAGAAGCCTGCGTTTACAAGAAAGTGAGTGGGAGCTCTGTAGCATTTCTCATATTATATGTAGATGACATACTTTTGATGGGAAATGATATAGAACTCTTGGACAGCATTAAGGCCTACTTGAATAAAAGTTTTCAATGAAGGACCTTGGAGAAGCTGCTTATATATTAGGCATCAAGATCTATAGAGATAGATCGACGCCTCATAGGTCTTTCACAAAGCACATACCTTGATAAGATTTTGAAGAAGTTCAAAATGGATCAGTCCAAGAAAGGGTTCTTGCCTGTCTGCAAGGTGTGAGATTGAGGTCGGCTCAATGCCCCACCACGGCAAAAGATAAAGAAGAGATGAGCGTCATCCCTATGCCTCGCCATATGATCTATTATGTATGCCATGCTGTGTACTGACCTGATGTAAACCTTGCCGTAAGTTTGGTAGGAAGGTACCAAAGTAATCCCGCAAGGAACACGGACAGCGGTCAAGAATATCCTGAAGTACCGAAAAGGAAAAATGACATGTTTCTTGTTTATGGAGGTGACGAAGAGCTCGTCATAAAGGGTTACGTCGACGCTAGCTTCGACACAGATCTGGATGACTCTAAGTCACAAACCGGATACGTGTATATGTTGAATGGTGGAGCGATGGCTGGTGCAGCTGCAAGCGAGCGTCGTGGCGGGATCTACATGTGAAGCGGAGTACATGGCAGCCTCGGAGGCAGCGCATGAAGCAATTTGGGTGAAGGAGTTCATCACCGACCTAGGAGTCATACCCAATGCGTCGGGGCCGATCAAACTCTTCTGTGACAACACTGGAGCTATTGCACTTGCCAAGGAGCCCAGGTTTCACAAGAAGACCAGGCACATCAAGCGTCGCTTCAACTCCATCCGTGAAAATGTTCAAGATGGAGACATAGAAATTTGCAAAGTGCATACGGATCTGAATGTCGCAGATCCGCTGACTAAACCTCTTCCGCGAGCAAAACATGATCAACACCAGAACTCTATGGGTGTTCGGTTCATCACAATGTAACTAGATTATTGACTCTAGTGCAAGTGGGAGACTGTTGGAAATATGCCCTAGAGGCAATAATAAAAGGATTATTATTATATTTCCTTGTTCGTGATAATTGTCTTTTATTCATGCTATAATTGTATTATCCGGAAATCGTAATACACGTGTGAATACATAGACCACAATATGTCCCTAGTGAGCCTCTAGTTGACTAGCTCGTTGATCAATAGATATTCATGGTTTCGACTATGGACATTGGATGTCGTTGATAACGGGATCACATCATTAGGAGAATGATGTGATGGACAAGACCCAATCCTAAGCATAGCACAAGATCGTGTAGTTCGTTTTGCTAGAGATTTTCCAATGTCAAGTATCTTTTCCTTAGACCATGAGATCGTGTAACTCCCGGATACCGTAGGAGTGCTTTGGGTGTACCAAACATCACAACGTAACCGGGTGACTATAAAGATACACTGCAGGTATCTCCGAAAGTGTCAGTTGGGTTGACACGGATCGAGACTGGGATTTGTCACTCCGTATTACGGAGAGGTATCACTGGGCCCACTCGGTAGTGCATCATCATAATGAGCTCAAAGTGAACAAGTGTCTGGTCACGGATCATGCATTACTGATGCGAGTAAAGTGACTTGCCGGTAACGAGATTGAACGAGGTATTGGGATACCGACGATCGAATCTCGGGCAAGTAACATACCGATTGACAAAGGGAATTGTATACGAGGTTGTTTGAATCCTCGACATCGTGGTTCATCCGATGAGATCATCGAGGAGCATGTGGGAGCCAACATGGGTATCCAGATCCCACTGTTGGTTATTGCCCGAGAGCCGTCTCGGTCATGTCTATGTGTCTCCCGAACCCGTAGGGTCTACACACTTAAGGTTCGGTGACGCTAGGGTTGTATGAATATGAGTATGCAGTAAACCGAATGTTGTTCGAGTCCGGATGAGATCCCTGACATCACGAGGAGTTCCGAATGGTCCGGAGGTAAAGAATTATATATAGGAAGTGTTGTTTCGCCATCGGAAAGTTTCGGGGTCACCCGGTATTGTACCGGGACCACCGGAAGGGTCCCGGGGGTCCACCGGGTGGGGCCACCCATCCCGGAGGGCCCCATGGGCTGAAGTGGGGAGGGGAACCAGCCCATAGTGGGCTGGTGCACCCCCCTTGGCCCACCCCCTGCGCCTAGGGTTGAAACCCTAGGGTGGGGGGGCGCCCACTTGCCTTGGGGGGCACTCCAACCCCCTTGGCCGCCGCCCCCCTTGGGAGATCGGATCTCCAAGGGCCGGCGCCCCCCTGGGGGCCTATATAAAGGGATGGGGGGAGGGGGCAGCCACACCCTGAAGTTCTGGCGCCTCCCTCTCCCCTGCTACACCTCTCCTCCTCCGTCACGTGCTTGGCGAAGCCCTGCCGGAGTGCCGCTTCTCCACCAACACCACGCCGTCGTGCTGCTGCTGGAGCCATCTTCCTCAACCTCTCCTTCCCCCTTGCTGGATCAAGAAGGAGGAGACGTCATCCGCTCAGTACGTGTGTTGAACGCGGAGGTGCCGTCCGTTCGGCACTCGGTCATCGCTGATTTGGATCACGGCGAGTACGACTCCATCATCCACGTTTTAGTGAACGCTTCCACACGCGATCTACAAGTGGTATGTAGATGCAATCTCTCTCCCGTGACTCGTTGCTTAGATGAACTCATAGATGGATCTTGGTGAAACCGTAGGAAAATTTTAATTTTCTGCAACGTTCCCCAACATGATGAGTACGAGACGGCTCGTCACTTCTGGATTGAGGCAATTTATACTGCGTGTCACATCATCAACAGGGTATATCTTCACAAATTCTTCAAGAAGACTGCCTATGAGCTCCTCACTGACAAGAAAACCAATGTGAATTATTTCAAAGTCTTCGGTGCTAAATGCTGGATTAGAGATCCTCATCACAATGCTAAATTTGCACCGAAAGCACATGAAGGTTTCATGCTTGGTTATGGGAAGGACTCGCACACCTACAGAGTTTTCAACAACGTTCTCCACAAAGGTTGTTGAAACTGTAGATGTGTGGTTCGATGAAACTGATGGCTCGCAAAGAGAGCACCTACCTTCTGTGATAGATGAACCAACACCTGAAGATTCTATCAAGTTCAAGGCTACTGAGGATGTCATTCCTACCGAAGAATCTGCTGAAGAATTCATTCCAGATCATGAAGAACGTCGAGTTGATGCACCTGAGAAAAATGCTGAAGAAAATGGTGCTGAAGAAAATTCTGATCGAAATCCTCAATGACAACCAGCTCATCCTCGCGTTGCAAAAGAAGTTCAAGTTGAAAAGATCATCGATGACATCAAAGCACCAGGTCCTCTCACTCGCTCAAAAGCTTCACATTTGTCTAACTTTTGTGGGCACTATGCTTTTGTCTCTATCACAGAGCCCACCAAGGTAGATGAAGCATTTATGGAGCCTGAGTGGATTCAGGCCATGCAAGAAGAATTACATCAATTAGAACTCAACAACGTATGGGAACTGGTCAAACATCCAGATCCTCGCAAGCACAATATCATTGGCACAAAGTGGATCTACCGCAACAAGCAAGATGAAAATGGCCTTGTGGTGAGGAATAAGGCACGACTTGTAGCTCAAGGCTACACACAGGTTGAAGGAATTGATTTCGATGAAACTTTTGCACATGTTGCTAGACTTGATGCTATTCGCATATTACTTGCTTATGCTAACCATCATGATATCACTTTATATCAAATGGATGTGAAGAGTGCATTCCTCAGTGGTAAGCTTGAGGAAGAAGTATATGTTGCTCAACCCCTGGGTTTTGAAGATCCAAAGCATCCTGACAAAGTCTTCAGACTCAACAAGGCCCTCTATGGCCTCAAGCAGGCCCCTCGGGCTTGGTATGATACTTTGAAGGAATTCCTCATGAAGAATGGCCTCACACCCGGTTCACTCGACCCTACTATCTTTACTAAATCTTATGATGGTGAACTGTTTGTGTGCCAAATATATGTTGATGATATTATCTTTGGCTCTACTGACCAACATTATAGTGATGAATTTTCCTATATGACGAGTGAAGAATATCAAATGTCTATGATGGGAGAGTTGAAATTCTTCTTAAGTCTTCAAATTCGTCAATAGAGAAATGGCATATTCATATCTCAGGATAAATATCTCAAGGATGTACTGAGGAAATTCGGCATGCAAGATTGCAAAGGAGTCAAAATTCCTATGCCCACAAATGGCCATCGTAATTGATGAAAATGGTATTGACTTGATCATAAGGTATACCGCCCATGATTGGTTCTTTATTGTACTTATGTGCATCTAGGCCATATATAATGCTTAGTGTTTGCATGTGTGCCTGATTTCAAGCTACACCAAAGGAATCACACCATAAGGCTGTGAAACATATTCTTCGATATCTAGCTCACACACCAACACTTGGATTATGGTACCCCAAGGGCTCGGCTTTTGATCTCATTGGATATTCTGACTCTGACTATGCTGGTGATCGTGTGGACCGCAAGTCAACATCTGGTACATGTCATTTCCTCGGACGATCTTTGGTCTGTTGGTCCTCGAAGAAACAGAACTGCGTATCATTGTCTACTGCTGAAGCTGAGTACATTGCTGCTGGTTCTTGCTGTGCTCAACTGCTATGGATGAAGCAAACTCTCAAGGACTACGGCGTCAACGTGAAGAATGTGCCTCTCCTCTGTGACAATGAGAGTGCCATCAAGATTGCTCACAACCCAGTTCAGCACTCGAAGACAAAGCACATTCAGATTCGTCATCATTTTGTTCGTGATCATGTGTTGAAGGGCGACATTTCTATCGAGCATGTGAAGACTGAAGAACAGCTAGCCGATATCTTCACAAAGCCCTTGGATGAGAAGAGATTTAGCAAGTTGCGGTGTGAGCTAAATATCTTAGAATCTTAGAATGTTCTTCGAAAAGGACACTCATCCTAACACTTATGCAAAATTGATGACTTAGATGTGCAACACATGAAGAAACGTTTTTCTTCAATCAATGAAGAATAACACTCTAAGTGTGAAGAAATTAACGAAGAATTTGATTCTCAGAACCCTACGACAATTGTACGCGGTGACTGAAATCATCATTCTTATACGGTGGATCTCGCCACCACCAAATTTGAAAATCTTTAATTTGAGTTTTTTCTCAGTTTTGAAATTCCTCGGTTGTTCATTTTCTTCAACTTTGCAAAATCTTCACTGGTTCCATCGTTTTTATTCATTGGCTATATATATATATATATATATGAGTTTATGTCCTCTACAGCATTCACTTATGGCTAATTCTTCAAGTTGGTTTTTTCTGCTAAGTGAATGTGATCGGACCCTTCCCCCTCCATTCTATACTCAACCCAATCTATTCACAAATTCTTCATGTGCGTTCTATTTGAAACTCATTCAAAATCTTCACTGTGTCCTTGTCAGCTGAAGAATTTGCGAACGGAACGTTAAAACTTATCTTATCCAAATTTTCGTTTTTTCCGCTCAAACCGTTCCGCATCCCACGATATATTTTTCTATTCACCCACGATCTAACACGATCTCCACTTCTCAGTACGTGGGTGACACATGGCACGCGAAGGAGAAGGGTCAGGGGCACGTTCGTCCAAAATCTTTGGGCGAACAGTTTTTCACCGTGGCTATAAATACCCCTCTCCCCTTCCTCACTTCCTTTACTCCGCTCGACCTCTCTCTCCCGCTCGAGCTTCTCAAACCCTAGCACAACCGCTACTCCATCGTCGCCAGTGAGGAAGAGCTTCACTGCCTCGACCTCGTCGCCATCGTACTCGCGCCGGCCACGGAAATCTTCACTCCGCCGCCGCGTAGCCGTCTTCCTCCGCCGAGTTAGGGCGTGTAAGATCTACACAGACGAACTTCACCTCTCCATCTCACAGTTCGTCGTATTCTTCGATCAGGGTAATTAAAAGCTACTTTTACTGCCCTTTTTTATTTGAATGTTTTCTACAAAATCTTCAAAGGTGTTTTTCTTCAAATCCTCACACACTAAAACACCTCACAAGTCATCTGTTCTTGATTCGTTTCTCCAAGCATCATTTTTCTTCAAGATTCCTCAATTGTGTGGATCTTCGATCTATACAACTCTGGAACCTAAGACAAAGAACGCCTAGTGAAATTCTTCAAGACTTGTCTGGTCAAATTCCTCAAACTTGTTCTTTTTGAAAAACCTTCTGAGAACGCATATGACCTCTCCAAATTCCTCGATACTATACTCTGTTCACAGGTACTCATGTCCGCTGCTGAATCACTAGGTTCTCATCAACTTAACTCATTTGCAGCGTTCCTCGAAGAAAAGTTGCATACTTCTTCAGAGAATTCGATTGTTCAAATTCCTCAAATGAAGAATATGGCAGACGGTAAGAAGCCGCAGAAAGGAGGAAAGAAGCCTGAGGTCATGACTGCCTTTGAGATCCCTGATGATATATACAAAGACTATTGCACTCCTGATGAGGCCAAGTTTGGTAAGGAGAACAAAAATCAGCGGAAGGTGCGCATCCAGAGGATTGAAAGGAGATGGGCAAGAGAATGGAGGGAGTACAGGTATGTAACTCCAAAGTACATGAAGAAATTCGCACTCAATCCTCCATGCCCAAGACCTCCATTGGCACCTGGCAAAGAAGGAGACCCCACCAGCATCAAGCGCGGTGAGGACTTTCCTGAAGAATGGGCCAAGCGCCAAGCCAAGTTGGCTAGACAAGCAAAACAAGCAGTGAGGAAATTCAATGAAGACTCTGCTGCTGCTGCTGCTGAGGCCCCTGTCAAGCCTAAGAAATCAATGGCAAAGAAGCCTGCGCGCAAGCCAAGTGCTTCACCAACAGTGCCCTCAAGGCCAAGTTCCTCAGCTATGCCCTCACGGCCAGAATCTTCAAAGTCCTCAAGGCCAATTCCTCATGCTGCTGCTGCTCCTCCAAAATTCTCAGCTCCTCCAAAGTCCTCAGCTGTTCCAACAAAGTCCTCAGCACCTGTGCATCTTTCCACGTGCCAAAGGACTACATGCATCTTCATTGCCTCAGGTGTCTCAGCTAGTTCCTCAGCTGCACCAAATTCTTCAACAGGACCCTCTCTGTTGAAGACAAAGGCAACTTCTGGACGAGGTCCTCGCCCTAGTCCTCAGAAGAAGCAGGTCGCCTTCCAAGTGCCGTCTGAAGAAGACGAAGCTGATGATGATGAACTTGCTGAAATCATCAGAGACAGGCAAGTCAGGGCCGCTAGAGCCAAAGGCACAAATGTGCCACTGCTATTGGATCCAAGGTTGATCCTCGATTATATTGATCTCTGGCACAAGGACAAAACACTCCTATGCCTGACTTCAAGTTGACACCTGGGCAAAATCACATGCTAACCCATTTCATCCAAGAAGAAAAATGGAAATATGAGAAGGCCAGACAGATCAAGAAGGCGGAGTACAAGAAGGAGAAATTTCTGAAGAACAACGTTGTCTCTATGACAACTAATGAACTGACAACTGAGGAACTTATAAAAGTCCAGTCTGAAATCAAAACCCTCAGCGATGATTTCAATGCCTACTATGCTGATTGGCAAGGAGGCAAAGTCAGGTTTGTTAAACTGACTGAGAAGTTCACCTCCAATGTTGCAGCCCCAATGCAACAGAAATTCTCAGTCAAGCATCTTCTCAAGAACTGAAGAACATGCCAAGACCACGATGACTTTCAGGCTCTTTGAAGAAAATGTGAGTTCCGGGCTGATGACTCCATTCCAAATTACCGAAGAAATTGCTGGGCATCCACTAGTGGTGCGCTCAAGAAATCAAGAAGTCAGGCAACTGCATCGCCAGTGCTCAAGAACATCAACCAAATTCCTCTGCTCCTCTTGCGCCTACACCAACTCCAATCCTTCCATCTGCATCAGATGTGAAGAAGACCAAGGCTGCAGAGCGTGCAACAGTGAAGAAAAGGAAAGCATCACCGCTTGATTCTTCACTCAAGAAAATGAAGCCTATGACCAGCTCGTTTGAAAATCCCATTGATGTTGTTCCTATCTCAACCATGCCATCAAAGGAAATTGTACCTTTTGATGAAGAATATGTGATCCCCAACGGATCTGATGAAGAAAATCCTTCTGCTGCTTCATCAGAGTAGTTGGATGAATAAATTGAAGTGGATAAGATCCCTTCAACACCTGTTGTTTCCTCGCCCATGCCTCAGTTCACAGCTGAAGAGGCTGGCGTTGAAGAAATGGAAGATGAAGATGTGGACATTGGGAGTACTACACCAGTGCTAAATGATGACATTTGGGAAAGTCAGCACCCCAATTCTCCACTCTTCACCCCTTTACAGCAAATAACTCAGTCCCCTGCACCAACCGTTCAAATGGGCTCTGAAGAAACTCACCCCACCTCGTCTGTACGTGAAGAAATTCCAGCCCCTAGTGCTGAAGAAACTGCTGCTGCTGATCACTCGAACATGCAGACTGCCACTAAAGAGGAACCAGAAATTCCTCAGCCTGAAGAACCTGAGATTGCGATTCCTGAGGTTGTGATGCAACTCACTGACACTCCTCTGCCCAAGCCAAACGATCCGTTCTCAAGGAAGCAAAAGTTCAAGGCTGGAGATTTCTTCGGCGAGCATGTATTCTTCACAGACTACAACCCTATGACTCTGATCGCATAAGGAAGAGGCGTTTCTGGACGGCCAGCCAAGCTAATTTTTATTCCTCAATGCTGTTCAACAAACAGAAAGTCTTCGATCATGCACACATTCCTCATGTGGATATGGAATCTCTGCCATGCTTCGAGCCAGTCCTCAGTGTTCTTCATGATGCTGGACTGTTAAATTTCTGCACTAACATATGTGATTGGAATGAATAACTCATTCTTCAATTTTATGCAACGCTGCACATCACAGGAGATTCTGAAGATGTGAACTCATGGGTGCTGGACTGGATGTCTGAAAACACTCACTACAAGGCACCAACTACTGAATTGCTTCGTGCCCTACCACTCAGTCCTCCCCTTGAAGCTGCTCGATGTGTCTACAACGAACCTGAGCTTACAAATCATTACATACAAGTGCTGGTGAAGCCTTTGAAGCCAGGGCAGGCCCCACGAACCAAATTCCTCGTCAAGGAATTACTATATGTGCCTCGGACTGTCTATCGCATTCTGACGAAGACATTGAGTCCAATCAAGGGCCACGACTCGAATGAAGAAGAAGTCGTTGGCATCATGAAGAATCTGCTCTTCAATATCATTCGTATGCTCCGTCCAACTTCCATGATTTCTTCATGAGGACTCGCAAATGTCGCTATGTCACCATTTGAGCTGAAGCCTTATGCACCTTGGATTATGAGATTCATCAGAACAAGGTCTTCACTCAACTACAAAGCTGATACACTGAACCACTGCAGCTACTTGCCTCCGATTGAAGTCCACAAATGGACTTTTTTCTCAGCTGATGACAAAGGCAAGGCCACTGCTGTTATAGATGAAGGCATTCGTCCATTGGATGGTCAATTTCGCAAGGCTGCATCCTACTCAACCAATGACGACTCTGCCACCCATGACTCTGCTGCCAACACAGCTAAGCAAAATCCTCCAGGCACAGCACCCAGGGTGATGACTGATCGTGAGCTACTCCTCATTCTTCATCAGAAGGTTGATCGCAATCATAAATGGGTCAAGAGACAGTTTGGTTCAATTCTTCACAACATGACCTCAACCCATAATGCAGTGAAGAAAAATCAATACTACCTCCATGAAACCTTCAACCGTACCTGGTCTATTTTGTCTCATGTCTACAGCGAAGAAGATCTGAGGAAAATGGGTCTCAAGGAAGAGTTTGACTGGTCTGCACCACCACCGAAGAAATACAAGAAGGTCAAGGTTCCTTCCTTGGTGGCCAGCTCCTATTCTTCACCGCGCGACACTGATGAACATGAAGACTTGGACGACTCTGCGGCAGGCCCTACTACGACAAACGACCCCGACAACGCTGGCGCTCCTTCATCAACTTGATATTCTTTAGGGGCGTTAGTCCTCAGTTTCGATCCTTTTGGTCATTTGATGACAAAGGGGGAGAAATTTGAGTTAGTCTTCAAACGGGTTTATTATATGGGCATTTTTTGCTAAGTTACAACTCTCGTTCTTCTGAAACTTTATTGGATTGAGTTGTAAACTTAAACCCGATGGTGCTCTGATACTTTTGATGCGTTATTCTGCATGCTTATTCCTCGTTAATGTTATTGCACGCATGCTGAAATTCACCACTCACCATATTTCATCATGCATTTCAAATTCTTCATAATATATGTCAAATGCGTGTATGAATTACAAGATATAGGGGGAGATCTCCATGATTCAGCTCTTCAAGTGTGCGTTGCTTCAAAAGCAAATTCCTCACTATGCACATCTTCAGGGGGAGTTCTTCTATATATTGCAATCAAATTCCTCAATATCAGCATTTACACTTCATATGTTTATCCCTGTTGAAAACTTAACCTATATTGTCATCAATCACCAAAAAGGGGGAGATTGTAAGTGCATCTAGTGCCCCTTAGTGATTTTGGTGTATTGAAGACTTATAGGTTAAGGGACTAATGCGTTTATGAGTGTACACAGGTCTATAAGTCTATGAGGAGTTTGATATTTACAGAGAAAGTCGACCCCTAAAAATGAAGTTCTTAGACTGAAGACTTTGTTATTTTGAAGACTTTGAAAGTGAAGAAATTGGTGTGACCTTGAAGACTTGGTATTCATTCAAGGAATATGAAGCATGAAGATTTTTGTTTTCGTAGTTTCTTTTTCTCTTTCTTGAGTCATAGGAAACACCGTACTGTCAAAGGGAGTCGAGGAAATACTAAGGAAAAAATTTCCAAGTGATGCTCAACTCAAAATCCTACACCTACCAATCCCTTCGGGTGAAGCCATTGGAAATCTCATACAGTTCAGTCAATTTCTTCAGTGACAGAGAGACGAAGTTCTTCTGGTCGCTGAGGAATTTGTTTTGACTGAGGAGTTAGGAATTGTCGGTCTTGGATTGCCTACACAAAGAGGAACATGATAGCCCCGAGGAATTTGAGCCTCAAATTTCCGATCGTTCTTTGTCTTCTTGCGCCACCTGTCCCAAAATATCTTATCCACCTAACGGTCATATCATTGAAGGGCATTTATGTCTTATCATGTCGGGCTGCTCCCTAGGCTATAAATAGCCGCCCCCTACAACTACTAGCTGGTTGGCTGCTCTGAGAGAAACTGACACTTGTCATTTGAGAGCATCCCATCCGCCGAGGACTTTGAGCAAAAATCATCGAGTGAGGAAAACCCAAACCCAAACACCTACAAACCCAAAGTGATTGAGCATCACTGAAGAGATTGATCCTGCGTGGATCCGACGCTTGTTACCTTTGAAGACTGTGCTTCTTCCAGACGGTTAGGCGTCATGGTCTAGACGATCCAAGAGGAATTGTGGATCGCCGAGTGACCGAGTTTGTGAAGATTCGGAAGTCACCTGAAGACTTACCATGAGTGATTGGGCGAGGTCTGTGTGACCTTAGCTCAAGGAGAATACGGTGAGGACTGTGTGTCCGGGACTGTGTGTCCTCAGGTTTAAATACCTAGCCGCTCCAACCAGATGTACAACTGAGACAGCAGTTGGAACTGGTCTACCAAATCATTGTCTTCACCAAGCCAACTGGTTCTATTTCCTCAACTCTTTCATATCCTCAGTATTGTGTTGTGTGCTTGTCATATCTGTGTTTGAAGACTTTGACTGAAGACTTTCTCAATTTCCTCAGTTCAATTTCTTCAGTCTGTTTGTCTTCATTCTGTGTTATCTTGTGATTACGCTTTATGTACTCTGTGCTTGTCCTCATTTCATCATGATGACTATGCTTGTCCTCTATTATGTTTACTTCTGAGTACTTATTCCGCTGCAAGTAGTTCTTCGCTAAGGAATTTCCTCACCCGCAAATTCCTCAGTGAAGAATTCATAAAAATCGCCTATTCACCCCCCTCTAGTCGATATAACGCACTTTCAGGAGTCTACGTCCAGAAATCAACCAAGAGAGCACGAGGCAGGGGGGCGCGCCTACCCCCCTGGGCGCGCCCTCCACCCTCGTGGGGCCCACATTGCTCCACCGATGTACTTCTTCCTCCTATATATACCTACGTACCCCCAAACCAAAAGAAGCATCCACGAAAACCTAATTCCACCGCCGCAACCTTTTGTACCCGTGAGATCCCATCTTGGGGCCTTTTCCGGCGTCCTGCCGGAGGGGGCATTGGTCACGGAGGGCTTCTACATCAACACCATAGCCTCTCTGATGATGTGTGAGTAGTTTACCTCAGACCTTCGGGTCCATAGTTATTAGCTAGATGGCTTCTTCTCTCTCTTTGGATCTCAATACAAAGTTCTCTACGATTCTCGTGGAGATCTATTCGATGTAATCTTCTTTTGCGGTGTGTTTGTTGAGACCGATGAATTGTGGGTTTATGATCAAGTTTATCTATGAACAATATTTGAATCTTCTCTTAATTCTTTTATGTATGATTGGTTATCTTTGCAAGTCTCTTCGAATTATCAGTTTGGTTTGGCCTACTAGATTGATCTTTCTTGCAATGGGAGAAGTGCTTAGCTTTGGGTTCAATCATGCGGTGTCCTTTCCCAGTGACAGTAGGGGCAGCAAGGCACGTATTGTATTTTTGCCATCGAGGATAACAAGATGGGGTTTATATCATATTGCATGAGTTTATCCCTCTACATCATGTCATCTTACTTAAAGCATTACTCTGTTCTTATGAACTTAATACTCTAGATGCATGCTGGATAGCGGTCGATGTGTGGAGTAATAGTAGTAGATGCAGGCAGGAGTCGGTCTACTTGTCACGGACGTGATGCCTATATACATGATCATACCTAGATATTCTCATAACTATGCTCAATTCTATCAATTGCTCAACAGTAATTTGTTCACCCACCGTAATACTTATGCTCTTGAGAGAAGCCACTAGTGAAACCTATGGCCCCCGGGTCTATTTTCCATTATATTAATCTTCCAACACTTAGCTATTTTATTGCCTTTTATTTTACTTTGCATCTTTATTATAAAAATACCAAAAATATTATCTTATCATATCTATTAGATCTCATTTTCGTAAGTGACCGTGAAGGGATTGACATCCCCTTTATTTTGTTGGTTGCGAGGTTTTTATTTGTTTGTGTAGGTGCGAGGGACTTGAGCGTGGCCTCCTACTAGATTGATACCTTGGTTCTCAAAAACTTAGGGAAATACTTATGCTACTTTACTGCATCACCCTTTCCTCTTCAAGGGAAAACCAACGCAGAGCTCAAGAGGGTAGCAATGTTGTTTGAAATTGGCTTATGTACGGAGACGCAAGGGAAGCGAGTCATCGTGTGTGTGATAGGGACTTCATGAGAGATCTAGAATAGATGGTGCAGAGAACAATGTGCGAGATCGAGAACGATGATACATTAGGGAGCTATGGAAAGAGTCACGACATATATGTATACAGGGAGGAGCTGGGGCGGGTCCGCATGTGGGAGAAATAGAAAGAGGAGAGTGGTGCACAAGGAGACAAAGTGTGCTTGTTTTGCAGTGGAGGTGGTGTGTGAGGTGAGTGTGCGAGAACCACATAACTAGGGAGATAGACGTTTGGGGGCGACGTTTTGTGTGTATGGGAAAGATACACTCTACATAGTGCGTGTGCTTGGGAAAGAGAGATGCCGGGAGACCTAGCTAGAGAGTGGGGGAGGAGATGTGTGCATGCCCAAGAGACAAAGTGATAGAGACCTATATTGGGGTCCGGACTTTAGAAGAGAGAGAGGTGTTTATGTGCTCGTGTGTTGGTGTTTGGGGGAGAGAACGACTTCTCTGTGTGTGTGTGGGGGGGGGGTTGGCTTCAGATAAAGAGTGAGGTGTCTATATTTGAGGGACTTTAGCATAATTGAGATATACATGGTCAATAGTGTGTGCACTCAAGGTTGATCAATTTGTTTCACAGTTTGGACTATGAGATAACGATACTTTTGAACATGCGTGATATGCTTTGATGTACCAGAATTACAAACCTAAGATTGGAATTTTGGAATTCGACTCCATCATTAGCTTTTGTAATTCATTTAAACGGAGGTACATTTTTATGCCGGGATTTCATGATTTCAAATTCATATATCAAACCTAGAGATATACAAATACAGGCATGTTCAAACTTTATAATCATCCACTTTATTCGTACACATACACATTTTTGCTTTTATCATCATATTTAGGATAAGCACATTTGGAATTTCATTTAAATTGGACCATATGATGGTATTTGCTTGTAGTAGCTCAATGATCCATATTTTAATTGAATGGACAATCTAAGTTTCGAGTTGGCGTCATTGATTTTCAAAACTTGAATTCTTTTCTGTGTGCAAAACAAACAAATTCTCGGCCATGATATCATAGTCGGCCGTACAAGAGTAGAATATAATTTCAGGCACCAAAAGCTTTCAAACTTCCCGCTCACATCGAAATATCTCACGCCTGAAAGTTTAGCCCTGCGATATTCCTGTTTTACCCCTGCCACATGAACGGAAAAGGGCTGCTTTGGTAACTCCATTGTTTTCCCCTCTTTGCCCCCAACATTCTTTCCCGAAGCCCCTCCCCTTCCCCTCCCCGACCCCCCAACCACGACAAGCCGTCGAATCTAGTCCTTTGCCGCAGCGGTGGACCTCACACCCCGACGGATCTACCTTCCGCACCTTGGAACTCCCAACTGCCAACTCACCACTTCACCAGAGCCGCTTCAGCGACTAGCTTGTACACCGCTCCAGATCTCCTTGACCACCATCATGGTCCAACGCACCGGATCTGCTTAACCGGCGCCCTCGTCCACCACAGTGTAGGCCCTTCATTGAATCCCTCGTCCATCCCTTCGCTGGCCCTTCATACAAGCCCTCGTCCGCCGCAACAGATCCGCCTCACCGAAAGCACTGTACAACGCGCCCGCCGAAGCCTTCGTCCACTGCACCGGACCCGCTCCACGGACACCATATTCAACTCCACCGGCCCTGCTTTACCGACGCCGCAGCCTCATCAAGTTATTTCGATCTTTACTCCTTCGGTTTTTCTCTTTAACGTGCAACTGTTCACTTACCACAGATGAGCTTTCTTGTATGTCGACAGGCGCTGCAACCGTAGCACCGGAGCCGCTTCAGCGACGGCGACAGCCGGCCCAAACTCAACCGTAACACAAGCACCATCGACGATCCTTAGCTATCAAGTATGCTAATGAGACCCATACGCCACCGAGAATCAGGTACTATTATCCCACGGCCGGCGCCTACGTTCACTTTCTTAGCATAAGCACCACACCTTTGAATTTCTTCAAGGCATCATTTAGTTTTTCATGAGATGCGTTATTCTGCTTGCACCTGTAGGGCCATACTTCTGGCAGTGAACATGTTACATGTGCTAAATTACATACCAGTGCACATAGAGTTAATATGCTTTAGTTTTGTCCTAAGTATTACTGTACTTCCTAGATATCACTTCCTAATATTTTACTTCTTGCATGCTATATTTATGATAATGGTGTTGTTACGATGCCACCTGTTGGTTCCATCGATCGCTTCATGTTCTCTATGCTTAATTACACATCAGCAAACTAGCATGTGGTTCCGCTGGTTTTGTTCGTTTTACCCTACATTTTCTGATGCTAGCTATTACATCACTGCTACGAGCCTCTGTTCATTACTTTTTTGTGTGTTCTTGATCTTCCCAAGTTGCATGACTAATTTGATGCTTCTATTAATTATGGAGCTGCCAACCCCATCAAGCAAAATATTTGTTCTGTTGGGGCTGGCACCTCGAACAAGCATAAAAATAGAGGGAAGCAGATATATTGTCGTGTGTGCACACACCCTTCTTTCATTAGTTTAGATGAACCATTGATGATCAATTCGAACCAGTGCATGCGATTAAAATTAATTTTACCTAAATAGAGGGTGCATAATAAACTACAACAAGTAGATTTGCAACCACGGGATGTCGATTTATATCTTCAAAGAACATTGCAACAACAGCGAGGCTTCACAACAACATATGGTAAGCCAGTGTGTTTTAGTACATGTGAAATGTAATGCGTGTGGGCTGCTTTCTTGTCTTGTGCCCTCAACCTGTAATCCTGCAGAATAACAAATAGTTCAGTTGTCTGCTTTGCTGTATTGCTTGATTCGAATGCTTGTTTGTTACTTGTTACGCTATACCTGAGTTGGCCAATATGTCAGCAGTGTCTGTTATACTATCGTAAAGAAATGGACGCCTAGTTCATTTGAGTCCTTAACTTTTCCTCTTAACTTCATCACAATACTGTCTTCATAGTTTATATGAGGCCACACTCCTAAGTGCTTTCTCAAATTATTTCAACTGCTTAGATGCCTTGGCAACTTAAATATAGAGGTGGTACACTCCCTTTCAACTAGGGATGTCAACTGGGTCCCGTTTAATCCCGATTAAAGTCCACTAGTGGTATGATAGTTCAAAAGAGTTTTTGTTTTTTGAGGAAAATGAACAAGGAGCTAGCAAAACTAACTAGATGGGACCATGGATGTCGCTTATTTGCCACTTACATCCCTAGTTTCATCTTACCATTTTAATTTCTTTTCAAATGATGCTGCTTCAACCATTTAAATATAGCTTGCCATGCTCGCAATAATTGTATGTCGCTTACCATGTAAGCTTACTGCATGGATCATGCAATAACTATCTCTTACTTATGTCCAAATGAAACCTATCGTGATGCCGCTCACACTAGGACACAATGTACAACCCCAGAATCTATTTGTGGAAGCAGTGCGCCATCCATGTTACCAGATGGTAGCAGTTCAGAGGCAACACCACCGGAGAGTAGTCTGAGCACATATATTATAGTTCTTGAGGCTCTACTAGAGGTAGAAAGAGATGGTGTGGCTGCCATGAATGAGGTAATCTCGATCTTGAAGCTGGAAATTATGCAATTAGCTGCACGCATTATGCAAGCAACCCAAGAATTGGAGGAAGTAAGAATGTTGCATTTGAAGACGGAGGAGGTCTTGCTGCTTCTGCTATCTGAAGCCCAGAGTAATCCCAGTTCTTCTTTAGATAGCAGTTCAAATTTTCATTAGATTATTGTACTTGCATGTTGTGTCATGTCTCTGAATGGATTATGTTGTAAGACCCCATATGTTGTCCATGTGTTCTAATGATCCTAATTTTTTAAGCGAGGTAATCCTTAGTACTTGTATGATTGACATAAGGTGAACTGTTTTTCGTGTGAGCATATTGTATTGGATGAAATAACTGTTTGAACCAAGTGTATCCAACCTACTGAATTCGAAGATCACATCATTTCTAAATCATAATCATATATAAAGGTGGAATAAATCTTTGTTGTGGTTTTGAAGAAATAAATAACAAAATGTAGAATTATCTGTGGATATTCATAATCGAATAAAAATTGGATTTGGATTTAGTTGCCAGACCGCAGGGCAAACGTGAATGCTAATTCTCCCAAGTTTTGAACGAAGCGGCTAAACACCCACTATCATTTGTGGGCTGCCCGAAGCAAGTGTTTGCGAGATGGAAATTACTGTCTACCCTTGACAGTTGACATCCTTATCGACCGGATTTACACTGCTATCGATAGGGGTAGACTAGTAACTTCAATCAGACATGACACGACGGCCTCTGAGCCCATTCAGACACGGTGGGCGCCAAACGTGGGCGGCAAAACACATTTGATTCAAGCTTGTCCGAAAGACATGTGTCTCTCCCTCCATTTCCCCATTCATCCACGGTGGGCGGCAAAACAAACTCTCCTCGTCCGAAATCGATGTAGGCTAATATTTTAAATAGGGGCAGACGTGTAACTTCCCTCAGACGTGACACAACCGCCCTACCTGTCAGCCCCATTCATACACCGTGGGCGGTAAAACACCCTCTCCTCGCCCGAAATCATTATCGGGAAATATTTTGGAGATGCGAGATTACTGTCCTATCCCCAACCGACGTGATGTCCGAAATTTTAAACGGGGGATAAGTTCGTAACTTTCCCACATTTCAGACAAGCGTGTCCCAAAGTTTGAGATCCCCTCCCCCTCCATTTCCCCATTCATACACCATCAGTGCCACGACAACCTCCCCACTGCGGCCAGCCTCCTCCGTCCTCCACCCCATCCTCCACCTTGCCGGAGCCGCTACCCCTACCCCGTCGTCCACTGCAAGAGATGGGCGTCTCTCATCCACGGTGCCAGACCAGGATCCTTTGATCGCATCATCTCGCTTCATCGGCGTCGTCGTCCACTTTGCCGTTGCCACTCCTACGACCGCCTCGTCCATGGCAACATGATTTATCCCCCAACCCGGCCGTCTGCCCTCTAAAGTCTTCTTCCCCGCCGCCGACAACCATCGCACCCGCACCACCCTCAACGTATCAGCAGGGGCCTATACGGTGTCGCAAGAGAGGTGGTACTCTTCCATATGTTCTTAAGTTATTGATCTCACCCAGAAAATAGATCTTAAATTGTTTACTGTACTTTTCTGGTCCGTACCAAATTGTAGTGGCTAGTTGAATGCAAACATTGGTTGCGAAGTAGCTTTGTCCGGTTTGCACCTTCAGATACGTCATGTCACGGTCACTATACTCGTAAAGCTTATGGTTTCCCACCTTTATATTCACTACCATCATCATAGGTGCTTCACTGCTTCATGTCGTGCTAGCACTGCTCCTCAAGACCTCAACCCATCAAGCGAAACAACATGCCACTCATAATTCCAAAGATTACATGTTGAAATACGAATCTGATATGATGCTCATATTACTAAAACAGAGAACGTTTAATTGGTCACCTAATGTTCCTATATTCGTTTCAAAAAGCATGTGCGCCACCCACTGGTCCAACTAGTTCCACTTTCATGATTTTACTCTTGATGCTTAGGGATTTCCCCTTTTATCTACTCTACTATGATCTGCGTAGGTGCTTTATGTCATATTAGCATTACTCCACCCTTCAAGCTAAACAACACAACACTCAATTCCAAAGCTTAGTTGTTCAAATATGATTATGATATGATACTGATATTAGTTAACAGACAAATTTAATTGGTTAGCTAAAGGTCCCACTTGAGTTTCCAAATGCATGTCACGACATATAGAGAGACATCAGAATTGCATTTCTTTGTCACTTGTTGACTGTACTTTCTTGTCCATACCAAATCTTAGTTGTTATTTCAAAGAAAATATCGGTTTCTAACTGCCCTTTGCGCGGTTTGCAGCTTCAGACCTGCCATCCCACTGCCACGGTCAACACTATACTCATCATGCTTACGGTTTCCCCATTTTATGATGACTACGATCAGCCTACGTGGTTCGTGTCGTAATAGCACTGCTCCACCCATCGAGCTAAACAAGCTTAGTTGTAAAAATTCAAATATGATATTATGCTGATATTAGTAAAACTGAGAGATGTTTAATTGGTCAGCTAAATGTTCCTACTTTAGTTTCGAAATGCATGTGAGCCACATATGGAGAGACCGGAAGGAATAGTATTTCTCTGTGCGCTCTGGTTCATCATGGGTGGCCAACCGACATTGTATAGAAAGACTTGTAATATCTTCAATCTGTTTGCTCTTCTGCTCTTCTTTAAGATGATCCTCTTCTCTTGCGGTCGACTGGTCAAGTCGAGTTATTCTCCCTTAGTATATTTTGAATCTGTCAGGTCAGGTCGACTTGTTCTTCTTTACTATATGTTGAAGCTATCATCTGCGAAGTATCATCACTTCTGGAGCTCTCATATTTTGAGTAGTAGGCCACATTATATTAATGCACACACCAAATTACAGCATGCATGACACCTCTTAGAAGAATTGCAAAGATAGCACAAAGGGGTTTACAGGGAGGAAGTATTGGATTAGAATCACTTCTGCATTACAAAGATAATCTCACTTGTTTTTATGTTTTCATGCATGTCGGGTATTGAACATTATCAAAATTAATATGAGAATGGGCGCACGAGAGGAATATTGCGGAACAATCCACTGGCTAACAAACTTGGCATGGTGGAGGATGGCTGATACGTCTCCAACGTATCTATAATTTTTGATTGCTCCATGCTATATTATCTACTGTTTTGGGCAATATTGGGCTTTATTATACACTTTTATATTACTTTTTGGACTAACCTATTAACCGGAGGCCCAGCCCATATTGCTGTTTTATTGCCTGTTTCAGTATTTCGAGGAAAAGGAATATCAACCGGAGTCCAAACGGAATGAAACCTTCGGCAACGTTATTTTTGGGAAGAATATCATCCTGGAGACTTGGAGTTCACGTCAGAAGTGTTGGGGAACGTAGCAGAAAATCAAAATTTTCTATGCATCACCAAGATCAATCTATGGAGTAATCTAGCAATGAGGGGAAGGGGAGCGCATCTACATACCCTTGTAGATCGCTAAGCAGAAGCGTTGCAAGAACGTGGATGAAGGAGTCATACTCGTAGCGATTCAGATCGCGGTTGATTCCGATCTAAGCGCCGAACCACGGCGCCTTCGCATTCAACACACGTGCAGCCCGATGACGTCTCCCGTGCCTTGATCCAGCAAGGGGAGAGGGAGAGGTTGGGGAAGACTCCGTCCAGCAGCAACACGACAGCGTGGTGGTGGTGGAGGAGCATGGCACTCCAGCAGGGCTTCGCCAAGCACTACGAGAGACGAGGAGGGAGAGAGGTAGGGCTGCGCCAAGGGGGAGATCAAATCATGTGTTGGGCAGCCCTCAAACCTCAAGTATATGTAGGGGGAGAGGAGGGGACGCGCCCCCACCTAGGGTTCCCTCCCCAAGGGGTGCGGCAGCCCCAGATCCCATCTAGGGTGGCGGCCAGAAGGGGGAGAGGGGGAGGCGCACCTGGGGTGGGCCTTAGGGCCCATCTGCCCTAGGGTTTGCCCCCTTCTTCTCTTGAGGCGCCTTGGGCCTTGGTGGGAGGCGCCCCAGCCCACCTAGGGGCTGGTCCCTTCCCACTATTGGCCCACGCAAGCCTCTGGGGTTGGTGGCCCCTCCCGATGGACCCCCGGACCCTTCCGGTGGTCCAGGTACATTACCGGTGATGCCCGGAACACTTCCGGTGGCCAAATCCTTACTTCCTATATATAAATCTTTACCTCCGTACCATTCCGGAACTCCTCATGACATCCGGAATCTCATCCGGGACTCCGAACAACATTCGGTAACCATGTATATCTATTCCCTATAACCCTAGCGTCATCGAACCTTAAGTGTGTAGACCCTACGGGTTCGGGAATCATGCAGACATGACCGGGACATCTCTCTGATCAATAACCAACAGCGGCATCTAGATACCCATGTTGGCTCCCACATGTTCCACGATGATCTCATCGTATGAACCACGATGTCAAGGACTCAAGCAATCTCGTATGCAATTCCCTTTGTCTATCGGTATAGTACTTGCCCGAGATTCGATCGCCGGTATCCCAATACCTTGTTCAATCTCGTTACCGGCAAGTCTCTTTACTCATTCCGTAACACATCATCCCGTGATCAACTCCTTGGTCACATTGTGCACATTATGATGATGTCCTACCGAGTGGGCCCAGAGATACCTCTCCATTACATGGAGTGACAGATCCCAGTCTCGATTCGTGCCAACCCAATAGACACTTTCGGAGATACCAGTAGTGCACCTTTATAGCCACCCGATTCGCCAGGACGTTTGGTACACCCAAAGCATTCCTACGGTATCCGGAGTTGCACAATCTCATGGTCTAAGGAAATGATACTTGACATTACAAAAGCTTTAGCATACGAACTACACGATCTTTGTGCTAGGCTTAGGATTGGGTCTTGTCCATCACATCATTCTCCTAATGATGTGATCCCGTTATCAACGACATCCAATGTCCATGGTCAGGAAACCGTTACCATCTATTGATCAACGAGCTAGTCAACTAGAGGCTTACTAGGGACATGGTGTTGTCTATGTACCCACACATGTATTTGAGTTTCCTATCAATACAATTACAGCATGGATAATAAACGATTATCATGAACAAGGAAATATAATAATAATAACTAATTTATTATTGCCTCTAGAGCATATTTCCAACAGTCTCCCACTTGCACTAGAGTCAATAATCTAGTTCACATCGCCATGTGATTAACACTCACAGGTCACATCGCCATGTGACCAACATCCAAAGAGTTTACTAGTGTCAATAAAATAGTTCACATCATCATGTGATCAAGACTCAATGAGTTATGGGGTTTGATCATGTTTTGCTTGTGAGAGAGGTTTTAGTCAATGGGTCTGCAACATTTAGATCCATATGTATTTCGCAAAACTTTATGTCATATCGTAGATGCTTCTACCACGTTCCACTTGGAGCTATTCCAAATTGTTACTCCATTATACGTATCTGGTATCTCTACTCAGAGCTATCCAGATAGGTGTTAAGCTTGCATCAACGTAACTCTTTACGTTGAACTCTTTATCACCTCCATAACCGAGAAACATTTCCTTATTCCTCTAAGGATAATTTTGACCGCTATCTAGTGATCCACTCCTGGATCACCTTTGTACCCTCTTGCCAGACATGTGGCAAGGCACACATCAAAAGCGGTACTCAAAGATGGCATACCGTATAGAGCCTATGACAAAAGCATAGGGGACGACCTTCGTCCTTCCTCTTTCTTCTGCCGTGGTCAAGCTTTGAGTCTTACTCAACTTCACACCTTATAACTCAGGTAAGAACTCCTTCTTTGACTTATCTATTTTGAACTCCTTCAAAATCATGTCAAAGGTGTGTGTTCTTTTGAAAGTATCATCAGGCGTCTTGATCTATCTCTATAGATCTTGATGCCCAATATGTAAGCAGCTTTATCCAGGTATTCCTTTGAAAAACTCCTTTCAAATAACCCTTTATGCTTTCCAGAAATTTTACATCATTTTGGATCAACAATATGTCATTCACATATACTTATCAGAAATGTTGTAGTGCTCCCACTCACTTTATTGTAAATACAAGTTTCTAACAAACTTTGTATAAACCCAAAAACTTTGATCACTCCATCAAACCGTATATTCTGACTCCGAGATGCTTGATCTAGTCCATGGAAGGATCGCTGGAGCTAGCATAACTTTTAGCATCCTTAGGATCGACAAAACCTTTCTGATTGTATCACATACAACCTTTCCTTATGAAAATTGTCGAGGAAACAATGTTTTGACATCCTATCTGCAAGATTTCATAAATAATGCAGTAACTGCTAATCCAATTCCAACAGACTCTTAGCATCGCTACGAGTGAGAAAGCCTCACCGTAGTCAACTCCTTGAACTTGTCGGAAAACATCTTAACGACAAGTTGAGCTTTCTTAATGGTGATACTTACCATCATTGTCCACCTTCCTTTTAAAATCCATATGTACCCAATAGCCTTACGACCATCAAGTAGTTCTTCCAAAGTCTATACTTTGTTTTTACACATGGATCCTCTCGGATTTTATGGCCTCGAGCCATTTTTGGAATCCGGGCCCACCATCGCTTCTCCATAGCTCGTAGGTTCATTGTTGTCTAGCAACATGACTTCCAAGACAGGATTATGTACCACTCTGAAGTAGTACGCATCCTTGTCGTCCTACGAGGTTTGGTAGTGAATTGATCCGAAGTTTCATGATCACTATCACAAGCTTCCACTTCAATTGGTGTAGGTGCCACAGGAACAACTCCCTGTGCCCTGCTATAAACTAGTTGAAGTGACGGTTCAATAACCTCATCAAGTCTCCACCATCCTCCCACTCAATTCTTTCGAGAGAAACTTTTCCTTGAGAAAGGACCTGATTCTAGAAACAATCCCTTTTGCTTCCGGAACTGAGACTGGAGGTATACCCAACTGTTTTGGGTGTCCTATGAAGATGCTTTTATCCGCTTTGGGTTCGAGCTTATCAGCCTGAAACATTTTCACATAAGTGTCGCAGCCCCAAACTTTTAAGAAACGACAACTTAGGTTTCTCCAAACCATAGTTCATACGGTGTCGTCTCAACGGAATTACGTGGTGCCCTATTTAAAGTGAGTGCGGTTGTCTCTAATGCCTAACCCATGAACGATAGTGGTAATTCGATAAGAGACATCATGGTACGCACCATATCCAATAGGGTGCAGCTATGATGTTCGGACACACCATCACACTATGGTGTTCCAGGCGGTATTAATTGTGAAACAATTTCCACAATGTCTTAATTATGTACAAAACTCAGAACTCAGATATTCATCTCTATGATCATATCATAGACATTTTATCCCCTTGTCACGAAGATCTTCAACTTCACTCTGAAATTACTTGAACCATTCAATAATTCAGACTTGTGTTTCATCAAGTAAATATACTCAACATCTACTCAAATCGTCTGTGAAGTAAGAACATAACGATATCCATTGCATGCCTCAGCATTCATTGGACTGCACACACCAAAATGTGTTACTTCCAACAAGTTGCTTTCTTGTTCCACTTACTGAAAACGAGGCTTTTTAGTCATCTTGCCCATGTGGCATGATTTGCATGTTTCAAGTGATTCAAAATCAAGTGAGTCCAAACGATCCATCTGCATGGAGTTTCTTCATGTGTACATAACAATAGACATGGTTCGTATGTCTCAAACTTTTCAAAACGAGTGAGTCCAAAGATCCATCAACATGGAGCTTCTTCATGCGTTTTATACCAATATGACTTACATGGCAGTGCCACAAGTAGGTGGTACTATCATTACTATCTTATATCTTTTGGCATGAACATGTGTATCACTACGATCGAGATTCGATAAACCATTCATTTTAGGTGCAAGACCATTGAAGGTATTATTAAAATAAACAGAGTAACCATTATTCTCCTTAAATGAATAATCAGATTAGTGCAGATATAATCCAATCATGTCTATGCTCAAAGCAAACACCAAATAACAATTATTTAGGTTTAACACCGATCCCGATGGTAGAGGGAGCGTGCGATGTTTTATCACATCAACCTTGGAAATACTTCCAACACATATCGTCACCTCGCCTTTAGATAGTCTCCGTTTATTCCGTAGCCTTTTGTTTCGAGTTACTAACACTTAGCAACCGAACCGGTATCTAATACCCTGGTGCTACTAGGAGTACTAGTAAAGTACACATTAACATAATGTATATCCAATATACTTCTATCGACCTTGCCAGCCTTCTCATCTACCAAGTATCTAGGGTAATTCTGCTCCAAAGGACTGCTCCCCTTATTACGAAGCACTTAGTCTCGGGTTTGGGTTCAACCTTGGGTTTCTTCACTAGAGCAGCAGCTGATTTGTCGTTTTATGAAGTATCCCTTCTTGCCCTTGCCCTTCTTGAAACTAGTGGTTTCACTAACCATCAACAATTGATGCTCCTTATTGATTTCTACTTTCGCGGTGTCAAACATCGCGAATATTTCAAGGATCATCATATCCATCCCTGATATGTTATAGTTCATCACGAAGATCTAGCAGCTTGGTGGCAATGACTTTGGAGAAACATCACTATCTCATCTGGAAGATTAACTCCCACTTGATTCAAGTGATTGTTGTACTCAGAAAATCTGAGCACAAGCTCAACGATTGAGCTTTTCTCCCTTAGTTTGCAGGCTAAGAAACTCGTCGGAGGTCTTATACCTCTTGATGTGGGCACAAGCCTGAAATCCCAATTTCAGCCCTCGAAACATCTCATATGTTTCGCGACGTTTCGAAATCGTCTTCGGTGCCTCAACTCTAACCTGTTTAACATTACTGAACTATCACGTAGTTATCAAAACGTGTATGTCAGATGTTCGCAACATCCAGAGACGACGTTCGAGGTTCAGCACACCGAGTGGTGCATTAAGGACATAAGCCTTCTACGAAGCAACGAGGACAATCCTCAGTTTACGGACCTAGTCCGCATAATCTCTACTATCAACTTTCAACTGAATTTTCTCTAGGAACATATCTAAACAGTAGAACTAAAGCGCGAGCTTACGACATAATTTGTAAAGACCTTTTGACTATGTTCAGGATAATTAAGTTCATCTTATGAACTCCCACTCAGATAGACATCCCTCTAGTCATCTAAGTGATTACATGATCTGAGTCAACTAGGCCGTGTCCGATCATCACGTGAGACGGACTAGTCATCATCGGTGAACATCTTCATGTTGATCGTATCTACCATACGACTCATGCTCGACCTTTCGGTCTCTTGTGTTCCGAGGCCATGTCTGTACATGCTAGGCTCGTCAAGTCAACCTAAGTGTTTCGCGTGTGTAAATCTGGCTTACACCCGTTGTATGTGAACGTTAGAATCTATCACACCCGATCATCACGTGGTGCTTCGAAACAACGAACTTTCGCAACGCTGCACAGTTAGGGGGAACACTTTTCTTGAAATTATTATGAGGGATCATCTTATTTACTACCGTCGTTCTAAGCAAATAAGATGCATAAACATGATAAACATCACATGCAATCAAAAAGTGACATGATATGGCCAATATCATTTTGCTCCTTTTGATCTCCATCTTCGGGGCTTCATGATCATCATCGTCACCGACATGACACCATGATCTCCATCATCGTGTCTCCATGAAGTTGTCTCGCCAACTATTACTTCTACTACTATGGCTAACGGTTTAGCAATAAAGTAAAGTAATTACATGGCGTTGTTCATTGACACGCAGGTCATACAATAAATTAATACAACTCCTATGGCTCCTGCCGGTTGTCATACTCATCGACATGCAAGTCGTGATTCCTATTACAAGAACATGATCAATCTCATACATCACATATCATTCATCACATTCTTTTGGCCATATCACATCACATAGCATACCCTGCAAAAACAAGTTAGACGTCCTCTAATTGTTGTTTGCATGTTTTACGTTGCTGCTATGGGTTTCTAGCAAGAACGTTTCTTACCTACGCAAAAACCACAACGTGATATGTCAATTGCTATTTACCCTTCATAAGGACCCTTTTCATCGAATCCGATCCGACTAAAGTGGGAGAGACTGGCACCCGCTAGCCACCTTATGCAACAAGTGCATGTCAGTCGGTGGAACCTGTCTCACGTAAGTGTACGTGTAAGGTCGGTCCGGGCCGCTTCATCCCACAATACCGTCGAAACAAGTTTGGACTAGTAACGGTAAGCATATTGAACAAAATCAACGCCCACAACAACTTGTGTTCTACTCGTGCATAGAAACTACGCATAGACCTAGCTCATGATGCCACTGTTGGGGAACGTAGCAGAAAATCAAAATATTCTACGCATCACCAAGATCAATCTATGGAGTAATCTAGCAACAAGGGGAAGGGGAGTGCATCTACATACCCTTGTAGATCGCTAAGCGGAAGCGTTGCAAGAACGCGGATGAAGGAGTCGTACTCGTAGCGATTCAGATCGCGGTTGATTCCGATCTAAGCACCGAACCACGGCGCCTCCGCGTTCAACACACGTGCAGCCCGATGACGTCTCCCGTGCCTTGATCCAGCAAGGGGAGAGGGAGAGGTTGGGGAAGACTCCGTCCAGCAGCAGCACGACGGCGTGGTGGTGGTGGAGGAGCGTGGCACTCCAGCAGGGCTTCGCCAAGCACTACGAGAGACGAGGAGGGAGAGAGGTAGGGCTGCGCCAAGGGGGAGATCAAATCATGTGTTGGGCAGCCCTCAAACCTCAAGTATATATAGGGGGAGAGGAGGGGCTGCGCCTCCACCTAGGGTTCCCTCCCCAAGGGGTGCGGCAGCCCCAGATCCCATCTAGGGTGGTGGCCAAAAGGGGGAGAGGGGGAGGCGCACCTGGGGTGGGCCTTAGGGCCCATCTGCCCTAGGGTTTGCCCCCTTCTTCTCTTGAGGCGCCTTGGGCCTTGGTGGGAGGCGCCCCAGCCCACCTAGGGGCTGGTACCTTCCCACTATTGGACCACGCAAGCCTCTGGGGCTGGTGGCCCCTCCCGGTGGACCCCTGGACCCTTCCGGTGGTCCAGGTACATTTCCGGTGATGCCCGGAACACTTCCGGTGGCCAAATCCTCACTTCCTATATATACATCTTTACCTCCGGACCATTCCGGAACTCCTCGTGATGTCCGGGATCTCATCCGGGACTCAGAACAACATTCGGTAACCACGTATATCTATTCCCTATAACCCTAGCGTCATCGAACCTTAAGTGTGTAGACCCTACGGGTACGGGAATCATCCAGACATGACAGGGACATCTCTCTGATCAATAACCAACAGTGGGATATGGATACCCATGTTGGTTCCCACATGTTCCACGATGATCTCATTGGATGAACCACGATGTCAAGGATTCAAGCAATCCCGTATGCAATTCCCTTTGTCTACCAGTATAGTACTGCGAGATTCGATCGCCGGTATCCCGATACCTTGTTCAATCTCGTTACCGGCAAGTCTCTTTACTCGTTCTGTAACACATCATCCCGTGATCAACTCCTTGGTCACATTGTGCACATTATGATGATGTCCTACCGAGTGGGCCCAGAGATACCTCTCATTTACACGGAGTGACAAATCCCGCCTTGATTCGTACCAACCCAATGACACTTTCGGAGATACCTGTAGTGCACCTTTATAGCCACCCGATTCGTTGTGACGTTTGGTACACCCAAAGCATTCCTACGGTATCCGGGAGTTGCACAATCTCATGGTCTAAGGAAATGATACTTGACATTAGAAAAGCTTTAGCATACGAACTACACGATCTTTGTGCTAGGCTTAGGATTGGGTCTTGTCCATCACATGATTCTCCTAATGATGTGATCCCGTTATCAACGGCATCCAATGTCCATGGTCAGGAAACCGTAACCATCTATTGATCAACGAGCTTGTCAACTAGAGGCTTACTAGGGACATGGTGTTGTCTATGTACCCACACATGTATCTGAGTTTCCTATCAATACAATTACAGCATGGATAATAAACGATTATCATGAACAAGGAAATATAATAATAATAACTAATTTATTATTGCCTCTAGAGCATATTTCCAACAAGAAGATCCTCGAGGAGGCCAGGAGATAGGGGGCGCCCCCCCCCCCTACTGGGCACGCCCCACTGTCTCGTGGGCCCCTTGAGCACCTCCCGACCGACTTCTTTCGCCTATATAGTCCCACGTACCCTAAAAATATCCACGGAGAAGATAGATCGGGAGTTCCGCTGCATAAGCCTCTGAGCCACCAAAACCTCTCGGGAGCCTGCTAGGCACCCCGCCAAGGGGGGAACCCATCACCGTGGCCATCTTCATCATCCCGGCGCTCTCCATGACGAGGAGGGAGTAGTTCACCCTCGGGCTGAGGGTATGTACCAAGAGCTATGTGTTTGATCTCTTTCTCTCTCGTGTTCTCTCTATGGCACGATCTTGATGTATCGCGAGCTTTGTTATTATAGTTGGATCTTATGATGTTTCTCCCCCTCTACTCTCTTGTGATGAATTGAGTTTCCCCTTTGAAGTTATCTTATCGGATTGAGTCTTTTATGAGAACACTTGATGTATGTCTTGCTGTGTTTATCTGTGGTGACAATGGGATATCATGTGCCTCTTGATGTATGTTTTGGTGACCAACTTGCGGGTTCCTCCCATGAACCTATGCATAGGGGTTGGCACACGTTCTTGACTCTCCGGTAGAAACTTTGGGGCACTCTTTGAAGTACTTTGTGTTGGTTGGATGAATCTGAGATTGTGTGATGCATATCGTATAATCATGCCCACGGATACTTGAGGTGACAATGGAGTATCTAGGTGACATTAGGGTTTTGATTGATTTGTGTCTTAAGGTGTTATTCTAGTACTAACTCTTTTATAGATCGATCCGAAAGAATAGCTTTGAGGTGGTTTCGTACCCTACCATAATCTCTACGCTTGTTCTCTGCTATTAGTGGCTTTGGAGTGACTCTTTGTTGCATGTTGAGGGCTTGTTATATGATCTATCTATGTTATTATTGTTGAGAGAACTTGCACTAGTGAAAGTATGAACCCTAGGCCTTGTTTCCTATCATTGCAATACCGCTTACGCTCACTTTTATCATTAGTTACCTTGCTGTTTTATTATTTCAGATTACAAATACTCTTATCTACCGTCCATATTGCACTTGTATCACCATCTCTTCGCGAACTAGTGCACCTATACAATTTACCATTGTATTGGGTGTGTTGGGGACACAAGAGACTCTTTGTTATTTGGTTGCAGGGTTGTTTGAGAGAGACCATCTTCATCCTACGCCTCCTACGGATTGATAAACCTTAGGTCATCCACTTGAGGGAAATTTTCTACTGTCCTACAAACCTGTGCACTTGCAGGCCCAACAACGTCTACAAGAAGAAGGTTGTGTAGTAGACATCAATGGCCTATCTTATTCACCCATCAAGGTGCATGCTCTAACTTGGTAAGGTTGTATTGGTCGCACATATTTTGCATCTGACCTCTTGCATTAATTCTACTTTGTTACACCATCTGCTTAGTTTAAGCATCATATATGAGTATATGCCATACCTATCCATTTTCTGTACCTATTCCATGTGTCGTCATACTGTTTTTCCAGTCAAATGTTGTTCTTTCGTAATAGATGTCCAAAAGGAAGAGGGTGATTGAAGATCCTCAAGGAGTACAAACTAGGTATTTGGAAAAGGAAGTGATACCTGTTAAATCAGATAGATCAGCAGCCACAGAAAACATAGGCCCAACTTTAACAAACTTTACCCCTACTCCAGTGGCCAAACCCCTATTAGAACTGCTGACAACCCAAATGTCAGTAATCGTCTATGATATCAATTCAAAATTTGAACTCCTAAATTTCTGCATGTGCCTTACCTTCTCTCTTGTATGAAAACTAGTTTCATATGAATCTCCTTGCTCAAAGGATCATAGGATCTCATGACAATACTGGGATCTGCATTGCTCTTGTCAGTACCTCTTGCCCTTTGTCAGCATACTTACACTCATTGCTGTTTGACTATGTAGCATCACTGTAAATGTTCTCTTCTTTATCCTCCCTTTGCTTGAAATTATAAGATCTATATTTACTCTTAGATAAATGTAGAATTAACACAATGGTTATGAAGTTTTGGATTTCTCATGTAAGTACCTGTTGTCATGTACTCCTTCTGTATCGAATTAATTGTTGATCAATTGGATGTATTTAGAACTTAATAGTGCTAGATACATCCATTTGAGTGACAACTAATATCGGACGGTGGTGGTATTACTATACATGCATCGCGAGATAGTTGATTGTCTAGCATTACTCTGCATCTTATCTGCCCTACCCTCCACTTTCCCCAAATTATCATATCTACATTTACTCTTACCAAAATGTTGAATAAAATCAATGCCACTTCACACGTTGGTGTATGCATTCCTCTTGTCAGTACCTTTTGCCTTGTAACGTTGTACTTAATTAATTGCTATTTGATTATGTATCATCGATGCACTTTTGAGCTTCATTATCCTCTATTTCTTCCAATATTATTTGATCTATATTTACTCTTTGCAAAATGTAGAATAATGGCAACGCTTATAAAGAATTTTCTTTGGGGAATTTATTGAATTATCTTTCCATCAAAATGGAGAAGGGCTTTGTCCAGCCCGTGTTAACATGTAATGTAAGTTCATCCTTCTCAAGCCTTCAAACTTTGTTCTAGTATAGATTTGTATAGGCATCATTTCCGCCACTGCTGTTTACATCTGATTGGATGTTTGCAACAACTACCAGTTTTAAATTGTAGTTGTAAATACATGTTCCTTATGCGTAATGATCCATTTATTTGCTTATATAATTGTGAAACCTGTTACGTGTCTCCTTGTTTCTCTTTCGTAGTCGTATCTCTTATGCCGTGCAGAACTTTAGGAAAGATAGTGAGCCAAACCATCTTGAGGACAGCGAGATGACCCCAAGGTCCAGTCTTGATGAAGACAAAGAGTTGAAGATACTCACCAGCAGTGTGAGACAACCTCTGTGCGATCGCTGCCTCAATCAGTTCGATTATTCAGTCTCAACTTAAAGCGAAAAGCTTGCTTCACTCAGCTCCGACTTGAAGTCAAAGATGTAATGAAGATGTCGGGGGCGCCTTGCGCACTATGGTGCCATACAGCTAGGGATGAAGCATCTATCGTTGACACAACCGAGGTCTCATCGACTTGTTCGGCCGCTTATGGGCCCGAGCTTGCTGTGTCTAGTGCCTTCAAGTGCTCTCGCTTTGTATATTCTTTTGTTGGCGCGTGTATATGCAATCGGTGGCGACCTTTGATGCCCAGTGTATGTAATCCGCGATCATGTTGCTCTTTATTATCACCGGTAGCGAACTTTGATTCCCAGTGGATGTAATATGCCGTAATTTCTTTGTTGTATAGTCTAGGTTTATTCTTTGGTCGGTATGTTGTAATTTAGGCCGGAAGGTTCAGTGGATCTCAGTGTTGTCGGTCTTCAGGCCGGCCCGTTACTCATATGGGCCAAAACGGGGCCTATAATCATCTTGGGCCATTAGCATGTCTAAACCTATAGTAGTTTCCCGCCTTTAACAAGCCATGGGCTACATATTTATCAGAGTGACACGGGCTTTCTACGGTCCGAGAAACAATGGGCCTTCTACGGTCAGTAGAAACAATGGGCCTTCTACGGGCAGATCATCAATGGGCCTTAGACGGGCAGATGATCGATTACAAGCATGGGCCAAAAACAGACCGCATTATGGTCAGTAACGGGCTAGAGTTGAGTCGTCCGCTCATGGGCCGACCATAACGGGCCGTCGTCAATAGGCCGTATTTGATGACGCTATGAAAACGGCCCAACGTATTAACGGGCCACAAACGGGCCGACTGTAACCACGGGCTGAATTTGGCCCACAAGCGAAAAATGGCGAATGGGCGTAAGTAACGAATCTTTGAAATGAGCCCAAGAATAAATGGGCCCTAAGAAGGCCAAAAGATAACATGGGCTGCAAACGACCCAATGGATTAATGGGCCGTTAATGGGTATAAAGTGATACACTGTCCATTACGGGCCAGTTTTACCACGGGCCATTAATGGGCCAAGAGTTACAAAGGGCCTCATATGGGCCGAAATACATCATGGGCCATACATGGGCCGGAACTTAAAATGGGCTAGAATCATATTGGACGGCCCAGATGAAGCTACTGGGCCTAATTCGGATAGGTCATAACGAGCCCTGGGTTAGCGGGTTGTAAATGGGCTATATGTGAACAGGCCGTTAACAGGCTTTCCACGGGCCGGCCCGCAACCTTTTGACCAAGTCAAACGGGCCGGTCTTTTCACAGGAATGGGCCTATGTTCGGCCGTGCCACGTGTCGACGTATCATAGGCGCCTTCGGTCCAATGAGTGGATGACATCTGTCCCAACGGTGAGCCGACACGTGTTTCCTCCAGCCAATGATGATTTTACACGTGGAAAATCCCCATTGCTCAGGGCTGTTAGCGGGTTATCGAATCCAAAACCGGACCCGATAGCTTAACGGTGTTCCGTTATGGTGGATGCCACGTGTCGGTCACCCTTGACGAAAGCACTTATGTGACGCGCGATTTATCGTCATGGAAGTGGACACTTCCGTGATGATAATTTTGGTAATGTCATGGAACACTTCTACGACAGCACATGTATGACTATCTTGATTCTGTCATAAAATTGTCATGGATGTACATGCATGACAAAAAACGTGACCTACTGTGACAAACACGTATCATCACAGAAGTGTATTTTTTTGTAGTGAATCTCACACAAGGAGGCAAATTATTGCACCAACACTATGGTTTGAAAAATGAAAAGCTGTTGTTGGTAATTATGAAATGCTATAGTTTGACCAATGAAAAGCTATAGTTGAGAAATGTAAAACTATAGTTTGACATATGAAATGCTACAGTTTGAGAAATGAAAAGCTGCAATGCATGCACATACCTTCCGCCTATCACTCATCAGTGTCCATGGGGTTGTGTTATCTGTGCCTAGATCCTCCTTCAATGTGTTTAGAAATCACTTCCATGTGTCAGTATATTCCACTTCAACTATGGCAATTGCAATGGGAAAGATATAATCATTAGGATAAACTCCAAGAACAGTCAACATCACTCCACCATACTTGTTCTTAGTGAGACACCCATCAATGCATGTAATGGCCCAGTCTAGTAAATAAAACCTCTTGCATGCATATAAGGACATATAGAAGTTCTCAAACAGTCCATACTTTGCATTCAGAAACATGATACTTTCAGGATTTGACCTTCTGATTTTAGTTGCAAAGTCCCATAGTAAATTGTTCTGTTCTAGTTCATCCCTATAATTTGCTTCAGTGCAAGCCTTCTTGCTCTTGCTAGCTTGCTTCTAGTAGGAAGCATATTGTAATCCAACTAAACAAGCCTGCCAAAGTTTTTTAATGACATCTTCTCATCTACTCTGAATGTCTCCAAATGCTTGCCAACCAGATATCTTGCCGTGAATTGCTTCAGTGATCATTCTCTTTCACATGTATGTTGTCCCACATACTTCTTCACAACCCATGCTTTGGTCCTGCTATCAGGTGTAGCAAACAGGAACCAAGGACAATCTCCAACACAGCATGCCCTTATCCTCCACCTATCATTTTTGTACTGTATTTGCACTCTTTGTTTGATAATGTACTCTTGAATTGCTGCTCTAAGTTCAATCATAGTCGAGAACACCATGCCTATGTGAAAATACACATCTTTCATGTTCTCTAGCCTCCACTTTTTGAGTTTCACTTTCTTCTTCATTTTTTTCTTCCTTGAGCATCAACTACTTCCACTTCCTCTGCTGAATCACTATCTTCAAGCTCTGAATCTTGCAGTTCTTGCAACTCATCCGAATCATAGCCATTGTCCTTCTGCCATTTAGGTCTCTTCTTTTTTCTGCTCAAATTTCTCATCTACCCATTCTTCATAGAGATCATCATCATATTTACCTACTTCATTGTCAGAGTCAACCCAGTCTGGATCCCATTCATTGTCATCACCATCACTTTCATTTTCATTGGAGGTTTCTTCTTCTACCACAAGTTTTCTTCCGCTCCTTCGCAGCTGATGTCCAACACTTTGGGCCATTGGTGGAACACTGCTACTCCCTTCATTGTTGTTGCCTGCATGACATTGGTTAAGTCTGCCTTTCTGAGCTTTAACCTTAAACCTAGGATAGCTCCTAATTCCAGTGTGAAAGCCATGAGACTTTGGGCTTAGTATAAAAGGGAGATCAGGTGTACCACTAACATGAATATCTTCAATTACATTGTCAAATGTCATATCTTTGTGGTCCATAAACAACTGAAAATACTGGAACTTTGGAACAAGTGCTGCCATGTGCAATGTGTCAGTGTCACAGTCCATAATCAGGAGTCCATCATCTAGAATCTTTCTAGGGAGCAACCAGTGTAAAATGATCTTTGGTTGGTCATTATATCCTAATTGCCACATAAAATCAGTGGCGAGAGAGGAGACAATGTATCTACTTCACAACCATCAAACAGAGCAACTTTGCCATCAACATATGTCTTCGATTTGCCAAATCCGCCAAAAATATATCCATCATAGTTTATTTCTACAAGGGAAAGCTCCTCTTGTAGTCCTATATTACAAGGATTCGGTCAAAATCTACCATGGATTCGGCCTAAATCGAAAAAAAGAGTAGCATCGAGGGTTAGGGTTACGGGCACTGACCATATCGCAGAGGAGGATCTCCGGGTCGCCGCAGCACGAGCGCCATCCTAGCGGGGCCACCGTCGGACAACTGACTGCGATGACCGCCACTTCTCACCGGAGCAGTGCCTTCGCCGTTGATCGCCCCTGTTTCGCCAGAGAGGGGTGGGGAGGAGGAAAGGACCATGATTGGGAAGGAATTAGGGTTCGAGGGTTCTTTTGCAGATATGTACGACAAGTCGTTATCCAGCCTGGGCCTCCAGTCCACGTGGCGGCGGCCAAAGCGCCACGCAAGCTGGTCAGCGGCGGTTGGATGGAATTAGGACCTCGGATGAACAACTTAAAATGATTTAGGATCCAGGTATGCATTTTGAAAAAATTAGGGCCGCATCGACACTAATAATACCCAAATGCATTTTACTCATTTTACTCATCTTTTGTGTGTAGAATCTATAGTCGGATCGTTTACATCCCACAGGCAAATAAGCAAGAAATCGAAATGATAGAATGATACAATGCTCTTAAGTTAGCAGGAGTACTACTGCAACCAGAATAATTCTTGAGCTTTGTAATACGCGGGTAAGTTTATTGTATTCAGGTGCTGCTGCCAGCGGCGCCGTTGGTGACAGGGTAGCCGATGCCGTGCCGCCTGGTGGGGAACGCGACGAAGAGCAAGCTGCAGAGCACGCCGACGCCGAGCGGCACGATGTCCAGCACCTGCTCCGTCTCTCTCGCCGGCGACGGGCCGTAGAAGCACCGCACAACGTTCTTGTCTCTGGCCGCCACCACCCCGAATACGGCCACCGACAGCGCCGCGTGCACGGCGTCGATTGGCGCCAGCCTGTACCTGGACGTGTCCGGCGGCGTGGGCGCGCCGGGCGGGTAGTCGAGCAGCCAGAGGCCCCTGAGGGTGGCGACGCCGTAGTAGACGCGGCCGTCGGGGCCCTTGAGGGAGTCGGTGAAGGAGGCGAGGAGGCAGGAGAGCGCGAGGACGGCGAGGAGGATCCGCGTGAGCAGCGCCGTGGTGGCGTCGCAGGCGCCGTGGTTGGTGAAGGTCGGCGCGAGCAGCTGGAAAGCCAGCACCGTGCCCGTGGGGAGCAGGTTGGCAAGGCTCGCCGTCGACGTCAGCGCCTGGTACAGCGTCGATCGTGGCGGCGGCGGCGGCGGCACCGGATCAACAGCTTCATGCTTTTCTTGCTGCTGATCCTGGAGCAGTGGCGATGCTGCCGCGGCAGTCCTCTGCCTGACGTAAACGGCAGAGGCAGAAGGAGCAGCTGCCATGATTATTTGTTGCGAGCGATTGGATTGGGTCTGGATGGATATTTGTACTCAAATAAACTACTCTCTCCTTTCCAAAATAAGTGTCTTAAGCTTAGTATAAATTTGAACTAGAGCCAGTACAAAGTTGAGAAACTTATTTTGAGACGGAGGGAGTACTACTGTAGCTAGCTAGCTAGAGATGCATGTGCGAGACGAAGGAACGTGCGTAGAAGATTCTTGATGGAGGAGGACTAGCGTTTTGTGCGTGCTTGCGGGGTGGTGGTTTTCTATTGTTGGATGGCTGGTTCTTGCGTGTCTTCGAGTTTGCTTAGGCTGGCAGTGTCAACTAGGGAGGGTTGGGTACCTCGGTTTGTGGAATGCGTCAAGGAATAGGCAACATGTCAACATGGATGGCGTCGCGTTGCAAACGTAACGTAACTGCTTCATCCATCGAGGGAGGAAGGGAGGGGGAAGGCCTCACTGTGCTGACACGGAACTGCCGAATTTGCATGCTACGAGAACTTTAGTTTCTCCACGGTGGAGCGAACTAAACGCACCACGCGAAATGATCAATCACTGGATCAGTTCGGGAGCTTCCATCTTAGGGACACTTTTGTCAACGACTCGACGTGGTAAGTCGCCATTGGAGCAAAGATAAACCCCACACGCTGACGAATGATCATCATGCCCGGTTGATAATAAAGCACAAGGTTTCGCACTTTCACCTGAGTTTTATCGTAAAAATATCTACTTGGTCTTAAACTTCATAATCTTATTCTTCCAAAATCGTACACCTACGTAAGTTAACGTAACCTTTCCAACTAATCCACTCATCCCCCCTCCCGAATTTCAGGTGGGTGGGTCCGGTCCTCTCCCTAACCCCAATCAATTTCTTTTTTTATGATAATACGTGTCTTATTTATATCATAAGTATCATAGTACAAGTCACGTACATATCGACCTGGCAAAACTAAAAAGACAGTAGAACACTAGCCTATGCACAAAGGAACACTGATGAGAAGTAAAATTACAAACAAGACCGAAGAATCATCTGAGCTTGACACCAATGCACGTCACCTGCCTCTCGCACCATCACAACCATCAAAGGAGAAAAAAATGACAGATCACCTCCACTTCCGAGCTCGGCGTGACTCCATCGCTAATATGCAGCTTTACGGACCTCCAAGGTGGCTCGCCAAAAGCGAAACCATAGCCGTTGAACGAATCAGACCGAAATAACACCCGGGACACGCCATCGAACTCCAGATCGTGCACCCTGATATGACTAAGATGTCAGGGGTGGAAACCATACCTGCCATTCACGAACCACGAACCCAGCACACGATCCACCATCTTCTAGATGCCGCCGATTGATACGTCTCCAACGTATCTATAATTTTTGATTGTTTCATGCTATTATATTATCAATTTGGATGCTTTATATGCATTCTATGTTGTTTTTTGGACTAACCTATTAACCCAGTGCCCAGTGCCAGTTCCTGTTTTTTTGCTTGTTTTTGGCTTTTCAGAAAATCAGTACCAAACGATGTCCAAACACAATGAAACTATACGGTGATTTTTTCTGAATCAGAAGGGACCCTGGAAGATTCGGGAGGAGGCCATAAGACTTACGGGAGAGCCACGAGCTAGGTGGTAGGCGCGGCCCCTGAGGTCATGACTCCCACGCAACTTCATTTGACCTAATTCCACCTCTATTAATCCCCAAACCAACAGAGAGCCGCCCGAAACACTTTTTCCGCCGCCACAAGATTCTGTTCTTCCGTGATCCCATCTGGAGGCCTTTTTATGGTACTCTGTCAGAGGGGGAATCGATCACGGAGGGCTTCTACGTCATCCTTGTTGCCTTTCGATGATGCGTGAGTAGTTAACCATAGACATATGGGTCCATAGCTAGTAACTATAAGACTTATTCTCTCTCTTTGATCTTCAATACCATGTTCTCCTTGATCTACTTGGAATTCTATCCAATATAATCTTCTTTTGTGGTGTGTTTGTTGGGATCCGATGAATCAAATTATTCATTGAAAGTAACTGAGTCTTTTCTGAACTTTATTATGCATGATTGTTATAGCTTTGTATTTCTCTCCGATCTATCCGTTTGGCTTGGCAAACTAGACTGATTTATGCTGTGTAATGGGTTCAATCTTGCGGTGTTCTCACCCAGGGACAGAAGGCATAGTGAGGCACGTATTGTATTATTGCCATTAAGGGTAACTAACGGGGTTTATTCATATTGCTTGAGTGTATTCTGTCTACATCATGTCATCTTGCTTAAGGAATTACTCTGTTTTTCATGAACTAAATACCATAGAAGGATGTTGCATAACAGTCGATTGGTGGAGTAATAGTAGTAGATGCAGGCAGGAGTCGGTCTACATGTCGCGGACGTGATGCCTATATACATGATCATTGCCATGAATATGTCATAACTATGCGCTTTTCTATCAATTGTCCAATCGTAATTTGCCTACCCACCGTATGCTATTGTTTCGAGAGAGAAGTCTTTAGTGAAAACTATGGTCCCCAGGTCTATTTTAATCATATTATAAAAACCAAAAACACCCTTCTGCAATTTATTTACTTTTTTGTTTTATAATTTACCTATCTACCTATACAAGATTTGATCCTTGCAAGTAACGAGTTCAAGGGGATTGACAACTCTCTTGCCCGCGTTGGGTGCAAGTATTTGCTTTTGTGTGTGTTGTTCACTAGGATTTGTGTTATTCTCCTTCTGGTTCGATAAACCTTGGTTCTCACTGAGCGAAATACTTATCTGTACTGTAATGCTTCACCCTTCCTCTTCGGGGAAAATCCTGACGCAACTCACAAGTAGCATGGATGCAAGGCCATAATCTGCATCCGCTCCTGGACTACCTTCGAAGCTCCGCACTAGCATTAGAGCAGACGTCATCGCAATGGCAGAGCCTGAGGACACATGTCCACCACAAGGATGCCGCTGCCACCGCATCATCCTTGCTTGAACAAACGGGTTTCCAAATTCATCCCCAACCATAGAACCGGTCGCCTCGGCAGCATAGGATCTGAGGAATCTTTATTCAGCGCCGCCATCGTCGCACCAAAGCCAAGGCGATGAACAACCCAAAACCTAAGCCACTAAAGGCCAAAACGATCCACACGCATGAATCCGGCGACCACCCTCACCATCGATGACCAACGTTGTCGGCGGAGGGGCTCCGCCGGAGGATGGTGGCGGAAGGAAGCGCACCTAGCGGCGGCTGCGAGATCGCTTTCTTTCTTCCCCTGGATGAAAGAAACGAAACTTTAGTTATTTCCACCCTCCCCCTCCCAAATCGTAATCCTCTACGTTTTCTTTTACGTAAAAACATGTAGTAATCGTACGTAAGTAAAAACATGCTGCAATCATACGTCTGTCTAGCATTATGAAACAAATTACCCCTCCCCTTATATCCAATCATGACTTACCATGTTTGTTGTTACATTAAACACGTAAAATTACGGCGGTGTAGAATTTTTGGACCGCTAGATCTCCATCCAACAGCCAGAATTGTGCTCTCCATGCACCGCCCTCCGACCCAACCCTAACCATTGAGATTCGCCACCCGCGGTCGATAGGCGCTACAACGCGCTGCCTCGCAGCCCCGCCCTCCCATCAACCTCCTCCCAACACCACGACCATCCCTCTAAGCCCTCCCCGCCCGAACCGATCTGCAGCAACCATAGCGACCCCCCCACACACACACACCCGCCTCCTCCTAGGTGGCCTTGAGGTGAAAGCCTTGAGATCGGAAACACGTGCTTATTAGGCAAATGGTTGTACAAGTTACCCACTGGAGATGAGGTACGACGGGAGTTGCTTAGAAACAAGTGTCCCAACTCCAAAACCATATTCCATGTGACTGTCAATCAGCGAGTTCGCATTTCTTGGAAGATTCAAAAATGTTTTTCTTCTGTAGAGGTGTTTTCATGATGGATGATGGCCAATTTTTCAGATTTTGGAAGGATGCTTGGCTGGGGATTGCGCACATAGCTTGGAATATCCGCGCCTTTACAACATTGTTCATGGAAAGAAGTTATCGTTTCTTCAGTGTTGGGATAAGTCCCGTTGAACAAAGGATCCAACAGGCTCTCACGGGTGATAAGTGGACGGACTGGTTGCCCGTAGTTAATAAGTTGATGTCGGTTAACCTCGCATAGGAACCAGATGGCTTTCGCTAACAATTTGAATCTATGTATTCTGACCTCATCCAAAACAATTCCTGCAAATCAAAAGTCATATTGAAAACTAAAATTTGTATCTTGTACTTGGATATGACATCAATCCCAACTAAGGACAACCTCTAAAAGAATAGATGGTAAGGTTGCACAAAATGTTGTTTTTATGTCGACGAGGAATCACTTCATCATCTGTTCCCAAATTGTCTGCTTGTTAAGCTTTTATGGTGTATTGTCCATATTGATTTTAGCCTCCCACCATCCAAGCATAGTATGAATCAGTTCGAAAAATTATAGGTGGGGGATTCATCCTAAAATAATGCCTCAGAATCCGCATGGGAGTTTGTTCTTTATTATGGGCTATCTGGAAGTGCTTGAATGACTATGTATTTAGCATTATGAAAGTTTCAAATTTTTGTAAGACATCTACTAATTTATCTATTAGATACTTGCATGGTTTTTTCTGAACAGGGAGGAGGATTGCTCGTCCATGATCTTCGTGTGTAACCTATAGGAGACGGTTGCTTGAGTCTTATTCGTATGATTTGGGTGGTGGCTTGGTAATAGGATACATGATCCACGAGGCTTCTTATCTCTTGCTTTTTTCGGTTGTCTTTTACTTTTGGCTTGCCATTGTGACATTATACTAGAAGGGTTGGGTGCGCTTTGTTGCGTTGTTGGTCTCATTGCGCTTTCATAAATTTTTACTCCTTGTGTTTCAAAATATAAGGCATATTTTTTTTGAAAGTCAAACCACTTTAGGTTTGACAAAATTTGTAGAGAAATATATCAATATTCATAATATTAAATTGGTATCATTAGATTCATCAGGAAATGAGTGTTCATATTCTATTTAATGAATATTGTGGATGTCAATTTTTTACCTTGAACTTGATAAACGTTAAGGAAATTTGGTTTTTCAAAAAAATAATGCTCCTTATAGTTTGGAACTGAGGGAGTATTTGGTTTGGCGAGTGGTGGAGATGATGGGGTGTGTTTTATTTTTTATTTATATAATGTGGTGTTTTGATGGAGTGAGGGATTGCAGCACCCGAGCTCCACTGCTCTCGATATTTAAACATTTTGAAATTTGTATTTTTGAAGTTTCAAAAAATGTGAATCTTTTTGCGGGGATACATATACACAATACCCGTAGCAAGTTTCGGTAGAAATCTCGTTTTGTTTTGGGCTATAGCAAAAAAACAAATTTGTGACACTATATAGGAGAAATGGTGTGCCATTTTCTGTGAGAAATGTCTCCTTTTTGTAGTTACCAAAATACAAAGTATTTCTTTTTCAGCTTTTTACCAGGCCTTAGGAATGTGTGTATGTATTCACGTATTTGATATAAGATTTTTTTAAGCAACAAAACTGTGTTTTTCAAAAAATTCAAATACCAGGAGCCCTGGAGCCCGGTAGTTGCAGTCACTTTTCATGTTTTAGTGGGCCTTTCATGATGTGATTCTGTGTTATATGTTAATCCACCCATACTTATGTGAGGATATTTTCTGCGTTGATGTGTGCATGTACTATATTGGTGCTAGAATATTGCATGTTGACGCTTCTTCTTTTTTAGGTAGTGAGAGGGTGCGCGGGGTTGATAAGTTTTTATATGCTGGTTGCTTCCGATTGGTTTGAAAAATCTTTGATCCGGTCAAAATCATGAACCAAATCCAAAATTAAATATCTCGATGAAATGAAAAGTATCCAAAATTAAGGAGCATAGTGAGTTAAAAGCCCTGAATGAGTGTGCTCCTTGAAAAATTGCTGAACCTGTCAAAATCAGATGGCCCAATTCTAAAGTGAAGACTTGATTGTGAGGCCTTCAAAATTGGGGAGGATAGTGTATTTATAGATGTACCCCGCCGCCACCCCCCACCCCCCTCGCCGCCACCGGAGACGACCGCCAAGAAAGCCCGCGCAGGCGCCGGGGAAGGTGGCGGCGGGGTCTTCGGCGCTCCTTCCTCACGGAGGCCCTCGGATCCAGGGGCGGCGACCCCTGCTGGCGTGGCGTGCGGCGTGCCTGAGGGTTCGGCCGTGAGGACGGCGAGCCGTAGGTGGTGGTCGAGTGCGACGCGGAGCTTCCCGTGCCAGATCTGGAGGTATTGCCCCCGTCCCTTCCATGCATCCCTTCCCAGTCCCCGGTTCGGCTTTGGATCTTGCCGGATCCACCTCCGGTGTGTTCTGGTGGAGCAGATCGGTGTCTGAGGGAAACCTTGGCCGCCTTAGCTGGACGGCAGCGGCAACGCCGCCTTTTGGCGCCGCTTTCCTCCTCGGGGGCGCTGCTGAGGACACCATCTCTCCACTCCGACCCATGTCCGGGTGAAAGCCCAAGATCCGATGCGGATCGGGCGTCGGCGGCGCCCCATGCACCGTAACCTTCCTGGAGGCGGCGCCAAGGACATTGGGATCGGATGGGAGGTTCTGCAGGTGAGGGGTGGGGGTGTGCTGCCTCCCTTTCGGTGGAGCGGTGTTTCTTTCTACATATTCTTGGCGGCATGGAGCATCGGAGACTTGGCGTCAGATGTGTGGTGACGGACACGCGCAGGAGGTCGACGCTGTCTGGCGTCGTGGTGGCGTCGGCGGCAGCGAGACCGGGCAAGGCCGATGCAGCAGTACAACTTTGAAGATGGATATGTGGCAGGAAGCTGTGACGACCTCATACCCGGTAGGCGTCCTTGTTGAGGAGCACGCTGGACTGGTGTGTGCCCATACCCGGCAGACGTCCTGGTTGGGACCTCAGGTCTTAGATGTTAGGTTTGGCTGCGAGGTCTGTTTGGTATTAGGCCTAGACCATCAGCGCCCTTCATCAGCTAGATAGGAGTAGCGATGGAGGTTACTGAGATGGTGGCTTTGGTCTTACTGTTGTATGACTTTGTAAAATCTTGTATTAATAATTAATAAATTGGCCGTATGCATCGTCCAGATGCAGAGGCCGGGGTATTCCTCCTTTTCTAATTTTTTTTATAGATGTACCACACTTTGGCATGGTTGGATCATGTAAATGTACAATAGTTAGTGAGGCCAGAGTCTATGAATTGAATTATTGATTTGTCCTGGCAGATAAAGAAATGGATCCGCCACATTTAAATTTGGAGCCAAAGATGTCTCTGCATACAATCAACATATCCCTCTTTACGAAAGAAGAAAGATGAACATGACTGATATAATCTTGTTTAGTACTTCGTTTTCATGAGTCGGAAAATGATAACGTCGATCATTGGATATTTTTGGGAGATGTACGTGTCATGGAGCAGCCGTAGATTCCTGCGAACAAATGAGTTTTTTTTTTTTTTTTTGAGACAGCGAACAAATGAGTATGGCTAGTCGGCTAAGGCCATAATTTGAGTCATTAATTTAATATGAAGTCCTAGTTTGAATAGCTTGAATTTTTTTTCAGGAGTTTCGAGTTGAGCAGTTCACTGCATGAAACGGAAAACACCACAGTCAACACTAGTTTTTCGGAGCCACAAAAGTAACACTTGAGACGCGCAATTTTCAAAACCAGATTTTTTTAGGCAAAATTTTAAAACCAGACGATAACACATGCCTTGCTAAATGGATATATAGGAATATATTTTGTTTTTCTTGTCTAGAATAGGATTTTTTTAATTAATCATATACTCCCTTCGTTCCTAAATATAATTATTTGTAGAGATTCCACTATGAACTACATACGGATGTTTATAGATGCAATTTAAGTGTGGATTCATTCATTTTGCTCCGTATCTAGTCATCTAGTGGAATCTCTACAAAGACTTACATTTAGGAACGGAGGAAGTAGGAGCGAAAATTCTATGAATATATACGAATTACTATATTTAGTTATTGAGGTGAGTCTTTTCTCACGGATATTTACCTGTTGAAGTGGGTTTTTCATAAATGTTTGCATGTCTAAGTGGCATATGTGCATGTCAAGAAAAATATATTAACAGGGAGTAGCTATTTAGATATACTCCCTCCGTTCGGAATTACTTGTCTCAGAAATGGATGTATTTAGAACTAGATACATCCATTTCTGCGACAAGTAATTCCGAACGGAGGGAGTAGATGATTAGAGACGAGTGTGAAGTTATAGTGGATGGGCCCCTTGTAGCTCTTTCTTTTCCAAAAAGTTAAAACCATAATTAAAAGTAGTCAAACAATTTTGGGAAAACATGTACATACTAATTGCGGATCTGTAAAATTTCGTTCAAACGATTTTGGGAAGCCCCATTAAACGATTTTGGGAAGCCCCATTAAAAAAAGGGACTTGAAAACTAGCCAATTAAACGATTTTGGGAAAGTTTTGCGGCCGGTTTGAACTGGTTTTAGATGTCATGCGTTTTTTCCTTTTCTATCTGATTTTTCTTCAGTTCCTTTTCCCTTTTTTTGTTTTTATTTTATGTATTTTATATCCGTTTTCTCTGTTTTTCTTACTTTCTTCTTTTTCTTTTTATTTTTCTTTTTTAAACCTTTTTCCAAATATACATATGCTCTTTTGAGTATAAGTTATACATTTTTGTATGTACGTGAAACATTTATTTGATACACGTTCAAAATTTTCAAATATATGACGAAAAATCTTTCAAATACATGTATGAACATTTTATAATACATGTTAAACAATTTTCAAATGCATACTAAACATATCTGTGAATGGTATGAAATATGTGTTTAATTACGTGCACATATTTTTACATGGTATTAAATTAAAAAATCAAAATGCATGATTTTTAAATGTGCTGAACATTTTTGAGTAGTACTGAAACATTTTATTTAATTATATAAATTATATCTTTTATGTCATGACCATTTTGTAATTGTACAATTTTTATAAATTACATCTACATTTGCTTCATTGAATTAACATTTTATGAAAATGTCACAAATATATTTATGAAACAATTTGTAAAATATGATAAACATTGTGTTTTTGAGGGCTATCAATACATTATAAAAGTTGTGTGCACATTTGTTTCACCACATGAACATTTTTTATACGTGCAATGAAAGTCTTTTGAAATTTAATATATTTTTCCATTTGAGAAATATGAATAAATGTAATGTCCACACTACTTAAAAATAATAATATCATTCATTTACCCATGAGGCAGAGTGCTTCGTCCAACTTTACGTATGTTTCCTCGCCCCTCTTTCTGTTTTGATTTTTTTTCCTTCACCCTTTTGTTGTTTCATCGATTCTTCTTGTAGAACGTCTTAACTACTCCGCCTTTTGTGGACTTACCTATTAAAATTGTTTTTTTGGTAAGCCAATAGGTCATTACCCATTTTTTTTTTTACAAATGGTGGATTTATTGACTGAAATGAATCATTAAGCAGATACAAACACAATGAGCACACATTCGGTCTCTGCATAGCTAAGATGCACATAGCAAACACCAACACACACATGCAAATAAAAAAAACCTCGACAAATAGCAAAGTCATATAAGATCAAAGCTATGCCTAAGCAAAGAAGAAAAGAAAAAAATGCCCCAATGATCAAATATGGTATTGACAAACTACAACAATGGCCATATCCACACCAACCATCTTTTGACACCACAAGGACAACGAGGTTTTTTAACAGCAACGCCTTCAGGAAGTGAGCAACGTTCAAGCGTCGCCGTCCACTGGATCCAACCAACAAACACTAGATGCTAGGTTTTCACCCTGAAGAACTTACAAGAAAATCTGAGCAATGCATTCAGTAAGGTAATGATACAAAAACATCGCCATCGCCATGTATAACCAACTTGGGTCTGACCTAGATTTTCACCCCGGAGCTCAAGACCAAGTACTCGAGTAGTACTACCAGATCAAAGTTAATCATGTGTTGTCGCCAACACTTTTCCGCGATGCCAGCAACTACATGCGATGGGCTAAAAACCGGTCTGTCGCCACTACAGAACCAAACCCTTTGTGTCAAGTCGTCACTCATAGATTTCACTGGCTAAGGTAACCACTGGGTCTGGAGGAAGGGACCCTCACGAAGACCTTTGATGGCAACCACAATACACAGCGAGGACGCTGCCACAGGCCGAAGTGGCAACACAGACCAACACCGACGATGAAGCACGCCACCGCACACTGTCACCCCGCTGGAGAGAGCCCTGTCCAGGCCCATTGGTCTAGAGGCCAACATTGTCGGACCTGGAGCACGAGAAGCAAATTTGATCAGTGGTCAAGAACCAAAAGCGCTGTGCCCGCTTGCCGCAGCACCAACAGCCTCAGGCCTACCATCTGTCGTCGGCATCAGCAGCGACACCACCTGAGTATATTGAGCCGGACGACGCCATCTCGATGGGAATGACCCGCAACCCCACTAGCCACGGATCCGCAACGAAGGCTGTCGTCGCCCATCACCAGAGTGCAAGCTCCGTGGATATCAATGAGTCTGGGACGGCGCGGGGAGGAGGAGGTGAGACGCAGTGAGCAGAGGAGGCATCACCCACGCCCATCGGAGCGTGGCAAGAAAGGACCCTGCCGGCATCGTCAGCCACGCGGCCTTTGACGCCGGCGTCCTCCGACGGCGACGTAGGGGATGGATTGATAGGAGGAGGCGGCGCTTGGTTGTATGGTCACCCCCGAGCCGCCAAGGCGAGGCGCCACGTGGACAGTTTCAAGTTATTACCAAATAAGTGAATTTTATTTAGGTAGATAAATCATGAGCGGGCGTTTATAAATATTTATTTATACAATCACATAAATATGGTCAGGTAATCACATGCTAATATATTAGAATATTTACATCATGTTGCAATGCATAGACAAGTATCTAAGACAAAAATATCAAAAGGAAAAAACAGTAAAAAAACTCGTGAGAAAAAACAGACTAAAAACTAGTTTTTTTAGACAGTCACACAAAGCTTTTATTTATCCGTCACAATGTTTACAGGGACGAAGGTAAGGTCACCGGGCTGGCCTAACCAAACATGGCGGCCAGCTCCGAGAGAAAGAGTGTGCTTTGCTAGATTGTGTGCCTCGACATCCGAGGTTCTAAACTCATGTTTAAAAGTGCAAGATGAAAACACCGACGAGCGATCCTTTATTTCATGCAACACATCACTATAAGCTGCGGACGATCCCCTGTTGATAGCTTCCACAACCTCCATGCAATCTGAAGCGACCGTTATGTGATGCAGGTAGAGGTCTTCAGCTAGTGCTAGAGCTTCTCTGTTCGCAAGCGCTTCAAGGGTAGTAGGATCATTGATGTTATTGAAAAAGACAGTCGATGCCCCCTGGAAGAAACCTTCCCTGTTTCAAAAATTGCTCTCACAGCGCCGTATCTCCCATTCCGTGACACCGCAGCATCCATGTTCACCTTAGCTTGACCGTCCGGAGGAGGAAACCAATGGTGTGACCTTGGTGTTGCGGTCCTAATCCTTGTAACCTGGCTAGGCTGCAAAACTTTTATCTCTGACAGGTAAGAGCAGACAAAGCCATGTACTGATAGAGGGCTCTAAAAAATGGACTCGTGAATTGCCTTCAGTCTTGCGCTCCATATTGCCCATAGTGTAACCACCATGGTTGTGAATTCCTCCCTAGACATACTTCCGTCCATAGCAAACAACTAATTTTTTGCATCGGGATCATCATTCATGGTCATGTGCTCAACCATTCACTACTGCAGGATGCTGCTAACGCGACACTACGATCAGAGACCCTTCGACGAAACTGTGTGCGATGCAATAATCGCAAACGGTGCTGTAAAAGAACCGTCAAAAAAGGTGCAAAACGTTTGCGATGGCGGAGCCATCAAACACAGTTCAGATTTTAGTTGCGTGTGCGATCCAGGGCATACGGTTCAATCCAATGAACTGTTTGCGATGAGGCGAAACAAGAGAAACGGGCAGCCTAATGAAGGCGTATGCGATATAGAGCATACGGTTCACTCGGATGAATTGTTTGTGATTAGGCAACACTAAAGAAACGGTCAGCCAGATCAAGGTGTCTGTGATTGAAGGCATACGCTTTAGAAGGATTAACTGTTTGTGATTAGGCAACAGAACAGAAACCGGTCAGCCAAATCAAAGTGTCTGCGATTGATGGCATACACTTTACATGGATGAACTATTTGCGATTAGCCACAACAACTGAAACAGTTAGATAGATCAACGTGTGTGCGCTAGACGGGCACACACATCTATTATATATAAAAAGTATTTGACGGGTTAACCAATAAAAAGAGAAATAAGCTAGAAATTACCACAATAATAAGAATGGCTCCGGTTTGTAAGAAGATTGTACCAAAACTTGACCTAAATTGGACTAGTTTTTTACCACAACATGTTGGTGCCAAGTTTCATGATTTTGAGGCGAGTTTTGGATTTACAGTAATTTTAAAACAGGTTTCTCAATGTTTACTGTCGAGTCGGCACCGCCCTGGATAGGATTTTTCCTCGTGGGTCCCAAATGATAAATCCAAATATGTGACTACCATGCAACTTTTCTTATTAAGAATTACATCCCTTGGTGTGCAAGCTCAAAATAAGTTTGTGGGTGTTGGTGGGCACTAAAAACTTGTGGTTCTGTAATGAACAAAGATCTCAAGGATCCCGCGAGAGTGATGTTCTTTGCCTATGTTGTGAATGCTTATTTTATGTCTTAATTAAAGAAATGGCAAGCCATTGGCCCAGTATGAAAGAAAATATGGGTCAAAGCCGAGTTGAAAAGGGTAATAATATCTAACTCCAGCTGACAAACAATACAAAAGCACGAGGATTGATTGCTCATCAGGTTTAGACAAAATCAAGATTGAACAGGACAATGACATCTAACTCAACCAAAGTTTTCGGCAGTCACAATCAAATGGATCGGTTTGATCCATAAAATCAAGATCAACGGCCAGAAATTCTACTAGTCCATGATGAGAAGTTGTTGTAAATAGAAGCCGAGCATGATCAGAAGCCCTTAGGTCCACATGAAACTTCTTTTTATGTTGTTCAACACCTGCAGCCGTAAGAAATTTCTTGTTGAAAAACTTAATCCTCACGGACAATAGTGCCCTCGCATTCAACATGAAGAATGTGACAAAGCTAGTGTTTGGATTGTTGGATGCATATCCTTCCAGTGTTACTGTCTTCAAAAGAATGTCATGAGATCTGAGAAAATCCCGGTGCTTCTTGAACCATCGATTGGTTATAACTTTTTTTCCATGTGTTAGTGCCTAAATAGAGATGAAGATTGAAAACAGTTAATGTCTAAAAAAGATTATGTTGAAAGAGTGATAGCTGAACATTAATTATAGTACATTATATATGGGCCTTCAATGTGCGTGAAATCATCACCTTCATATACAAATTCTCCAGACATGGAAAGCATTGCAGCAAGGCAATAATGATGTTGAGATCAAAACACCACATAGTGATATATAAGGTCTTGACAGAATCCACCACCACTGATAGGATGGGCAAGCGCTTCATTGAGCATAGAACATAATATTAGCACTGAAAGTGTACTCCAAGATGATACTTAACTTATGTGCACAAATGAAAAAAATGCAAATTACAAAAGTGTACGTGAATAATATACAATACCTCAATAGGTGTGGAGGCAAACACCATCTCGGACCATTCAAATGGATCACAATTGCACCCAAGGTCTCCAGTTTAGGCGCAGAGACCATAGTTATTTGTGAAGGTTTATAACAATTAAGGAGCAACCTTTGAAGTGAAGGGGCGTCTTCGATGATGAGCTCCTGTCCTTCAAAATGAGTTCCAATGCTTACAATGTGAGACGACTTTATTTTGAGATAAGGGATATGGATTCCTATTCCAAAAACAAGCACAAAACGCTGCAGTGCAGGGCACCTAGAGTGGATGATGCTGTGAAGTGAGGCCACCGACAGATCAACCAACACAAGCGCAAGTTTTTTCAGCACTGGCAGTCGAAGCATTTGTACCAGATAGTCTGCTAGATGGCGTCGGGTCAAGGTGGCGGTGTGGAGAGAGGAGGAAAACCATGAGATGGGCATCGGTGGTGAGGGCACAGATGCAACTCTTGGTGCAAACCTATCGCTGTAATGGTAGAACTCAAGCTGCTGGAGTTTATCGAATTGACGGGATGTCAGGCAGGCGGCCACCATGTAGGGTATGTCTAGCAGGTAGCATGCCGGGATGCAGATGCGTTGAACGGAGCCCCCGTGGGAGGAGATAATGGCTCCGGGGAGTTCAGAATCATCATCGACAGATAGCTGACGACAGTCAAGATTAAGAGGCACGGTGCGCCACAGAGTGCGCCACTGAGATGCGAGGACTTGTGTGCGGAAGCCATCCTTGGTGGGGAGAAGGGAGATGATCTCCCCAAGGATTCCGTCTGGGAGATCGCTGATGCGGTCCACCGGAGATTCTACTAGTTCCTCAGGTCCAGGGGGCGCTTCTGGCCGCACAGCCGGGTCGAAGATCTACATCCGGCGGCGGCGCTGGTCGGAGCCTCATCTGTGTTCATACCAATCTGAAAGAAAAAATGGCATAACATGTAGGACATTCGAAATCAATTCCCAAGATCAGGAAGAAAAAAGGAACAAACATATATGTAGGTGACTAACCGGTTTTCCGTCGGAGTCGTAGTTGTTGCCGGAGTTGCTGTTGACCTCCAGCTCCAGCTGGGTGGGGGGGGGGGGGGCACGACGACACCGACGAATTCAAGGTCGTGCTGCTGCCCGCGCGAGACCTTGTAGGCGGCGACGGAAACCTCTGTGGCCAGCTTGACGCGTTGTGCGGGTGCTTCACCAGCCCCGGCGTCGCCACTCCCTCTGATGGTGCGCTTCGGCGGCATCGTCATACACTCAAGAGTCCAGACGTCGATGACCACTATGGCCCGGGGGTGCGGCCGCCTATTATGGCCAGCGGCTCACGCGCGCAATTAATACGGACCAGTGGGAGCGAGGCAGGCTGCGGTCAAAAGTTGTCTCGCCTCCCGGTGAGCCTGCGCGGCGGACGTCTGCCATTCCTACCATCATTTCACATAGCTACTCCCACGCCTCCCCGTCAATACACACACCTGCACGCACGCCTCTCGTTATGCCTGTGCAGCGGACTGCTCGCACGCGTCCCGTCAACTCACGCCTGCTCGCGCGACACACGGGGCGTGTGGCAGCACGTATATTTTTTGGTTTATTTTTTGCCGCTTTACTGCTTCACTCGAACCGCTTATGCTTGAAGAGATGCACAAATCCTGCGTTGAACATCTCGCATGCGCCCCGTGAACTCTGCGCACTGCATTTAGTTTTGATTTACTAGAATTTAAAAACCAGGCATCTAAATGTTTTGTCGGCAATCAACAGTGCCCTGGTGTTTGAAATTCATTCTCATTTCTTGCATGGGACCTAAGCATGCACATAAGGACACAAATTTGATTTTTCAACCAATTTATAGTCAATGGAGCATGCGCATGTACTTCAAATTTGAATTATGCACATAAATGCATTGAAAACTCAGTTAATGCATAAAAATGTCCAAACGAACCCCGAAAAATCACAAAATTTGACACAACACTCCTATTGTTCTATGTTGACACAAGAAAAAAAATTGAAAGCAACAAGAGGCTATGGATATCGTTTCGTCCCCAAAGGTGGGACGTTCCCTACCGAAAACCATCATGCTTCTTGTGAGAAGCTCCGGTTTGTGAGAAGCATATACCCAAACCTGCCCCAAATGGAAAAAAAATTGTACCACGGCATGTGGATGCCGCTCCATGATAGCATGCCAAGTTTCATGAATTTCAGACGAGTTTTGTATTTACTAGAATTTAAAACCAGGCATCTCAATGTTTTGCCGGCAATCAACGGTGCCCTGGTGTTTGAAATTCATTCCCATTTCTTGCATGTGACCTAAGCATGCACCCAAGGACAAAGATTTGATTTTCAACCAATTTATATGCACTAGAGCGTGTGCATGTAGTTCAAATCTGAATTATGCACATAAATGCATTGAAAACTCAGTTAATGCATAAAATTGTCCAAACGAACCCCGAAAAATCACAAAAAATCACACAACACTTTCGTTATTCTATGTTGGCATGAGAATTTTTTTTTCAAATCAATAAGATGCAATGGATATCGTTTCGTCCCCAAAGGTGGGACGTTCCCTACCGAAAACCATCATGCTTGTTGTGAGAAGCTCTGGTTTGTGAGAAGCTTATACCCAAACCTGCGCCAAATGGGACAAAATTTGTACCACGGCATGTTGATGCCGCTCCATGATAGCATGCCAAGTTTCATGAGTTTCAAACGAGTTTTGGATTTACTAGAATTTAAAAACCAGGCATCTCAATGTTTTGCCGGTAATCAACGGTGCCCTGGTGTTTGAAAATGCATTCCCATTTCTTGCATGGGACCTAAGCATGCACTGAAGGACACAAATTTGATTTTTCAACCAATTTATATGCACTGGAGCATGCACATGTCGTTCAAATTTGAATTATGCACATAAATGCATTGAAAACTCAGTTAATGCATATAAATGTCTAAACGAACACTACTAGGAAAATGCCTATAGATAGAAGTTTACCAGTAGCGTTTGTTTGCAACCCAACTCTACTAGTATATAGTAGTAGCGCTGGGTACAAACAGCGCTATTGGTATAACTTAGTAGCAGCGCTTGTTACCTGGGCCCACGCTACTACTAAGTGTAACACACCACAACCCCTTGGTCAAAAAATAGCAGCAGCGCCTGTCCTTGAACCTGCGTTACTGCTATTATAGTACCTATAGCACCTGTTTTACAAAGCGCGCTACTGCTAATTTTTCTATGTATTACATTTTACCAGTAGCGTGTGTTTCTGGCCAGCGCTATAAGTAGTGCAACCCTAGCTGTAGATATTTTGCAAGCTACCATAGCAGTAGCGCGTATGGGTGACCAGCTATCGCTATGCCCGCCACCACCTACCACCTTTCCCTTCTTCCTCCCTCTCTTCTTCCCCTTCCTTTCTCCCCTTTCCTTGCACCTTGCTTGTTCCTTTCAATGCTCCCCACCACCACCCCTCCATTAGAGCCCCTCCTCCCCTCTTCTTTACCCTCCACCATCCCCTTTTCTTTGTGCCTCCACCACCACCCCTCCATTAATGCCCTCCCTCCCCTCTTCTTTTCCCTCCTCCCACTTCCATTAATGCCTTCCCTCTTCTCTCCCTCTCCTCTCCCACTATCTCCCTAGCTAGCTAGCTCTCTCTCTCTCCCTAGCTAGCTAGCTAGTTAGATCTATATATCTAGAGCTACTAGGTAATTAAGAAGAAAGGTGCTCGATATCCCTATCGACACATAGATGAGCAAAAAAGGTGTTTGTGTGGATAGGACCAAACTATATATATATATAGGCGATATGAGAATATATATATATATATATATATATATATATATATATATATATATATATATATATATATATATATATATATATATATATATATATATATCGAATTGTGTGTGGTATAATTTGAGTTGCCTACATTGTGTATTTGATGAAATAATGTGGGTGACATTAGTTGCTTATGTTTTGCCGAAATAACGATTCAATTCCGTTTCGGCGAATTTCGGGCATGCAAACTCAATATGTCCTATGTTTAGGGAAGGTCATGCCGAATTTTTGTACGAATTTGATCCATGCATGCATATATACGTGGTTATAATATTTGCTCCGCCCGCAGGTGATCATGAAAGTCAATGGAAGGATGGTGGAAAGATACTGGCAATCTGTTGCGGATGACATGTATGAAAAAAGACTGAGGGATGTTTTATGTCCGTGTCGAAAATGCAAAGGAATAGTCAGGCTCGACCCCTTTGAGGGTGGTAAATTCAAGGCGCACCTGCTCATGCATGGTTTCATGCATGGCCATACTCGGTGGATAAGTGAAGAAGAAGATGATGATGATGAGGAGGAGGAGGACGTCGACGGGGCAGGAAATAACGACATGGGGCCACCAGACGAAAAGATACCGATTATGTGCCCGAAGAGGAAGACGGCCTCGGAAATGTCGATGGCGAAGAGGCAGTCCAAGGTGGAGAAGACGCGGACACGCCAACGTATTCGTCACTACTAAGTTCATCCATGCGGGACCCACATGTTCGAGACCTGCTTCGCAAGAAGACGACTAGCGACAGAGCTGCTTCTAGAGAGGAGCCAAACTGGCGCAACTGGAGGTCGACTCGATGACTCCTTTGTATGATGGTTGCAATAATCCCGAGGTGACCCGCTTGAGTTTCAAACTAGAACTTCTAAAGATGAAGGAAAAAAACAAATGGACAGATACAAGCCTGGATGAGCTTCTGAAGTACCTAAAGAAGGCTCTTCCCGTGGGAAGCCTGTGTCCTACTAGTGTCGAGGAGACAAAGAAAATCGTGTGCCCTCTTGATCTGCCACATATTAGATATCACGCATGCATCAATGATTGCATCATATATCGGAACGAGCACGCGGAAAAAACCATCTGTCCAAAGTGCAATGCTTCACGTAATAAAAAGGCCGGAAAGAAAGCTCCACAGAAAGTTGTATGGTACTTTCCGATCACTCCGCGTCTACAGCGGTATTTCAGAGATCCTAAGGAAGCAAAGCTTATGCTGCCGCACGCGGAGAGGGTGAAGCCAGATGACGGAGATGAACCGAAGCTGAGACACCTCGCAGATGCTAGCCAGTGGAGAGCATTAAATGCTGAATTTGAATTTTTCACAAATGATCCAAGGAACATCGTGCTTGGCGCTAGTAGTGATGGCATTAATCCATTTGGCAACCAGAACACCAATCATAGCACATGGCCCGTGTTTGTATGGATGTACAACCTCCCCCCTGGTTGTGCATGAAGGAAAAATACATACACATGGCTATGCTTATTCAAGGGCCGATACAACCGGGAAATGATATAAATCTGTATCTCGGGTTACTGAAAGAGGAGTTACATACCTTATGGACAACGCCGGCCAAGACATGGGATGCAAGCAAAGGAGAGTATTTCTACATGAGAGCCGCGCCGATCACGACGGTGCAGGACTATCTCGGTTATGGCTATCTCTCCGGCCAGGTGTGCCATGGATATTGCGGATGCACAAGGTGCATGGATGATACAACTTCTCTGCAGCTATCGAAAGATGGCGGGTCTTCGAAAATCGTGTACATGGGGCATCGAAGATGGCTCGAGAAGGATGAACCATGGATAAAGCATGGAGATCTATTCAATGGTAAGGCTGAGCATCGAGGTCCTCCATGTAAGCGTAGCGGTGCAGAAATATATGAGTTATTGAAGAACTGGGAAGAGTGACCCTCGCCGGGAAAGATGAAGAAAAAGGCGCCGGAGCCCCTACTGAAGATATGGAAGATGAGATCTGTTTTCTAGGACTTGGAATACTGGCCCATACTCGACACACCTCATAGCCTTGATCAAATGCATATCACAAAAAATATCCTTGAGAGTTTGCTTGGAACATTGATGAACATGCCGGAGAGGACCAAGGATGGGCCGAAGGCAATAAAAGACTTGGAATTTTTGAAAATCAGGAAAGATCTTCAAATGCCCGGTAAAAGGTCGTCAGAGGAGACCGAGACGGAGACAGAGACGGAAGATAGGGGCAAAAAAGTAAACAAGAAGGAAGAACAATATTGCCCCCCTCTTGCTTCACCTTAGATCCGAAGGAGGTTGATCAATTGTTCAAGTGCCTTGCCGGAATCAAAGTTAGTTCCGGATACTATGGGAAGATAAGCAGATATCTGGACACTAAGAAAAAAAGGTTCAGTGGGATGAAGTCTCACGACTGTCATGTGATGATGACGCAGTTACTCCCGGTTGCAATTAGAGGAATTATGGACACACATGTGCGTGATACGCTTACTGACCTATGCCACTTTTTTGATGCTATCTCTCGAAAGTCGATCAGTGTGAAGCAACTCCATAGGCTACAGGAACAGATCGCTGTCATACTGAATGATCTAGAGATGTACTTCGCGCCCGCGTTCTTTGATGTCATGGTGCATCTATGTATCCACATCATGGACGACATCATCGACCTAGGGCCGACATTCCTGCATAGCATGATGCCGTTCGAGAGGATGAATGGGGTAATCAAAGGATTCGTTCGTAACATGTCCCGTCCAGATGGAAGCATAGCCCAGGGATATCTGACCAAAGAGTGCATCTCTTTCTGTGAGAGTTATCTGACCAAAGACCCTGTTGTTGGTTTGCCCGTCAACAAGAACTGTGGAAGGCTCGAAGGCGAAGGTCACACCAACGGTCATAGGGATGTGAATGTGTTACGCTCGGGCCGACAAAACGACCTTGACAGGGCAAACTTAGTAGTGCTACAACACCTAGATGTGCTAGAAGATTTCGTGACACTGCACAAAGAGACCATCACAAAGAAGTACCGTGACCGTGGGGTGCACAAGACGGACCACTACTAGGAAAAGGGCTATAGATGGGATGGACACTAATGGTGCACTGTACATGTGGTGCGCCATTAGTAAATACTAATGGCGCACCATGTGTTGGTGCGCCATTAGTGTGCAAATACTAATGGCGCACCACATCCCACGATGCGCCATTAGTAATTTTTTTTAATTTTTTCAAAACTACTAATGGCGCACCGTGGGAGTGGTGCGCCATTACTAGTTGACATAGTAATGGCGCACCACACCCACCGTGCGCCATTAGTAGTTTTGAAAAAAAAATTGTTAGTAATGGCGCACCCCCGCGCTACTAATAGCCAAATAACCAGCGCTACTAATAAGGGTTTTCCTAGTAGTGCAACCCCGAAAAATCACAAAAATTCACAAAACACTCCTGTTGTTCTATGTTGACACAAGAAAAAGACTTGAAAGCAATAAGAGGCAATGGATATTGTTTCGTCCCCAAAGGTGGGACGTTCCCCACCGAAAACCATCATGCTTGTTGTGAGAAGCTCCAGTTTGTGAGAAGCATATACCCAAACCTGCCTCAAATGGGACAAAATTTGTACCACGGCATGTTGATGCTGCTCCATGATAGCATGCCAAGTTTCATGAATTTCAGACAAGTTTTGGATTTAATAGAATTTAAAAACCAGGAATCTCAATGTTTTGCCGGCAATCAACGGTGCCCTGGTGTTTGAAATTCATTCCCATTTCTTGCATGGGACCTAAGCATGCACCCAAGGACACATATTTGATTTTTCAACCAATTTATATGCACTGGAGCATGCACATGTAGTTCAAATTTGAATTATGCACATAAATGCATTAAAAACTCAGTTAATGCATAAAAATGTCCAAACGAACTTCGAAAAATCACAAAAATTCACACAACACTCCCGTTGTTCTATGTTAACACGAGAAAAAAACTTGAAAGAAATAAGAGGCAATGGATATCATTTCGTCCCCAAAGGTGGGACGTTCCCTACCGAAAACCATCATGCTTGTTGTGAGAAGCTCCGGTTTGTGAGAAGCATATACCCAAACATGCTCCAAATGGGACAAAATTTGTACCACAGCATGTTGATGCCGCTCCATGATAGCATGCCAAGTTTCATGAATTTCAGACGAGTTTTGAATTTAATAGAATTTAAAAACCAGGCATCTCAATGTTTTGCCGGCAATCAACGGTGCCCTGGTGTCTGACATTCATTCCCATTTCTTGCATGGGACCTAAGCATGCACCCAAGGACAAAGATTCCATTTTTCAACCAATTTATATGCACTGGAGCATGTGCATGTAGTTCAATTTAAATTATGCACATATATGCATTGAAAACTCACTTAATGCATAAAAATGTCCAAACGAACCCTGAATAATTCCAATTCTTTTATGATCACTGCAGATAAGTCTAGCAATTCAAACACCGTCCATGGCCGCTGTGACCACATTATGTAATTCAAATCAAGACAAAAAAATCAAGTACACCCCACACAGTTCATTATAACCAACCGTGTGAGATGCAGCACAAAATATCTTCGGACCATGTCTGAATAAGGGACAGTGTGTGATGACACTTTGCGCGCCAGTTTTTTGTCTGAAGCGATTCCAAATTTTCGGCTTCCGTGGAAATATCTACCTCCCCGCCCCCTCCCCCTTACCAAAAGCCACATTTCCCTCCTTTCCGCCTTCCTTTCCAAGTTGAAACCTTCACTCCTTGCTTGCAGCGCCGCCGCCTCCTCGCTAGCGGCCCTCCTTCACCCTGCTCGGCCTCGCCTATCCAGGTAGGTAATCCACACCCGACCCCCATCCTCCTCCTCCTTCCACATCCCACATGCCCCGACTGCCGGCGCGAGCGCGACACCTTCCACCCAAATCACCGACCCCTCCACCAAATAAGCACCGGCCTAAGCCATGGTGCACGCAGTATAGCCAGGACCTCAAGGAGCATTTGGCAGCGGAGAAGCAAATCGCGAACGCACGCGCGGATGAGGTCGCGATGGCTGCCATTTGTGCCGACCCCCAGATCTTGGAGGAGCACCTCACAGTCAAGGCCACCGTTGACGCCTCGCGCGCCAACGCCGCGACGTGGTTGGCTGCTTTAAATGACAGTTCGTGGCATTTTCTCGAGGCCACCGTCGGTGCCTTCGGCAAAGACTACGAGGTGTTTTCTCAGTGTGCACGTGCTTACCTCATCTCGAGAGCGAGAAGGTTGGTGCCCGGAGCGGCTCAAGCAACTCACCACCATAATGAGGGCACCCACGATGCGGAGGCCTCGCCCTCTTCCATGTCCAAGGAGCCAATCATCATCGATATCTCCGACAATGAGGAGTAGCTTGTCTTAGTAGCTCACTATAAGGACCCATGTTCAGTTTGCTAGCTACTGCCTTTCCTTAACAAATTCTAGTGAATTGTGCTATCTACTTTCACCATGCAATCTTCTGCTATAGTGTATATGTTCTATATGTCTTGCAATGTGGTGTTCAATTAACTGCTTGGTTCAATTCTGCAAATGTGATGTTCAATTCTTCAGGGTGCAATATTTCCAAGTTGTTAAGCATGCTTGGTTTGGTTAACTATCTGATCTTCTATTAGGAGTATGTTATATTGTTTGATTGGTGTTTAGTTAACTACTTGGTTCATTTGTTGTGGCTTGGTTCACTTGTTGTGGTGTTTAGTTAACTGCTTGGTTCAATTCTGCAATGTGATGTTCAATTGTTGTGGCTGCATTCTATTATTGTATACCATGTGAGGAATAAATCGAATTTGGCTGTACTAAATACATGAGAAACAAATATAATTGCTATATTTCCAAGTTGTTAAGCATGCTTGGTTTGGTTAACTGTCTGATCTTCTATTAGGAGTATGTTATATTGTGCAATGTGGTGCTCAGTTAACGTTTGGTTCATTTGTTGTGGTGTTTAATTAACTGCTTGGTTCAGTTCTACAATGCGATGTTCAATTGATGTGGCTGCATTCTGTTATTGTATACCATGTAAGGAATAAATCGAATTTGGCTGCACTTAATACATGAGAAACATATACAAGTGCTATATTTCCTAGTTCCTAATCATGCTTGGTTTGGATAAATGGGTTTTCCATGTGGCTTGAATTAATCTGATGAATCTGCAATGTGCTTATTTATCATCAACATATTTTACTGATAGCATGCGAACCCTTACTTAACCTGATGACTAACTACCTTATATGTGTTGCAGGGAAACAATGGGAAGCACTGAGGTTTACAAGATGGTACTAACTATTATACCTTGCCTTTTTGTATTCCTTTGCCCCATTTCCAACATAGAGAAGATATTTATGCACATCCTTGTTTTCAGGCTTCACTAATGATTACCTCTCAAACCACCTCTGTGGTCAGGAGGCGAGGAAAATTTTCGTACAACACCCACGGTTCAATATTGCAGTGTTACTGAAGAGGTCGAAGGATGGACGGTCAATCATCCATAGGCACTGGCCTAAAGTTGCAAAGACCTTCAACATGAATGAAGGCTCAATATCCGCCTTCCGCTTCAGCAGTTTTCCAGATGAGATGCATCTCTCTATGTACCATCTATGATGCTAATTTCGAAAGGTTCTAGATGTTGCATGTGAAACTTGCTGCTGGTGCAGTTGTGTAATGGGGTAGCTGAGTGCTGAAGCTATATCATGTTGTACTCCGATGTATTTCAATTATGAAATCATGCTTCCTTAATATGGAAATGGAATATATTATGTGCTTAATATGAATGTCAATTAGATTAGTAAATGGATTATTAATAATAGGCCAATTAGCCTGCTAATTGGGTTTTCCTATTGCAAACGGTTAATGAGAAAACACCATGGGCGATGACCTAAGGCAACGCACACAGTTTCTAGGAATAAACTGTGTTGGATCAATGAACAATCACACCGGCATTCTCTTCAAAACTGTTTGCGTTACGCCACCTTGCGCAAACGTTTTCCTTGTAGTGACTGCGTGGGATGTATATACGAACGGAAACGTTTAGTGGTGACTGACTGTATGGGATGTACTTACGACCAGAAATGATTTTGCATGTATAATTGTATTTTTTGAGCACTATTGTATGTATTTCTGTATTTGAGTGCTCGCCGGTCGCACACGACCTCATTTTGCCGAGCGTGTGTGCCAGGAGGGCATATCCCCAATGGTTTCTGGGTCGTGTGGGAAGGACCCCCCTATCGCCCACACTCACTTGGCGACGGTTCCAAATGACGTCGCAGAAAGGGGTGAAAAACCGTTTGTTTAGGACCGACGTGTACCAGTGGTTCCTTCTTGTGCCAACGCCCAGACACACCTAGACATATTGCACTTCAGTAGAGAATGGCGCTAGTTGTCCTCAACTCCGCACAAGATACACGCGCTCGTCATTGCCATGTTTATGTGATTTAAGAGATCTCCTTCCGGCAGCGATTGTTGTGAGAGGCGCCAAACAAAAACCTTTAGTTTGGAAGGAACCTGAAAGTGCCATAGAGACGACCATATCTTTCCTTCAGCATCAACGCTTGAGCCTCCTGTAGATTCTTCCATCCACACCTCACGAGACAGCTTTGTATTGATGATCATGCGGTAGCACGACCTCACCGAGAAGATGCCCCTCATGTCCTCATGCCAAGCCCAAAAGTCATCAATCTTCCGCGTGCAAAGAGGTATTTTGAGTATCAGTTCTGCATCATACGGTATAAAGACTGACCGTACTAACTCTTCCTTCCACGTTGCTGTGGTTGGATCAATCAATTATGCAACTTTGTTTGGAGGATTAGCTATTAGTGACCTGATGGGGCGTTTCAAACCCATCCTTGGGATCCACTTGGTTGTCCAGATATCAACTTATTACCCATCCCCTACTCGTCTGATTATCCCTTGCTTAAGGATCTCTCTACCATCCAGTAGTTAGCGCCAAATTCGAGAGGGTGCACTCCTAATTCTGCTTCCATCAGCGTACATGTGGGATAGTATATCGCCTTGAGTATTCTTGAGCTGAGAGTAAGGGGATCCTGCAAAGTCCTCCAAGCCTGGCGGGATAGCAATGCTAGATTGAATGCCTTGAGATCTCTAAATCCCATTCCTCCAAGATTCTTGGGTCGTGTCATCATATCCCATGACACCCAGCTTGGTTTGCACTTTCCTCGCTTACCGCCCCACCAAAACTGTCATATAATCGATGTGACACTCTCGCAAAGTCCCCTTGGTAACCTGAAACAGGACATAGAATACACTAGGATGGCTTGTGCAATACTTCTGATTAGAACCTCTTTTCCGGCAGCAGATAATAACTTTTCCATCCATCCTCTCACTTTCTCCCACATTATGTCTCTAAGTGTCACGCCCAATATGCGACCCTATCCAAAAGGAACTCGACGGTCCCACCAAGGATAGACCCGCATATTGAAACGCTTTTGCAAGGTGGATATCATTACATCAACATTACATAATAGATGGGGTTACATACATAAGGCACAAATGCCACAAGAATACATCAACATCAATACAAGATCAGCATCCGACTACGGATGAAACATAAACAGAAGCTCAAACGACATCCACCCTGCTAGCCCAGGCTGCCGACCTGGAACCTATCCCCGATCAAGAAGAAGCGAAGAAGAACTCCCACAAAGCAAACATCGCTCTCGCGTCATGAGCATCGCAAACCTGTACCTGCAATCGGTGGTGTAGTAATCTGTGAGCGAGGACTCAGCAATCCCATTACCATGGGTATCAAGACTAGCAAAGCTTAAAGGAAAGGAAGGGGTAAAGTGGTGAGGTTGCAGCAGCGGCTAAGCATATATGGTGGCTAACATACGCAAATGAGAGCGAGAAGAGAAACAAAGGAACGGTCGTCAACTAGTAATGATCAAGAAGTGATCCTGAACTCCTACCTCGCCAAACATAACCCGAAACCGTGTTCTCCTCTCGATCAACCCGAAAAGAGACACTCACGGTTACGCATTACGGTTGGTGTATTTTAATTGAGATCGACTTCGGTTTTCTACAACCGGACATTAACAAATTCCCATCTGCCACATAACCGCGGGCACGGCTTTCGAAAGTTCAAACCCTGCAGGGTGTCCCAACTTAGCCCATGATAAGCTCTCGCGATCAACGGGATATTCCTTCTCCCGGAAGACCCGATCAGTCTCGAATCCGGCTACAAGACATTTCGACAGAATAAAACAAGACCAGCAAAGCCGCCGGATGTGCCGACAAATCCTGATAGGAGCTGCACATATCTCGGTCTCGGGGCACACCGGATGAGTCGACGTCGGGTTGGCATAAACCCTGATTGCCTGGGGCGCCGGACATCGCTTCGGTTTGGACCAGCACTCGAAGGAGAACGGCCCGGGGCTAAAATAAAGATGACCCTCGGGCTCCGAAACCCAAGGGAAAAAGGGGTAGGTGAGGCAAATGGTAAAACCAATGTTGGGCCTTGCTTTGAAAAGTCTTATTCAAAGCGAACTGTCAAGGGGTCCCATAAATCACCCGACCGCGTTAGGGACGCAAAATCCGGGAACATAATACCGATATGACGAAAACTAGGGCGGCAAGAGTGGAACAAAACACCAGGCATAAGGCCGAGCCTTCCACCCTTTACCAAATATATAGATGCATTAATTAAATAAGATATATTGTGATATCCCAACAAGTAAACATGTTCCAACAAGGAACAACATCTCCATGTTCCAACAAGGAACAAACTTCATCTTCACCTGCAACTAACAACGCTATAAGAGGGGCTGAGCAAGGCGGTAACATAGCCAAACAACGGTTTGCATAGGAAGGGTGCAAAAGGTTAGAGGCTTACATGGCAATTAGGTAGGCTTGAGCAACAGGCAATAGGTAGCGCAGCATAGCGATAGAACGAAGCAACTAGCATAGCAATGATAGTAGTGAGATCCAGGGTAGCGGTCATCTTGCCTGAAATCCCGCAAGGAAGAAGAACGAGTCCATGAAGAAGATGAACGGATGAAGCCGAACCAAGCGTAGACGAACGAATCCTCACGATCGCAACGAAACAGGAACTAACAAGAAGAAGCACACAACATAGTAAACACACCACACATGAACAAGGCATGATGCACAAACAAGCATGATGCATGACAAGACTACATGAAGCTACTCATGGCAAGGGATGATGCAAACAAGAACAACACATCAAAGCAAGTTTAAATGAGGCCGGAAACAACATAGAACAATTCCGGTAAGTCCTCATATGCAAATTTCGAAATTGGTCCAGATCTGAATAAACCCTAAGTTCAAGTTGTTAAACAGCAATTTAAAATGCACCACGATTATCTACACGAAATTCTAGTCAAGTTACATATAAAGTTCATTAGATTCGGAGCTACGGCCTAGAAGATATGAGCAAAACAAGATAAACATGGCATTGAGGCAAAATGCATATAAACATCAAACAAACACCTCAAAGCAAGGATGCAACATGATAATAAGAAACTACATGCAAAATCAAGCAAGTTTCATATAGAGCACACTCAAAACGGAGCAACGGATCAACACATACACTCTATACAAGATATGACCACAATCTGTCCAAAACAGCAACTAGGCATATTGCAAGCATCAAAACAACATGCTACAGCACCTCATCACAATAACAAAAGGCATGGTCATGATGTACAGGTAAAGCATTACAAAACATGAACACTGAGCTATCTCCAGAAATGACTAGAACATGCTCAAAAACACATGGCAAGATTGCAACTAATAACAGTTTCAGGCATTGGGCAGAAATAACATCAGGTTGCAATGTTTAGAGCTATGAAACAACATGTTACAGGAACTTATCATGGCAAACAAAGGCATGGCATGAGTCTACTCAAAGCATAGAACAAAAGTCCCTTACTGACCTTAAGCCAAAAAGGATCAGAAAATATAGTAACACCCATGTCAATATTGAAAGTTCCGTTAACAGATTCAGCAACATGGCATGCCAAAAACTGATAACAAATAGGCATGTTTACAAGCTCAATGCACTCACTACAGAGACTTAAATGAAAAACTAAGCATACCTACATAAAGAAGACATGGCATAGAAGATATACATGGCAAGAACAATAACATAGCATACATGGATCAACCACAACAACCTTGGCAAAATTGAATAACCTGTAAACAATCTGCCAGGAAACATTTTATAGCAAAAGTAGAGCTCGATTGACTCAAGCTATGGCACTCCATAATTGCAAACAAGGGCATGGATGGATAGAGCAAGACATGTATAACAAAACATCCTTAGTGAAGGATCTCAAAATATGCATGGATAACTCTGTAGCATCAAGTTAACATGGCATCAAAATATCAGCAAAACAGAGCTGAAATCAGCAACAACAAGACACCTAGTTTGCATGCTTGTGCTAGTCACCACATTGATCACAAAAATACATAGCAAGCACCACTGCAAAGAAGACATGGCATATTGCAAAACACATGTAGGACTCAAGTCCATAGGGTGCACACATCAATCATGGCAAAAATGACAAAAGTGCAAGTTCTGATAAAAATCAGAAACTAACATCACATAGCACTCTTCCAACAGCATTTCGGGCATCAAGATGAGCTCAAATGAAAATGATGCAATAAGATGAAATGATCTACTCATTGAGACGAACATTTTGACATATTATACGCACAAAATGGAGCAACGATGACAGAGATATGATGCAACGAAAATGCAACAAAATATTCACAGATTTCGGGACTTAGCGGTTTTATACCTAGCGAAAAAAAAACATAGGGCGAGGTGGGCCGATGCAGAGACTAAAGCTGGGCTGGGCCTGGAGGCCGGCGACGGAGGGAGATGGGCCAGCGGGGTGCGCCCACGGGCGCTGGAGGCGTCGTCCTCCTCGATCCAGAGGGGATCGAGGGAAGGCGGCGGCGGCAGCAGCTGCGGACGCCGGCGAGGGCTGCGAAGGCCGGGACGCGCTGGAGGCACCGAACGGTAGATCGGGCGGCGGGCATCCGGATCCGCGCGAGGCGACGTGCTCGGCGATGGCGAGGCGCGACTCATGAGAGAGAGCGGTAGCCGTGAGGGAAGAGAGAGAGAGAGGGAGAAGGAAGGAGGGCGGGGCGGCGAAGCTCCGGCCTGGAACCGCGGCGGCGGTGGTCGACGAGGCGGCGGGGCGATGCGGTCGGCGGTGAGGCGAACGGGAGGAGCTCCTCTCCTCCCTGGATCGACGAGGCACAGGGGCACGGGCTCGGGACGCCCAGATCGGGCCCGCGCTGGCCGCTACTGGTTCCGCGGCCCGCGCGCGGGAGCGGGCAGGGAGGCCACCTGGCACGCGGGGGTTGGCCCGGAGACGGCCAGGGGCGACGTGGCGCTCCCGGGTTGGCCCGGGGCGCGGCGGCGGCGGTGACAAGTGGCGGATCTGGAGCGGCTGCGCGCGGAAAACGATGAAGGGCGGCGGCTAGAGGTAGGTGGAGGGCTAGGGGTGCCCAAAATGGCAAGGGGGCTTCTTAAATAGGCAGGGTCTAGGGTTAGAGGTTTAAGGGGTTTGAACCTCCGATCGCGATCCGACGGATCCGATCGCGAGGGGGCTTAGGCAGGTCTCGGAGGGCTGCGACGAGAGGTCTGGACCGAGGGAGAGAAGAGAGTGTCGTCCGTGGCAGCTTTGAAGCCAAACGTCCGACGAAGGTACCGATAATGATACCGCTAAACACGACGGTTGGGCTATCAAATGGACTCAATGCGATTTAAACTTGACAGCGCCTCGACTACACTATAATAAGACCGCACGCCAAATTGCATCCCATTCCGAGAACATTTAACACCCGCACATGAAAAGAGGTAAAAAGGGGGCGCCGGGAGACATAGGAGTGCCGGATTGCAAAATGGACAACGGGGAAAATGCTCGAATGCATGAGACGAACACGTATGCAAAATGAAATGCACATGATGACATGATATGGAATGCAGATGATGACATGGCAAAGTGCAACACGCAAGCAAATGACATGGCAAAGACGACGAATAACTGGCGGACAGCTGGTGCATCGAATCCGGGGCGTTACACTAAGATACCTGAATGTCCCATTGATTGAATGGCCCATATCTGTTGGCATCCCAAGGTATCTCTCGCTAAGCGATTCACTATGCACATTCAGGGAGTTCATTGTATTATCCTTCTGTGTCTGGGGTACCCTGTGCTAAAAAATATAGACTACTTATCATGGTTTATCCTTTGACCTGAAGTAGCACAATATATATTAAGCAGGTCTGACACTTCATTAGCACCCTCGGAACTTGATTTGAAAAGCAACAGGTTGTCATCTGCAAACAAAAGGTGGTTTACAACCGGGGTTGTAGGCGCCACCTTGATGCCTTGTAGAGATGATGACTGAGAACAAGATTTTAAAAGGCACGAAAGGCCCTCTACTACAATCAAAAAGAGATAAGGGGAAATGGGATCTCCCTGCCGAATACCTCTAGTGGGTTTAAAATGCTCCAACCTCTCACCATTAAACAGAACTGAAAATGAGACAGAGTTGATCATGCCCATCACCGTATTAATCCATGCTTGGGCAAAGCCAAGTTTCACCATGATAGCTTGAAGATATGGCCACTCCAACCTGTCATATGCTTTCATCATATCGAGCTTGAGTGCACAAAAGTTGTTACTCTTCGACTTGTTCCTCTTTATGAAATGGAGACATTCATATGCACATATTATGTTGTCAGTAATAAGCCGGCCAGGAACAAAAGCAGATTGCTCCTCTGAAATTATATCAGGTAAGATTTGTTTCAATCTATTGGCTATTACTTTAGAAGCTATCTTGTAGAGGACGTTGCACAAACTTATCGGCCTAAATTGTGACATTATTGTAGGGTTGATTACCTTAGGGATCAGCACCAACACTGTTTCATTAATACATGCAGCACTCTCTTCACCCTTCACAATTCTAAGAACAACATTAGTAACTTCTTCTCCGCACGGATCCCAATGTCTTTGGTAGAAGTGAGCAGGGAAACCATCCGGCCCGGGGGCCTTGGTAGGAAACATCTGGAAGAGAGTGTTCTTGACTTCATCTCTTGAATAAGGAGCACACAAAGTTTCATTCATTTCTGAAGTCACCTTGCATGGCACGTGGTTAATCACTTCCTCTATATCCTGCACCCCCTCGGTGTTATACTATGATGTGTAGAACTCTTGAACCATAGATTTTAACTGGGTCGGGTCATCAACTTGCACCCCAAGAGCATTGGGCAGGGCTTTGATCATATTCTTTTTCCGTCGTAGGCTTGCTCGCATATGGAAAATTCTAGTATTCCTGTCTCCAGCCGTAAGCCATTCTGTTCTGGCCCTCTGCCTCCACATCAGTTCCTCGCGATGATACATCTCGACCAACTGCTCATTTAGTTTTATCTCTCTGTAGCTCGGCCTGTCCCACAAGGGATCATTTCTTAACTGTTCCGGTTCATTTTTCAGCCTTTCGATCTCCTTCCTAACACTGTCGAACGTGTTGTGATTCCACCTCTCTAGATCTTCTGACAGGGCTGCTAGTTTCTGCTGAATGTCTTCAAGCCTATGGCCCGGCTGTTCAGACTTTCACATGTTTGAGCTCGTCTCCTGCCAAGTGTCATGTGTTTCCCACGTTGTTTCATATTTGAAGTTTTTCTTGACCCTGCCAAGGTGTTGCTCCCTCTGCTTGCAATAATATAGGGCCATGGTCTGAGGTGGCAGCAGTTAGATGTGTCACTACTGCCAGTGGGAACCTCGCCATCCATGATGTCGTAGCTAAAGCACGGTCTAATGTCACCCGAGTGTAGCTCCCCCCAGCTACCTTTTTTCAAAGGTCCAAAATCTCCTCTGATAGCCAATGTCCATTAGCAAGCAATCATCAACTGCATCTCCGAACCCTTGCATTTGTGCATTACTTTGGTTGGCTACTCTGATGACCCACAAGTATAGGGGATCAATTGTAGCTCTTTTCGATAAATAAGAGGGTCGAACCCAATGAGGAGCAGAAGGAAATGACAAGTAGTTTTCAATAAGGTAATGTCTGCAAGTGCTGAAATTGTAAGTAGGGAGTAGTTTGATAGCAAAGTAATTTGTAACGAACAAGTAACGATAATTGTATCAAGTATGCAGCAAGGTAGCCCAATCCTATTGAGGCAAAGGACAGGCCAAAACGGTCTCTTATAATAATCAAAGTGTTCTTGAGGGTACACGGGAATTTCATCTAGTCACTTTCATCATGTTGGTTTGATTTATGTTCGCTACTTTGATAATATGATATGTGGGTGGACCGGTGCTTAGGTATTGTTCTTACTTGAAAAAACCTCCTACTTATGATTAACCCTCCCACAAGCATCCGCAACTACGAGAAAAGTATTAAGAATAAATTCTAACCATAGCATTAAACTCTAGGATCCAATCGGTCCCTTACAGAATAGTGCATAAACTAGGATTTAAGTTTCTGTCACTCTCGCAACCCACCATCTATTTACTACTCCACAACGCATTTCCTTAGCCCCAAATACGGTGAAGTGTCATGTAGTCGACGTTCACATGACACCACTAAGGGAATCACAACATACATACCATCAAAATATCGAACACATATCAAATTCACATGATTACATGCAACATGATTTATCCCGTGACCTCAAGAACGAAAGTAATTACTCACAAACAATAAACATGCTCAGGATCAGAGGGGTATTAATATGCATAATGGATCTGAACATATAATCTTCCACCAAATAAACCATATAGTAATCAACTACAAGATGTAATCAACACTACTAGTCACCCCCTAGCAACAATCTATAGTTCCGGTAACAAGATTGAATACAAAAGATGAACTAGGGTTTGAGATGAGATGGTGCTGGTGAAGATCTTGATGGAGATTGCCCTCCCCAAGATGGGAGAGTTGTTGGTGATGATGATTTCCCCCTCCGGGAGGGAAGTTCCCCCGGCAGAATCGCTCCACCGGAGGGCAAAAGTGCTCCTGCCCAAGTTCCGCCTCGAGACGGCGACGCTCCATCCAGAAAGTCTTCCCTTTATTTTTTCTAGGTCAAAATGACTTATATACCAGAAGATGGGCATCAGAGGTGGGCCGAGGAGGCCACAACCCACCAGGGCGCGCCAGGGGGGCTGGCGCGCCCAGGTGGGTTGTGCCCACCTAGTGGCCCCCTTTGGTGTTTATTGGCTCCAATTTTTCTTAAATATTCCAAAAACAATCATCGTGGAGTTTCAGCTCATTCGGAGTTGTGCAGAATAGGTGGCCCGACGTAGCTTTTTCAGGTCTAGATTTCCATCTGCCGGAATTCTCCCTCTTGGTGTGTACCTTGCAAATTATGAGAGAAAAGACATTAGAATTACTCCAAAAAGCATTATTATGGATAAAAACATTATAAATAACAGTAAGAAAACATTATGCAAAATGAACGTATCACACTCCTTGGTGTTCATCTGGCCTCAGCACTTCGTTAAAGTCTCCTAAACATATCCAAGGTAGATCGTTCAAACCACAGATACTTCTCATGAGATCCCATGTTTGATGCCGTAAGTGGGTCTGAGCTTCCCCATATATGCAAGTGATCCTCCACGGTTCTGTACCTGCCTCTTCAATTTTAGCATCAGTATGGTACACTGAGTGAAAGTGCAAGTGGCACTTATACTATATTTTGGTGTGATGACAATGTGGTTAGTTGAACTAATATCAGTTACTAAAGTTTATCTCAGGATATTGGTTCCACGTGCTCCATGATGGAGATGTGCAACCCCCCATTTCATAAAGGTCAAAGGCGTGGTCTTCCGGTGCTTCGAAGGTTTTTTGTTTGTAGTTTGCTTCGAGTCGTAGGAAAGACCGCACTATTGAGAGGGGTTTGTGTGGATGAAAGTTGTGTGGGAATGCCATTGCCTAACCTTATACACTTAGCCTACCCACTCCTACCACCTAAAATCCTAGTGTGTGTGCTTGTGGTACTCAGAAAGTTTGTGACAGGAAGTTACTGGGTACCCATGTGCACGGGGTCTTTGGACCCCCGTGTGCACGGGGTACTGCGTAACTCTCTGAGTACCCCGTGCGCACCCCGTGCGCACGGCGTCTTTTGACCCCCATGCGCACAGGGTACTGTGTAAACTCTCTGAGTACCCCGTGCGCACGGGGTTGGTTGAAACTCTCTGAGTACCCCGTGCGCACGGGGCTAACTTAGCCCGTGCGCATGGGGTCCAACGGGCAGATTCTTCCGCCCGACCAAGAACACTATATAAAGCCTCTTCTTCCACCTCCAACCCTAACCCTATTGTCTTGTTGAGTTCCATCATTGCTACACCCCATTTTCCTCAATACTCTCAATCCCTCCACCCAAACTTGTTGAAACTTTGGGGATTGGGAGAGCAAGACCCGATCTACAACTTGACCAAACCAAATCGCGTTCCCCGCAACATTTTTTCCCCATTGACTTCTTACTCTTGGAGCTTGGTCTCCTAGGCGGCTAGAGGTTCCTCCGGAAGCTTCCTTGCTTGTGGTGTGCTCCGGAGAAGTTTGTAAAGGTGTGGTGGTCGCCTTCAAGACCAACCCCAAGTGATTCGAGGCTCATCCGTTGGGGTGACTCGAAGGAGATTACGGTGAGCCTTCGGTGGCGTTCCGCAAGCTTTGGCTCCGGCACCGCTCCAAACAAAGAGTAACTCTTCCCTAAGGAAGAGTGAACTTCGGGATAAAATCCGCGTCCTCGTCTCACTTGTGGTTAATCCTTTCCCGCACCTTACTTTGTTGTTGTATGCTTGTTGGCTTGCTATTTAGTTTGTTGCCTCGCATATTTATCTTGAGCTTTATTGTCATATAGGTTGCATTCACCTAGTTGCATATCTAGTGAACTTTTTTATCCGCTAAGCCTTAAAAATGACAAGAAAGATTAAAATTTCTAGTCTCCTATTCACCCCCCTCTAGTCGACCGTATCGATCCTTTCAATTGGTATCAGAGTCTTGTGCTCTAATATAAGGTTTTACAACCTTAGAGGATATGGTCGATCTAGGGAATGAGGGAGGTGGCGCACCCGTTGCGGGGGATGGTCAAAACCTACCCCCACCGCGAACAAGGCACTTGGTGCCCCGGTCATTGCTCCCGCCGCTCCTCCTAACCCGGGTGCCCCCTTGACCGCGACCAATATTCTTTCAATGTTTGCGGACCTCAAAGCCTCTATGTTGAAAGAGGTTTGGTCCTCGGTCAAGGAGGAAATTGATGCTCGCTTGAAGCCATCAACATTCGCATCAAACTCATTTGATCCAAATGACGTTCATGATGCGGATGAATCGACGGAACCTCTTGCTTCTCCGGCTCGTACTCAAGTTCCAGTACAATGCCGTGGAACCCTTTTACTCTCCTCAACCTTTGCAACATCCTCGCATTAATCCTGTTGGGCCTCCGCCCCCTTTGAAAGCTAATGTGTTTGCTAAGTGCAAGCTAGATATGGAGTCTCACATGCGCAGTGCTTCAACTCAACTGTGGTGGATTGTGGTCAATGGTTTCAACCCCAAGGACCCAATGAATCTCACTCCAAGGGAAGCGGTTGATGACCAACTCAATGCAACTGTACACAACATGTTACGCACCGCTGTGACCGAAGACTATAGTGACTCCATTGCTCTTCTCAAAACCGCAAAGGAAATTTGGGATTGCCTTGAGGAGGCTCTCAAAGGAGATGAAGCCATTCGAAGATCTCGGTTGGCTTTGCTCAAGCAAGAAGTCAATCTCTTTGTGAGGAATGAGGGTGAGTCCACAGAAGAGGTTTACCGAAGGTTGAAGTCCCTTGTGCTCAACTTGAGAACCTTTGAGTGCACTTGGGCAAATGATGATTTCACCAAGGACAAGTTCATAGATGCTATGGTTCTCATGGAACATACCATGGTCATGATGGTTCATCAACGTCCGGACTATAACAAGTTGACCACGGCTCAAGTTGTTTCCACCTTCTCTACTCATGTTCTTTTGGAAACCAAGTCCAAGAAACCCTTTGCAATAGCTCAAGCAACCAAGAACTCCAATCTTGCTTTGAAGGCCAAGAAAGTGATAAGCCAACCCTCAAGGGAGGAAGAAGTGAGTGAAGAGACATGTGAGGAGGACACTGACACCTCGTGCCCGGCAAATGATTTTGCAGAAGACTTGGCACTCTTAGTTAAGAAGTACTCCGGGACCATGGCAAACAAAGGAAAAAAAATCTTCAAGGAAGATCCTTTGGACGAAGGAAAAGCTACAATTGTGATAGCCCAAGACACTTTGTACATGATTGTCCGTATGAGATACGTGAAGACAAGTCCGAGAAGCTTGTGCTCAAGAAGAAGAAGTTCACCAAGTTTGCAAAGAGGAAGGATGACAAGGCTCTTGTTCATGAATAATACATGTCTGGAGATGAAGATGACGATGATGATGATCAAGTGGGCACGACCGCCTTTGCCATGCATGCCGCTACCTCCTCCACCACCGGCCTCTTCGACTCTCCAAACGAGGACAAGCCTTTCACTCATCGGTGCCTCATGGCCAAAGAGGTAAAAACAAAGTCCAAATCCAAGAAACCTGACAACTACACTCCCAATGTCTCATGTGAGATAGTGTAGGATGAGTGTGATGAGGGTGTGGATAATGATGAGGAAACCTTAATGGCTTTCATGAAAAATCTTCATGGTGAAGCTCGTGCTTGTTTTGGCGATCTCCTTAAGTCACTTGCCGAACGCGATGACTTTATTGAGAACGTTGAAAACCTCCTTATAGAGGATAAAGAGAGAGTTTATCTCCTCGAGCACAAACTTGATGAAGAGAGTGTCATGAGAGCATCACTTGAGGAAGCATTATAGGCTCATCAAATTGACTTTGTTAAAACCAATGATGCTTTGCAACTTGCTCTTGAGAACAAAGATGCTCTTAAGGTTAGAGTTGAAAAGCTTCTAGTTGATCACACAAGACTTGTTGAGGAGCATGAGTTCCTTGTGACTAGTTCCAAGGTTGTCAAAGGTGACCTCATTGCCATCACCGAGTCTTATGCTCAACTAAAAGCTACAACCATTAAGGCTCTCACTTCCGTACCTCATATACATTTAAATGATGATGCTTGTACGGCTAACTTTGTTCATGATTGCACCTCCCTTCAAGAGGAGAATAAGAAGTTGAAGGTCCAAATTGAGAAAGGGCTTGTATCATGCATCCAAGGGTAGAAAAATCTAACGACCTCTTGAGCAACCAAAAGGAGTGTGTTGCCAAGGAGGGAGTTGGGTTTGATCCCGCATCTAAGAATGGTAAGAAAAAGAAGAAGAGCAACAAGAAGAACATCGGTCCGACTCCTTCCCCTCCCCAAAAGGTAGTGTTTGTGCAAGAAGGGCACAAGGAGAAGGAGAAGGAAATGGAGGGTGTTGGGAGTGGCAAGGTCATTAGGGACAAGGCCATTCCCAAGAATTTTGCCGGCAAGAACAATCCATCTTATGTTCTCAGGAGAGGAGATGATGGCTATACTTCTGCAAAATTTGTTGGGACTAACTATGATGATTATGCTTGGACTATTTGGGTTCCCAAGACCCTTGTTGCTAACTCACCAGGGCCCATTGCAAAATGGGTACCTATAACCAAAGCTTGATTCTTGTAGGACTATGTCTCCGGTGGGACTCAATGGGTGATCGATAGTGGATGCACCAATCATATGACCAGAGAAAGGGAGATGCTTGTGGAGTTCGTTGATTCACTCAAGGCCTCTTCGAACATCACTTTTGGTGACAATAGCAAGGGCAAGGTATTGGCTTTGGTCAAGGTGGTAATCTCTAATGATTCGTCACTTTCAAATGTCATGCTTGTCCAATCCCTTCACTACAATTTACTTTCAACTATTCAATTGGCTCGCGCCGGATATGATTCACATTTTGGTGAATTCCATGTGACCGTCTTTAAGAGAAGCAATTTCAAAGTGGTCTTTGTTGGGCATGTTGAAGACAACCTTTACGTGGTTGATTTCTCAAAAGATAAAACTCATCTCGCAACATGCCTAATGGCCAAGGCCGACATGGGGTGGCTATGGCACCGTAGGCTAGCCCACATGGGCATGAGAAATTTACAAGCTCTCTTAAAGGGGGAGCACATCCTTGGACTAACCAGTGTGTCTTTTGCCAAAGATCGTCCTTGTAGTGCTTGCATTGCCGGAAGGCTTCATGAAAAAGCTCATAGAGTGAAGACTGTCATCACCACCTTGAGGCCCCTTGAGCTTATCATTTGGATCTATTTGGGCCACCAACATATGATATTTTGGGAGGGAGGAGGTATTGCCTTGTCATTGTTGATGACTACACAAGATATACTTGGGTGTTCTTTCTCAAGACTAAAGATGAAACTCAAGAAACCTTCATCAACTTTGCCAAAGAAGCTCAACGTCAACATAATTGTGAGATCAAGGCAATTCGAAGTGACAATGGCACCGAGTTCAAGAACTATACAATGGATGAATTCTTGAGTGAAGAGGGGATAAAGCACCAATATGCCGCACCATATACTCCCCAACAAAATGGTGTTGCGGAGAGGAAGAATCGGACTCTTATTGAGATGGCTAGGACCATGCTTGACGAGTACAGATCTCCATACAAGCTTTGGGCCGAAGCCATCAACACCGCATGCCATGCTTCATACCGGCTTTATCTTCGCAAGCTCAAGAACAAGACCCCGTATGAGCTCCTAATCGGGAGAAATCCTAACGTCAAATACTTTCGGGTATTCGGTTGTAAGTGTTTCATTTTAAACAAGAAATCCTGATTAGCTAAATTTGAGTCTAGAACTTATGAGGGCATATTTGTTGGATATGCATCAAACTCTCATGCTTACCGAGTTCTCAATAAATCCATCGGGTGCATTGAGGAAACGGTAAATGTGGAGTTTGATGAAGATAATGGCTCCCGTGTGGAGCAAATTATTCCTAATGTTGTAGGTGATGAGGCTCCTTCACAAGCTATAAGGACAATGTGGATAGGCCACATTCTTCCACAAGAAACACCCCATGTCCAAGTAGAAGAAGAAGGAGTAAGAGCCCCTCTTGTGGAGTCTCCACAAGGGAAGTCATCACCGACACCACTTGTTCATGATGCTTCGGGAGATCATGAACCTATCCAAGAACAAGATCAAGTCCCTCATATTCCTGAGCAAGGTCAAGAGCAAGCTCTTCCAAATGATGAAGAACCAATCATTGAGGCTCAAGATCAAGCTCAAAGTCATGATCAAGATCAAGATCTACCCCAACCACAAGTGTCTCCATCTTCATCACTTCCTAATGAGCAAGAACTTGTGGTTGCAAAGATAAGGGTGTCTCCAAGGCTAAAACAATCTCAAGGGCAAGCTTCTTCATCAAGTCCAAAACCAAGTGAAGAAGAGCTTGACCTCAAAGAGCAAAAAGTGGCCACCAAGCTAAAACATCTTCAACATCTCACCGAGAACATCTATGGAAGCATCAAAAAGGGGGTAACTACTCGTAGATATTTGGCAAACTTTTGTGAACATCACTCGTTTGTCTCTTGTGTTGAGCCCCTTAAGGTGGAAGATGCACTTGACGATCCGTATTGGATAGATGCCATGCATGAAGAACTCAACAACTTCACCCGCAACAAAGTGTGGACCCTTGTGGAAAGACCCAAGGAATATCATAATGTCATTGGGACAAAGTGGATTTTTAAGAACAAACAAGATGAACATGGTCAAGTAATAAGGAACAAGGCAAGGTTAGTGGCACAAGGTTTCACCCAAGTTGAAGGTTTGGACTTTGGTGAAACTTTTGCCCCGCTGTCTGCCTCGAATCCATTCAAGATCTTGCTTGCTTATGCCTCTCATCATGATTTTAAATTGTATCAAATGGATGTGAAGAGTGCATTTCTTAATGGTCCTCTTAAGAAGTTGGTGTATGTCAAGCAACCTCCCGGTTTTGAAGACCCCAATCACCCCTCTCACGTTTATGAACTCCATAAGGCACTCTACGGACTCAAACAAGCACCTCGTGCTTGGTATGATCACCTTACGGCATTCCTAAGCGAGAAGGGGTTCCAGATTGGGGTAATAGATTCCACTCTCTTCACGAAAAGGGTAAAAGGAGAGTTGTTTGTCTGCCAAATATATGTTGATGATATTATCTTTGGGTCCGCTAACCATGCTATTAACGTTGAGTTTGAGAATCTTATGACTAAGGAATTTGCTATGAGCATGATGGGAGAGTTGAAGTTCTTCCTCGGTTTTCAAGTGAAGCAATTGAGAGGAGGAACCTTCATCAACCAATCACGTTATATTCAAGACATGATCAAGAGGATCAAAATGCAAGATGTCAAGCCAATGAAGACACCCATGCCCACAAAGTCAACTTCATCTTGATCCCAATGGTAAAAAAGTGGATCAGAAGGTATATCGCTCTATGATCGGTTCCTTGATTTACCTTTGTGCATCTAGGCCAGATATTATGTTGAGTGTGTGTATGTGTGCAAGATTTCAATCCGCTCCTAAGGAGAGCCACTATTCGGCAGTGAAAAGAATCCTTCGATATTTGGTTCATACCCCAAACTTGGGCCTTTGGTATCCCAAAGGATCATCATTTGAGTTAATGGGATACTCGGATTCGGATTGGGCTGGCGACAAGTTTGACCACAAGTACACTTCCGGTTCATGTCAATTCCTAGGGAGATCGTTGGTAAGTTGGTCTTCAAAGAAGCAAAATTGTATATCTCTCTCTACGGCCGAAGTCGAGTACATTGCCGCCGGAAGTTGTGTGCTCAATTATTATGGATGAGGCAAACTTTGATGGATTATGGTGTCAAATGTGACAAAGTGCCTCTTTGGTGTGACAATGAAAGTGCAATCAAGATCGCCGAAAATCCGGTTCAACATAGCAAGACAAAGCATATTGAGATTCGCCATCATTTCATTAGAGATCATGTGGCCAAGGGGAACATTGAGTTACTCCATGTCAACACCGAGAATCAACTAGCCGACATCTTCACCAAGCCGCTTGAAGAAGCAAGATTCCGCGAGTTAAGGCATGAGCTAAATATCATGGATATAAGTAACTTGGGATGAAATTCTTGCTCATACACACATACTCATGTATTATCTTGCTTAGATGTAGGCACATGTCTAGGGCACTACTAGGAAAAGGCCTACTAATGGCGCACTGGTTTTGCCTACTAATGGCGCATTACCAGTGCGCCATTAGTAGCACGCCACTAGTATTTTTTACTAATGGCGCACCACTGGTGCGCCATTAGTATCTGGTATACTAATGGCGCACCGTGCAGTGCACCATTAGTTTTGCCCACAGTGCGCCACTAGTGTCTTCTATACTAATGGCGCACCACATGGTAGTGCGCCATTAGTAACAATTTTTTTTAATTTTTTTTTTCTTTATCTCAGGTCACTATTTCACCTATGAGATATCCAACACATATATATACAACAAGAATCCATATAACAATCATATCCAACACACAAGTTCCATCATATATACATACATAGCCAACACACAAGTTCCATCATATATACATACATAGCCAACACATAGTTCCATCGTTACATATTACAAAAGTTTCACATTGTTCATCCAACACCGTTATCCATCAATTCACAAAAGTTTCACATTGATACAAAATAAAAACACAAATGGAAAAGAAGCACTCCATCCATGCAAGCTTCCGTGAATTAAATCAAATCTGCAAAATGATAAACAAGAAGTTAGAAGAAGAAAAAGAAGAAGACTAGAAGAAGAAGAAGAACACTAGAAGAAGAATAAGAAGAATTTTGGAAAAGAAGAAGAATAAGAAGAAGACTATAAGCTTATTATGTAAACTTGATCATTTTGTGCTAACATAAGTTATTTTGGAGCTAACCTATAGGAAACTAAGCATATAAGCTCTAAGTAAGTATATTAGAGCCAACTTAGGTAAAATGAAGCTAACCTATGTCATTTTGGAAAAGAAGAAGAATAAGAAAAGACTATAAGCTTATTATGTAAACTTGATCATTTTGTGCTAACATAAGTTATTTTGGAGCTAACCTATAGGAAACTAAGATATAAGCTCTAAGTTAGCATATTAGAGCCAACTTAGGTAAAAATGAAGCTAACCTATAGGAAACTAAGCATATTAGAGATAACATAGGTAACTAAGTATATATATATCATTTTGGATAACTAACCTATAGGAGATCCGACATACCCGACAAAGTTCAGTTCTCATGCATTGTTCTTCTCCTTCTCCTTCTCCTTCCTCACTTGATCGCGCCAAGAGCGGCGAGGCGGTGGAGGTAGTGGAGGCAGTGGGATGTAGTCTTCTACCACAATTGGCGTGGTCATGTCGCCCGGCTGTGGGATCGCCGGCACCACCACCATCGCGAGGCCACCTTCAGGCACGACCATCGCTAGGTCATCCTCAGCCACCTCCATATCTTGCCCATGGTCAGCCACCACCATCTCTTGCCCATGGTCAGCCACCACCATCTCTTGCCCTTGGTCAGCCACCACCAGCGCTTAGGTCATCCTCACCGATGCCCATCGTCATCCTGCAGCTCCTCAACCCCACTCTGCTCCTCTTCTCCCGCACTCCAGTCCGGATCATCCTTCTTGTTGTCTATGCTGCTGCCGAATCGCCGCTGGTTTCGCTACAGCCGAGAATCGTTGTTGCTTCGCCACAGCCCGAATCACGGCTGCGAATCGCTGCTGCCGGTCGCCATCGCTGCTCCCATTACCTGTCCAAAATGCAACAATGACCGTTAATAATCAATGTGAGACAAAGCCAAATGTAGAGGAATAAGAAGAGGCGAACGCATCGCATCATCATCGTCGGCGTGAGCGCATCACATACGATCGCGTTGAACACCTTCACGATAAGCATGGTGGCGCCATCGTCGCACTCAAGAGAAGGAAGTACCCCAGCCGCAGGTCGTGGCACGGTAGAACTTCTCCCACCCACGAGACAAGTACATGTGGCCCTCCTTGATCACCAACTCCACATCCCACTGCCTGCGAATCCCGCTGCCGGCCTGTCGCAGCTTCACATTATTTGGCGGATCTTCACCCATCAGCATGTTCATAAGACTGTCAGGCAACCTCTGCAGTTTGGGACAATGAGTGATGTAGCAAACAACAGATATCATAATGAGATGGGTGAAGGGGAGATCTCTCGTTTTATATACCTGCGTCATGGATGATATTGAAGTCTCAAGTATGATAGTGAAGAACTCGGAAGCATCCAACTCGTACTACGGTGTCGCAGAGCGGCGGTGGCTGCTTCGCGCCGCCGTCCGTCCGAGGAGGTTGCGGGCTCGAGGGGGAGGAAGGGGAGAGGGAGGCGGCTGCGGCGCAGTGGGTCGGGGCAACGGCGGCGGCGGCGCGGTGGATCGAGGGAGAGGGAACTGGCGACGGGGAGAGGGAAGGGGGAATTGGGCGAAGGGGTATCCAGCTAGACACTATAGTAATGGCGCACCACCCTGTGGTGCGCCATTAGTAGTTTTTTTTCTTATATCAATGGAGCACAGGTTATATTGCACCTAACCCAATCCACATCGAACCCGCCCACTAGCCCGACTAGTCAAGACGCAAAGACACACACCAGAGGTCCCGGGTTCGATTCCCAGTTCGCAATATTTTTTTTGCATTTTAAATGCTGTTTGATATTTATTTGTGTTTAAATATGTTCAAACTTGTTTAAATCATAACTGTAATATTTTTTTATAAAAACAGTAATAATTTTTTTAAATATGTTCAAATTTGTTACTTGCAAATATCATCGGCGGCGGCGGTGGAGCAGGGAGGGTGCGGGGGTGCCGTTGGCGGTGGAGCGGGGAGGGTGCGGGGGCCGGGTGCTGTCGTGGCGGTGGAGCGGGGGAGGGTTGCGGTGGATCGTCGGCGACGGTGGAGCTAGCGGGGGAGGGTGCGGGTGGGATCGAGATGGAGGGGGGTCGAGATCGAGATGGAGGGGAATCGAGATCGAGATGTAGGGGGATAGCTATCGAGAGGAGGGGATCGAGATCGAGTGGCATAAGTAGTTTTGCAAAAAAAAAGAATAAAAAAATACAGTAATGGCGCATTGTCTGTCCGGTGCGCCATTACTAGTTATAACTAGTAATGGCGCACTTCGACCCGATGCGCCATTAGTATGTATGGAAAAATGGAAAAAAAATAATACTAGTGGCGCACTGCTTTGCAGTGCGCCATTAGTGTCTTCCACACTAATGGCGCATCACCAACTGGTGCGCCATTAGTATATAGTAGTGGGGCACTACTTCCATGGTGCGCCATTAGTATCAATCCTATCTATAGCCCTTTTCCTAGTAGTTGGGGGAGCTAGCTCAACTCATGAGCTATCTTATCCTAGAAGTGCATAAATCAAACGCAATCTTTCACATTAGCCACTTTAGGTGGTACGTGTGCTTCAAAAATGAGTATTGGTCTTGGGCCCAAGGTTCATATCTTCGCGGTGCCATACCAAATAAACTAAAACATGGTGGCTTCGGCCACCGCCCTCTCTTGAGGGTTGTATCCGTGTTTGCTTCATGTGTGTGGTGTGTTGGTTTTCTTGTCTTTTCTCTTAGTTTTTCCGGTGGGTGTTTCTCGCTTCTCTTCTGGTACAAGTGCTCCACATATACCCTTCTTGTAGTGATAGGACATACCTTGCGACGTATTCAGAAATATAGACCGAGTGTCGTGTGAAGAAGGGCTAAGAGTCTACACTCGGCCCTATATTCAAAAAGGCACTCATGTCAAAATTCCCGAATACCCCGTGCCCACGGGCTTGTACCGTGCGCACGGGGTCCCCGTGCCCACAGGCTCTGTACCGTGCGCACGGGGCTCACTTAGCCCGTGCGCACGGGGTCTGCGGTTTCTGGCCCTAAAGAGGTGGGGCGTGGGGGGGGGGCTCGGGTTCTTTCCCACCCATTCGCCCCCTCCACTCCCCAGGAAACCTCCAGTGCCGCCGCCGTCGCCTCCGCTCGCCGGAGCACCTCCGGGCTTCGTTGGGTTTCTTGCGCTGTATATCTGCATCAAAATTGGATCTTCCTCCGGTTGGTCCTGTCCCCGTGCTCTCTCTCCTTGAGTTCCTATCAAGTATTCTAGCTTTAGGGTTTCTTTGCTCTCTAGACTCATTTGGCCACATCTAGTATCTAGGTAGAATTCAAGTGCATAGATCCTCTGGTCCCTCTGCTGCACCCACTCCCGGATCTCGATCTGGAAGTGGCTGCCGCTGGGAGACCCCCGTGTCCACGGTCTTGTATCAGGCAAGATGGGACCCCGTGCTCATTGTGGTCTAAATCCCGTCTTGCACGGGCCATCCAGAAACTTTTTACTTGAATTCTGTCTATCTCCTTGCCATACATCATGCACTTGTACTCATTTGTGTTTCGTGCTTCGTGTTGTTGGTTGTTTGCGTGTGTTTCAGATTCTGCTGACAAGAGGGCTGAGCTTCATCGCAAGCGCCCAAAAGGAGGTTCCAAGGAATTCACAATTGCTCGTCCTCAGCCATCTGAAGGCATGGGTCAGAGGTCTGTGTCAGGTCAGGGCCGTGTTCGTCGTACTGCCTCAAAGCGGCCGGTTGTTGAGGCCTCCGATAACTCTGAGGAAGAATATGACTCGCAAGATGATGCTTACTATGACAACCCCAATGTTGATGAAGAGATAGAAGAAGAAGATGGTCGTGTTGATGAGGATGAAGAGGAGGAAGAAGTGTCTAGTCCCGAGCAAGCCATTCCGGGCGGGCGTGACCTCCGGAATATGCCTCTTGCCAAGTGGACCAAGCCAGAGCTCTAGGCTGAGAGACAGAGCCATCCTTATGTAGCTGCCACTTGTATGGGAGTGGATCCCCGCTTCAAGAACGAGTTTCAGCAAAGGGTCTATCATAAGCTTCTCATGACCAAGTCGAAGAAGTTTTCTCCTCACAAGCAAGTCAACACTGAGAGTTTGCGTGACAATGATCATCTGTATCCCGGTGTGTACTCCGCTCTTGGAAGATTGGGTCTCATTCCGTTTGTCACATTCAACCATCCCTATAATGAAGATCTGGTGATGCAGTTCTTTGCCACTTTGTATTTCCCCAATGACTCTGCTCGCACCCTCACGTGGATGTCTGGAACACATCGGTGCTCTGCTCCTATGGCTAAATTCTCTGAGATCATTCCCTACCCATTCATGGATGCAGAGGCTGTATCTGATGAGTTTGGCATAGTTAGGGAGAGTGGGCAGCACACTAAGGATGAGATTTCCTTTGCATACAAGCAAGAGAAGTCATTTGTCACTGGGTCAATCAAAGATCTCTTGCCCCTCTATGACACCATGCACCATATCCTGAGGTATACCCTCACTCCAAAGGCCAGCGATTCCCATAACATTCAGAGCTCCATGCTAGATGTCTTTGTGTATCTTCATCAGAAGAAGAAAGTGGATGTTCTGGATTTCATGTACTATGAGATCCGTCAGTGTGTGCAAGAGAACAAGTCCTTGATCTATGCTCCATTCATTCAGGCTTTGATTGAGGCCGTCTGTCCAGCTAAGTGTATTGCCTCATTCAAGACCTCTGTTCCCAAGCGCAACTCCAACTGGACCCCAGCTGCTCCTGCTCCTTATGTGCCTATAAATAAGGGGTGCAACCCTAGGCCTGAGGATCGTGCTACTTTCACTCCAGGCATGTCCTCTACTGCACGGATCCCTCGTGGTAAGGCCAAGTCTGTTGGTTCTGAGGCCGTCTTTGCCAGGGGAGAGAAGAAGTCTCTGTTCAAGACCTTGAGCAACATGTTCAAGATGTGCTAGTCAATTCAGCACCGCCAGATTAAGGAAATCAACAAGGAGAAGCTTGTTCGGCATGAGCAGAAGGCAACGAGGGCTGCAGCTGGTGAGGAGGTCGGTCCAGGATCAGAGGACAACGACAGTGAGGCCACTGCTCGATCTTTCCCGATGGCCGGGTGGCGCTTTGATGATGATGATGCCTTGAGTGCTCCTCCTTTTGTCTAGCGAGTCTGAGTGTCGCCATTTGTCTCCTTTTTGTTGTCTTGATGACAAAGGGGGAGAAGTGGTGTGTTCGTGGGTGTGTTGTATGTGTGTTGAGATCTCAAGCCTCGTGTTTCTCGCTGTTGGTTGGTTTTAGTTGGCTTGAAATACTCTTATTTGCTTTACGTTCGTGTGGTTGTGTGAGCTTCTCAGTTATGGTTGTGAGACTCTAGCTTTATTATTGAACCTATTGCAATTATTTCATCTTGCTTATTATGTGTCTCACAATAATTGCTCACCACACTATGTCATGAGATCTAGGCACCGTTATAGGTTTATTATGTTTGATCTCATGTCTTGACAATAATGATCTTGGTGGAGCCTCCTATGTGTGTACTTGATGCATTCTCAAGCATTCCTTTTATCTGGGCACACATATAGGGGGAGCTACCATGATCATTATTTGTCCCATGGCTTTCTATCTTTTTATCCTCTATGCCATGCTCTAACCACGTTGTCATCAATGCACCAAAAAGGGGGAGATTGAAAGTGCAAGTGGCACTTATACTATATTTTGGTGTGATGACAATGTGGTTAGTTGAACTAATATCGGTTACTAAAGTTTATCTCAGGATATTGGTTCCAAGTGTTCCATGATGGAGATGTGCGACCCCCCATTTCAAAAAGGTCAAAGGCGTGGTCTTCCGGCGCTTCGAAGGTTTTTAGTTTGTGGTTTGCTTCGGGTCGTAGGAAAGACCGCACTATTAAGAGGGGTTTGTGTGGATGAAAGTTGTGTGGGAATGCCATTGCCTAACCTTATACACTTAGCCTACCCACTCCTACCACCTAAAATCCTAGTGTGTGTGCTTGTGGTACTCAGAAAGTTTGTGACAGAAAGTTACTGGGTACCCCATGCGCACGGGTCTTGGACCCCGTGCGCACGGGTATCACAACTCTCTGAGTACCCGTCTGCAAGACGGGTCTTTGACCCCACAAGACGGGTACTGTAAACTCTCTGAGTACCCCTGCATGCATGGGGTCTTTTGACCCCCGTGCGCACGGGGTTGGTTGAAACTCTCTGAGTACCCCGTGCGCACGGGGCTGACTTAGCCCGTGCGCACGGGGTCCAACGGGCAGATTCTCCCGCCCGACCAAGAACACTACATAAAGCCTCTTCTTCCGCCTCCAACCCCTAACCCTAATGTCTTTTGAGCTCCACCATTGCTACACCCCATTTTGCTCAATACTCTCAATCCCTCCACCCAAACTTGTTGAAACTTTAGGGATTGGGAGAGCAAGACCCGATCTACAACTTGACCAAACCAAATCGCGTTCCCCGCAACATTTCTTCCCCATTGACTTGTTTCTCTTGGAGCTTGGGCTCCTAGGCGGCTAGAGGTTCCTACGGAAGCTTCCTTGCTTGTGGTGTGCTCCGGAGAAGTTTGTAAAGGTGTGGTGGTCGCCTTCAAGACCAACCCCAAGTGATTCGAGGCTCATCCGTTGGGGGTGACTCGCAGGATATTACGGCGAGCCTTCGGTGGCGTTCCGCAAGCTTTGGCTCTGGCACCGCTCCAAACGGAGAGTAGCTATTCCCCAAGGAAGAGTGAACTTTGGGATTAAATCCACGTCCTCGTCTCACTTTTGGTTAATCCTTTCCCGTACCTTACTTTGTTGTTGTATGCTTGTTGGCTTGCTACTTAGTTTGTTGCCTCGCATATTTATCTTGGAGCTTGCTTGTCATATAGGTTGCATTCACCTAGTTGCATATCTAGTGACTCTTTTATCCCCTAAGCCTTAAAAATGACAAGAAAGATTAAAATTTGTAGTCTCCTATTCACCCCCTCCCCTCTAGTCGACCGTATCGATCCTTTCACTGAGTCACCCAAGATTTTAACATTAACAGTATCATTCCAGAACATCCCGATTCCTCCACTTCTACCATTGCTATCAATAGCATAAGATTTATTATAACCAAATGTACTGGATAGCGATTCTGCACGTGCACCACTAATTTGGAGCCCGCCAAACTTGACTTTGGTGTGTTGTTGGTACTAGTCTTGCCATCAGCTGTTGTTTTTGGTCTCTTGGGATCCCTTTTTACAGGTGGACTGATTGGGTTAACAACATGAGGAACAATTGCTAGCTGGTTTTTGGGGTCTGATGCATCTGTAGTTGATGCACTATGCTGATTTCCTCCTTCTATCATCCCTTGTCTCTTTCTGTTTGCCTCCTCCATCATTGTATCTGCCAGCGCTGCATCCTTATTCAGATCATCACCTGAAGTTTCATCCCTGCGGTTGTCCCTTCCTGTTCAGCCTCGGGCAGGGCCTGAGCGCCCGCCCCTTCGACCACCACGGCAGTTTTGGCCCCCACCTGGGGCCTCCTCAGTGCGCATCGTCCACGACACCCGAAGATCCTTAAAGTACAGAGCCGAAGGTGGGAGAACACCATCCACGTGCTCCTTGTAGACATGACCTAGATGGCCACATACAGCGCACCAGTCCGGTAATTTCTCATACTTCACCCTGTAGTTTTGACGTTTCGAATTCCTGACCATTGACACAACATTCTTCAGTGGCTTGCGCACATCTATCTTCACCCACGCCTGATAAAAGTTACCGGTGAAATCTTGAGACTGGGCTTCTGTAAACAGAACCTCTCCTATTTTCCCCGCTAGCGCAGGCACAAGATGAGCGTACAGATCTGGCACATTATGTATCTGCGCCCATATGTTAAGGTTGTTCAGGGGAACCATGTGTAACACCCCGGATGTAACTTTCCTTATTTGTCACTCCAACTCTTGCCATTTTCGGCATTGTGATATGATATTCCCTCCGTGGTTGGGTTTTCTTCTTTTTGCATTTTTGTCCATGTCATGCATTTCATATCATGTCATCATGTGCATCTCATTTTCATACGTGTTCGTCTCATGATTCCGAGCATTTTTCCCGTTGTCCGTTTTGCAATCCGGCACTCCTATGTTCCCCGGCGTCCCCTTTTACGTTTTTTCGTAAGTGGGTACTAAACTTTCTCGGAATGGACCGAGGTTTGTCAAGTGGCCTTGGTATACCACCGGTAGATCACCTGTTAAGTTTCGGGTCATTTGGAGCTCGTTTGGTACTCCAACGGTTAACCGCACTCTCGCAAAGGCCTCTTTTAAGTTGCAGCCAGCATGGCCCTCCCGCCGGGATCGCCGTCGCCCGCCTCCTCCGGCGCCCCGCCTCCTCTCCTCCTCCGCGCCCTCCTCCGGCCTCTTCCTGCTCCAGCGAGCCGCCCGTCACCTCGCCCGATCGGATCTGGATCGGATCCAACGGGTTGACTTTCTCCCCCAAAATCCTCTAAGTCTTTATTTCGAGATATTTTGTTGCATTTTCGTCGTGCCATAACTCTGCATCCGTAGTCTCCGTTTAAATGCGTGTAATATGTCAAAATGTTCGCCTCAAGAGTAGATCATTTCATCTCATTGCATCATTTTCATTTGAGCTCATCTTGATGCCCGAAATGCTGTTAGAAGAGGGCTATGTGATGTTAGTTTCGCTTTCTTAACGTAACATGCACTTTTGTCATTTTGCCATGATTGATGTGTGCATCCTATGAATTTGAGTCCTACATGTGTTTTGTAATATGCCATGCCATCTTTCCAGGGGTATATGCCATGTATTTTTGTGATCTCTGTGGTGACTAGCACAAGCATGCAAACTAGGCTTCCTGATGTTGCTGATTTCAGCCCCTGTTTTGCTGATATTTTTATGCCATGTTAACTTGATGCTACCGAGAGATCTATGCATATTTTGAGATACTTCAGTAAGGATGTTTTGAACATATGGTTATGCTCTATCCATCCATGCCTTTGTTTGCAATTATGGAGTGCCATAGCTTGAGTCAATCGAGCTCTACTTTTGCTATAAAATGTTTCCTGGCAGATTGTTTACATGTTATTCAATTTTGCCAAGGTTGTTGTAGTTGATCCGTGTATGCTATGATGTTGTTCTTGCCATGTATCTCTTCTATGCCATGTCTTCTTGATGGATGTATGCTTAGTTTATCATGTAATGCTCTGTAGTGAGTGCTTTGAGCTTTTAAACATGCCTACTTGTTATCTGTTTTTGCCATGCCCTGTTGCTGAATCTGTTAACGAAACTTGCCATTTTGACATGGGTGTTACTATATTTTATGATCCTTTTTGGCTTATGGTCAGTAAGGGACTTTTGTTCTATGCTTTGAGTAGATTCATGCCATGCCTTGTTTTGCTATTATAAGTTCCTGTAACATGTTGTTTTCTTGCTCTGAATATTGCTACCTGATGCTGTTTTTGCCATGTTCAGTAATTTCACTAAGTCTGTGAAGCTGATATATTTTGCATTTTTGCCATGCTTGTTTGAACCTGTTATGATGTGATTTAGCCGTAGCTAAGTGTTCATCTTTTGTCAAGCATCTTGAGTAGATCACTGCTATATGTTTTGTTGGTACGTTTGGGTGCAGTAGCTTAATTTCTTGTTGCTTGCTAAGTGGTATCATGCTGTTAATGGCAGATTTGTGCCATTCTTGTTTTGCTTGTCATTTGCAAACCGTGCATCCGATTCGGTGATCTTTATATCGATTTCAACCAAATCATCTCATCTTTCCAGCGGCATACTTGGTTTTCCAAGTTGATGCCTGGTTCATCATTTTCCTTCCGGAGCGCGCATACGCATTGCATATCACATCTCGCATATCATGTCATGTTTTGCATCATGTTGCTTGCGCATTGCGCCGTGATTTATTGTGGTTCCTTTGTTTGTGTTCTTGCTTTGGGTAGAGCCGGAGACGAGTACGTGAACGAGGAACCTGTTGAGAACGCTCTGAGGATCAAGCTTTCGACAACTCGAGAACATTGCGTGCAAGATGACCATACCCTCAAATCACTTCTATCTTTGCTATGCTAGATGCTCGCTTCTTTTGCTATGCCTATGCTACGATGCCTATCACTTGCTTATCATGCCACCCATATTGCCATGTCAAACCTCTAACCATCCTTTCCTAGCAAACCGTTGTTGGCTATGTTACCGCTTTGCTCAGCCCTCTTATAGCGTTGCTAGTTGCGGTGAAGATGAAGTTTGTTCCTTGTTGAACATGGAGATGTTGTTCCTTATTGGAACATGTTTACTTGTTGGGGATATCACAATATATCTGCTATAATTAATGCATCTATATACTTGGTAAAGGGTGGAAGGCTCGGCCTTATGCCCGGTGTTTTGTTCCACTCTTGCCACCCTAGTTTCCGCCATACCGGTGTTATGTTCCTTGATTTCGCGTTCCTTACGGTTGGGTGATTTATGGGACCCCTTGACAGTTCGCTTTGAATAAGACTCCTCCAAAGAAGGCCCAACATTGGTTTTACCATTTGCCACCTAAGCCTTTTCCCCGGTTTTCGCGAGCCCGAGGGTCATCTTTATTTACCCCCCGGCCAAGCTCCTTCGAGTGTTGGTCCAAACTAGAGCACCGTCGGCGGACCATTCCTTGGCAACTTGGATTACGCCGGTACTGTGACGCTTAGCTTATCCGGTGTGCCACGAGAACGAGATATGTGCAGCTCCTATCGGGATTTGTCGGCACAATCGGGTGGTCTTGCTGGTCTTGTTTTATTCTTGTCGAAATGTCTTGTAGTCCGGGATTCGAGATCGATCGGGTCTTCCCGTAGAAGGAATATCCTTCGTTGACCGTGAGAGCTTATAATGGGCTGTTGGGACACCCTGCAGGTATTATCTTTCAAAGCCATGCCCGCGTTATGAGGCAGATGGGAATTTGTTAATGTCCGTTGTAGAAAACCCGGTTGACCTTAATTAAAATACATCAACGCGTGTGTAACCGTGATGGTCTCTTCTCGGCGGAGTCCGGGAAGTGAACACGGTGTTGGAGTTATGCTTGACGTAAGTAGTTTAGGATCACTTCTTGATCGCTACTAGCTTCACGCCCGTGCCTTGCTTCTCTTCTCGCTCTCTTTTGCGAATGTAGCCACCATATATGCTAGTCGCTTGCTGCAGCTCCACCTCACACCTCTGTCCTTCCTATAAGCTTAAATAGTCTTGATCTCGCTGGTGTGAGATTGCTGAGTCCCGTGACTCACAGATTCTACCAAAACAGTTGCAGTGCCGACGATGCCAAGCAGGTGACGAACCGAGCTCAAGTGGGAGTTCGATGAGGAACGTGGTCGTTATTATGTGTCTTTTCCCGATGATCAGTAGTGGAGCCAGTTGGGACGATCGGGATCTGTGTAGCATTTGGGGTATCTTCTTTTATTTTGGTTCCGTAGTCGGACCTTGAGTGTAATCTGAATGATGGATGTTTATTTATGTATTGTGTGAAGTGGCGATTGTAAGCCAACTATGTATCTCTTTCCCTTATGTATTACATGGGTTGTGTGAAGATTACCTCACTTATGACATTGCTTTCAATGCGGTTATGCCTCTAAGTCGTGCTTCGACACGTGGGAGATATAGCCGCATCGAGGGCGTTACAAGTTGGTAATCGAGCCATCCCCGACTTAGGAGCCCCGCTTGATTGTTTGTGCTGGCGTTGTTGAGTCTAGAACAAAAATGTTTTGAGTCTTAGGATTATATATATCGGAGAGTAGGATTCTTTTTACTCCCCAGTCCCTTCGTCGCTCTGGTGAGGTCTCCTAACGTAGAAGTTTTGACTCTCCTCTCCTCAAATTTGACTAAATTTTTTTTAGGATCACGCGGGTATCTTGGAATCGTTCCGATGGTTTTGTGACGAGAACATTGTTCTTGGTGTCTCCTGACATTTAGGGGTTGTGGCAGTGTCCCGGGGAGTTGAGCTCCGCGGTGTTGTCGTCACAATTTTATCGTTGCAGTTCTGGAATACCTGAGCTTTGCCGACATCGAAATCTCTTTTGTACAGTTGTTGGTGAGATAACCCGATAACCCAAAGATCGGGCGAGCTCGAGTATTGCCATGACTCAGATAACGGATGGTTTTCAAGGTCGAGGTACACGATTTCGAAGGTTTCTTGGTTATTTGTTGACGGATGGATACAACTGATCTAGGTATTGTTAGTTTGGGTGATATATTTTGTGTCCCTGTATCCCCAACACCAGATTGCATAACCGAAAGTTTCGGAGTTTATAGGTGGGTTTCAAGTAGCTCTTAGCATTTCTTCCCGCAGATATTTGGTTTGTGATTGGGCAATCCTTACCACTTATTTGTTCCAGTCGTACCTTGTTATTTTTTCATCAACCCTTAATCAAGTGGCTTCTCACCTTAATGGACGTGTGATGTTAACTTTGGAATTCATTCGTTCATCCCTGTTCGAATGTTTATTGTGAAGACTATATGTTGCAATTTCTATCCTTTGATTCAACTTGACTATCTGTCTATCAAGTGCTAACGGATGTCACCCTCTTCAGATGGCTCCGCCAACGCCTGAATCCGGAACGTGATGATGGGAGTCACGAACCTCCACCTCCACCTCCGCCTCCGGAGGCTGGCAAGCTATCATGGCAGCCACCAATGCCAATGCTCGATGATTTTGCAACTCTTGCAAGAGCGCACTCAAGGGCAAGGCAGTCAAGGAAATCAAGGTCAAGGCAACAACCAGCCGCACTTTGCTACTCTCGATCGGTTCCTCGCTAATCAGCCAAGTCTTTCGGTTTACGTAGTCGAGGCCACAGACGCCAACGATTGGCTTGTGGACATCTGCAAGCATTTTGAATGTAGCAATGTCGACACGAGGACTTTGTCAAGTTTGCATCGCTTCAACTCAAGGACCAAGCTGCTGAGTGGTACCAAGAATACAAAGATTCCAGAGGAGGTCGTGTCATTACAGGATGAGTTCCGCCGAGACTTCAGAGCTCACCACATTCAAAAGTGTTGTTGAGAGCAAGCGTGAGGAGTTCCGCAATCTCAAGCAAGGCAACATGTCTGTATCAATACAATATCCAGTTCGAGAAACTCGCTTTGCTTTGCTAAGCAAGACGTCCACGATGAAAAGAGTATGATCTATCAATTCAGAGGTGGTCTCGGAGAAGATCTGCAATTAGCTCTCGTGCTTTTGAGCCGAAAAGTATGATGAATTCTACAACATGGCATCAAGCAAGAAGTTGCCCAGCTCAAATGTGAGGCTTCTAAGAAGAGAATCAGGATGCAGTTCAGTCTTCTTCTTCCTCTCAAGTGGCAGCTAAGCAGCAAGTTCTACCTTCCACCTCCTCCGTTCCGTCAGCCTTATCAGCCAGAAGAACTCAGGTGGTCGTGGATCTTCCCACCCGCCCAACCCAGGATATCGTAACAAGTCTAATTCTCAAGCTCCAAGGTCAAATGCTCCTTACCACCGTCCGCTCTCGAGGTGACTTGCAACAAGTGTCGCAGAAAGGTCACTATGCTAACAAGTGCTTCAACCAAAGGCGCCTTCCGCCTCCTCCTCTGTGAAATCTTCCAGCAATGCAAAGGTCAAGCATAATCCCAAGTCTGCAAAGGTGAATATGATGAATGCAGCTCAAGCGGAGGAATCTCTCGATGTGATAATGGGTAATCTTCCAGTTAATGATATTCCTGCAAAAGTTTTATTTGATACCGGTGCATCGCATTGTTTCATGTCTAGATCATTTGTTGCAAAGCATGATTTCATTTCGGAGATGTTGGAAAAACCCTTGGGAGTTGTTTCTCCAGCCTCTTCTATGAGGGCTACCACAATGATTCCGGATGTTTCTATCAAGATGGGCGACTATAGATTTCTGGCTAAACCATTTGTCCTTGGTGACTCGGATATTGATCTTATTCTCGGATGGATCGGCTTTATCAAAGCACAAAGCTCAGCTTGATTGTGCTGCCGGAAATTCAATTGACTCACTCTTCTAATGATGTGATCATCTATGCCGCTCGTGATGAAACCATTCGATTGTTTTCTCTCAATGAGAAGGGCGAATTGGATGCTATCTCTCGATTCGATCGCTTGTGAGTACCAAGATGTCTTTCCGAAGAGCTTCCAGAATGCCTCCTCACCGCCGCTTGAGTTCGTTATCGATCTTGAGCCCGCATCAACCCGCTTTGTAAGCGCCCATACAAGCTTGGACCTAATGAGCTGAAGGAATTGAAGAAGCAGCTCGATGAACAAGAGCGTCTGGTTTGATCGGACCGAGTTCATCTCTTTGGGGTTGTGGTGTTCTTTTGTCCGAAAGAAGGATGGCACGGACCGACTTTGCGCCGATTACCGTCCACTGAATAAGAAGACAATCAAGAACAAGTATCCACTTCCCAACATCAATGAGCTTTTCGAGCAACTCAAAGGTGCTAAAGTGTTCTCCAAGCTTGACCTTCGTATGGGTTATCATCAAATTCGCATTCGTGAACAAGATATTCCCAAGACAGCATTCAGAACAAGCTTTGGTTCTTATGAATATACTGTAATGTCTTTCGGCCTTGTCAATGCTCCTCCAACATTCTCTCGGATGATGAACTTCATCTTCAACCCCTACACAAATGAATTCGTCTTGGTCTATCTTGATGATATTTTGGTCTTCTCCAAGAATAAGAAGGATCATGCCAAACATTTGCGATTGGTGCTAGACAAGCTCAGAGAGCATCAATTCTATGCTAAGTTCTCCAAATGTGAATTTTGGCTTGATGAAGTGCTTTATATTGGTCATATCATCTCCGCCAAGGGCATCGCTGTTAATCCCGAGAAGGTGTCCGCAGTTGTGAATTGGGAACCTCCTCAGAATGTCAAGCAGCTCCGCAGTTTTCTTGGTCTTGCAAGCTATTGCCGAAGATTCGTTGAGAACTTCTCCAAGATTGCAAAGCCTCTTTCCAACCTCCTCCAGAAGCATGTGAAGTATGTCTGGTCTCCTGAGTGTGACGTTGCTTTCAATACTCTCAAAGAGAAACTCGTCACAGCTCCTGTCTTGACTCCTCCTGATGAATCCAAGCCATTTGAAGTTTTCTGTGATGCTTCTCTTCAAGGTCTCGGTGTTGTGTTAATGCAAGAGAAGAGAGTTTTGGCCTATACCTCTCGTCAACTGAAGCCCAACGAAAAGAACTACCCCACTCACGATCTTGAGTTGGCGGCAGTTGTCCATGCATTGATAACATGGAGACATCTCTTGTTGGGAAGGAAAGTGGACATTTTCACCGATCACAAGAGTCTCAAGTATATCTTCACTCAACCCAACCTCAACCTCAGGTAGACTCGATGGGTCGAAATGATTCAAGAGTACAACCCAAGTATTGAATATACTCCGGGCAAGGCCAATGTCATTGCATATGCTTTGAGCAGGAAGACTTATTGCAACAGTTTAATCCTCAAGCCCTTCCAACCGGATCTTTGTGAAGCTTTCCGCAAGCTGAATCTTCAAGTTGTTCCTCAAGGCTTTCTTGCCAACCTCATAGTCTCTCCTACTTTGGAAGATCAGATTCGTGAGGCTCAACTCCTGGATGCCATGGTAAAAAGGTGAAATGTGGTATCGACAAGGGCATTTCCAAATACAAGTGCTTCCACATTGATGACAAATATACTCTTTTCTTCGAGGACCGGATTGTGGTTCCAAAGGGTGATCTACGTAAAGTCATTATGAACGAGGCACACAATTCGCTTCTATCCATTCATCCTGGAAGTACGAAGATGTACCATGACCTCAAGCAGTCATATTGGTGGACTCGAATGAAGCGAGAAATTGCTCAATTCGTGAATGAATGTGATGTCTGCAGAAGAGTGAAAGCAGAACACCAACGACCAGCTGGTCTCCTTCAACCTCTTGTTATTCCAGAATGGAAGTTTGATCATATCGAAATGGACTTCGTGACTAGATTTCCAAAGTCCAAGCGTGGAAATGATGCTATCTTCGTTGTCATTGACAAGCTTACTAAAGTGGCTCATTTTCTTCCTATCAAAGAATCTATCACAGCAGCTCAGTTGGCGAGCTATACACCTCCAGATTGTCTCCTTGCACGACATTCCACAAGTGATCTCTTCGCACCGTGGCATGCATCTTTACCTCCAAGTTTTGGGATTCTTTTCAAGGCCATGGGCACCAACATTCGCTTCAGCACAGCTTTCCATCCTCAAACAAGTGGCCAAGTCGAGCGAGTCAATCAAATCCTTGAAGATATGCTCGGGGCTTGTGTCATTTCCTTCGTATGAAGTGGGAGGATTGCCTTCCATATGCCGAAGTTCTCCTACAACAACAGCTTCCAGCGAGTTCGGCAAGGCCCCATTCGAATTTCTATGGCGAAAAGTGCCGACTCCTCTCAATTGGTCCAAGACAGGTGAACGCCAACTTCTTGGCAACGACTTGATCACGAAGCGAAGAAATGTGCAAAGTCATTCATGAGAATCTCAAAGCCGCATAATCGCGCCAGGAAGAGCTATTATGATGACAAGCACCGTGATGTGGCTTTTGAAATCGGAGACCATGTCTACCTCGCGTCTCCAATGAAAGGCACTCGCCGCCCAAGATCAAGGGAAGCTTGCCCCTAGATACGTGGGTCCTTTCAAGATCATTGGCAAAAGAGGCGATCTCGCCTATCAACTTGAGCTTCCGTCCAACTTCGCGAACGTGCACGATGTGTTTCACGTGTCACAGCTTCGCAAGTGCTTCAAGACTCTGAGCGCACTATCAACTTCAAGAAATAGACCTTCAAGAAGATCTCTCTATCATGAGCACCCGTTGCTATTCTTGAAGAAACCGAGCGCAAGACTCGCAACAAGTCAATCAAATTCCTGAAAGTGAAGTGGTCACACCATTCCGACCGAGAAGCCACCGGGAGCGCGAGGATCACCGCCGTTCGAATATCCGGAGTTCTTTCAGTCCTAGATCTCGGACGAGATCCTCTTGTAGTGGTGGAGTGTTGTAACACCCGGATGTAACTTTCCATATTTGTAACTCCAACTCTTGCCATTTTCGCATTGTGATATGATATTCCCTCCGTGGTTGGGTTTTTTCTTTTTTGCATTTTGTCCATGTCATGCATTTCATATCATGTCATCATGTGCATTTCATTTGCATACGTGTTCATCTCATGATTCCGAGCATTTTTCCGTTGTCCGCTTTTGCAATCCGCACTCCTATGTTCCCCGGCGTCCCCTTTTACGCTTTTTCCGTGAGCGGTACTAAACTTTCTCGGAATGGACCGAGGTTTGTCAAGTGGCCTTGGTATACCACCGTAGATCACCTGTTAAGTTTCGGTCATTTGGAGCTCGTTTGGTACTCCAACGGTTAACCGCACTCTCGAAAGGCCTCTTTTAAGTTGCAGCTCAGCGCAGGCCTCCCGGGCCACGGTCGCCGTCGCCCGCCTCCTCCGGGCGGCCCGCCTCCTCTCCTCCTCCGCGCCCTCCTCCGGCCTCTTCCCGGCCCGGCGAGCATCCGTCGCCTCGCCCGATCGGATCTGGATCGGATCCAACGGGGTTGACTTTCTCCCCCCCAAAATCCCTCTAAGTCTTTATTTCTGAGATATTTTGTTGCATTTTCGTCGTGCCATAACTCTGCATCCGTAGCTCCGTTTCGTGCGTGTAATATGTCAAAATGTTCGCCTCGAAGAGTAGATCATTTCATCTCATTGCATCATTTTCATTTGAGCTCATCTTGATGCCCGAAATGCTGTTAGAAGAGGGCTATGTGATGTTAGTTTCGCTTCTTAACGTAACATGCACTTTTGTCATTTTTGCCATGATTGATGTGTGCATCCTATGAATTTGAGTCCTACATGTGTTTTGTAATATGCCATGCCATCTTTCCAGGGGTATATGCCATGTATTTTGTGATCTCTGTGGTGACTAGCACAAGCATGCAAACTAGGCTTCTGATGTTGCTGATTTCAGCCCTGCTTTCTTGATATTTTTATGCCATGTTAACTTGATGCTACCGAGAGATCTATGCATATTTTGAGATACTTCAGTAAGGATGTTTTGAACATATGGTTATGCTCTATCCATCCATGCCTTTGTTTGCAATTATGGAGTGCCATAGCTTGAGTCAATCGAGCTCTACTTTTGCTATAAAATGTTTCCTGGCAGATTGTTTACATGTTATTCAATTTTGCCAAGGTTGTTGTAGTTGATCCGTGTATGCTATGATGTTGTTCTTGCCATGTATCTCTTCTATGCCATGTCTTCTTGATGGATGTATGCTTAGTTTATCATGTAATGCTCTATAGTGAGTGCTTTGAGCTTTTAAACATGCCTACTTGTTATCTGTTTTTGCCATGCCCTGTTGTTGAATCATTATGAAACTTGCCATTTTGACATGGGTGTTACTATATTTTATGATCCTTTTTAGTAAGGGACTTTTGTTCTATGCTTTGAGTAGATTCATGCCATGCCTTGTTTTGCTATTATAAGTTCCTGTAACATGTTGTTTTCTTGCTCTGAATATTGCTACCTGATGCTGTTTTTGCCATGTTCAGTAATTTCACTAAGTCTGTGAAGCTGATATATTTTGCACTTTTGCCATGCTTGTTTGAACCTGTTATGATGTGATTTAGCCGTAGCTAAGTGTTCATCTTTTGTCAAGCATCTTGAGTAGATCACTGCTATATGTTTTGTTGGTACGTTTGGGTGCAGTAGCTTAATTTCTTGTTGCTTGCTAAGTGGTATCATGCTGTTAATGGCAGATTTGTGCCATTCTTGTTTTGCTTGTCATTTGCAAACCGTGCATCCGATTCCGGTGATCTTTATATCGATTTCAACCGAAATCATCTCATCTTTCCAGCGGCATACTTGGTTTTCCAAGTTGATGCCTGGTTCATCATTTTCCTTCCGGAGCGCGCATACGCATTGCATATCACATCTCGCATATCATGTCATGTTTTGCATCATGTTGCTTGCGCATTGCGCCGTGATTTATTGTGGTTCCTTTGTTTGTGTTCTTGCTTTGGGTAGAGCCGGGAGACGAGTACGTGAACGAGGAACCTGTTGAGAACGTTTACGAGGATCAAGCTTTCGACAACTCTGAGAACATTGCAGGCAAGATGACCATACCCTCGAAATCACTTCTATCTTTGCTATGCTAGATGCTCGCTCTTTTGCTATGCCTATGCTACGATGCCTATCACTTGCTTATCATGCCACCCATATTGCCATGTCAAACCTCTAACCATCCTTTCCTAGCAAACCGTTGTTTGGCTATGTTACCGCTTTGCTCAGCCCCTCTTATAGCGTTGCTAGTTGCAGGTGAAGATGAAGTTTGTTCCTTGTTGGAACATGGAGATGTTGTTCCTTATTGGAACATGTTTACTTGTTGGGGATATCACAATATATCTGCTATAATTAATGCATCTATATACTTGGTAAAGGGTGGAAGGCTCGGCCTTATGCCTGGTGTTTTGTTCCACTCTTGCCACCCTAGTTTCCGTCATACCGTGTTATGTTCCTTGATTTCGCGTTCCTTACGGTTGGGTGATTTATGGGACCCCTTGACAGTTCGCTTTGAATAAGACTCCTCCAAAGAAGGCCCAACATTGGTTTTACCATTTGCCACCTAAGCCTTTTCCCCGGGTTTTCGCGAGCCCGAGGGTCATCTTTATTTACCCCCGGGCGGTGCTCCTTCGAGTGTTGGTCCAAACTAGAGCACCGTCGGGGACCATTCCTTGGCAACTTGGATTACGTTGGGTACTGACGCTTAGCTTATCCGGTGTGCCTTTAGAACGAGATATGTGCAGCTCCTATCGGGATTTGTCGGCACAGTCGGGTTGTCTTGCTGGTCTTGTTTTATTACTGTCGAAATGTCTTGTAGTCCGGGATTCCGAGACTGATCGGGTCTTCCCGGTAGAAGGAATATCCTTCGTTGACCGTGAGAGCTTATAATGGGATAAGTTGGGACACCCCTGCAGGGTATTATCTTTCGAAAGCCGTGCCCGCAGTTATGAGGCAGATGGGAATTTGTTAATGTCGGTTGTAGAAAACCCGAAGTTGACCTTAATTAAAATACATCAACTGCGTGTGTAACTGTGATGGTCTCTTCTCGTGGAGTCCGGAAGTGAACACGATGTTGGAGTTATGCTTGACGTAAGTAGTTCAGATCACTTCTTGATCGCTACTAGCTTCACGCCTGCCTTTTTCTCTTCTCTCTCTCTTTTGCGAATGTAGCCACCATATATGCTAGTCGCTTGCTGCAGCTCCACCTCACAACTCTGTCCTTCCTATAAGCTTAAATAGTCTTGATCTCGCGGGTGTGAGATTGCTGAGTCCCGTGACTCACAGATTCTACCAAAACAGTTGCAGTGCCGACGATGCGGTGCAGGTGACGAACCGAGCTCAAGTGGGAGTTCGATGAGGAACGTGGTCGTTACTATGTGTCTTTTCCTGATGATCGAGAGTGGAGCCAGTTGGGACGATCGAGGATCTGTGTAGCATTTGGGGTATCTTCTTTTATTTTGGTTCCGTAGTCGGACCTTGAGTGTAATCTGAATGATGGATGTTTATTTATGTATTGTGTGAAGTGGCATTCGTAAGCCAACTATGTATCTCTTTCCTTATGTATTACATGGGTTGTGTGAAGATTACCTCACTTGCGACATTGCTTTCAATGCGGTTATGCCTCTAAGTCGTGCTTCGACACGTGGGAGATATAGCCGCATCGAGGGCGTTACACCATGGTGGGTTATGTCACCCCATCATATTCTCCTATCAGCACTTCGTTTCCTCTGAAGTTCCATGGGCCTTCGTCCATCACGTGCTCCCAGTCGCCCAAACAGAAAAACTACATGGTGTATAGATTTTCCTCAATAGGTCGAAACTTCACATCATGCGCAAGGTCCTAGGCTGCTCGCATGTTCTTACAGAACCAGTATTGGCTATAAGGTTTATCGATGTGAACCCCTGCGACTGCCATCCATCTAGCTGCATCAGGCGGGGCCTCCTTTTCATCGAAGACAACATCATCTAGGTCCTCGTCGCGAAGGCCTAACTCAGCCATCATATTGTCAATCTAATCTGTTGCTGCAGATCCCGAACCCGACGCAGTCGACTTCAGTCCCTCTGCCGCCATCTTGAATCCTTGAACCCTAACCCGAAAAAAAAAATCGGGCGTTGCGAACGAACCCTAACTCCCTTCTCGACCCCAAGAGTTGGCCAAGGCCGGGTGGCGATCCAGGGGTCACCCCTTGTTCGGCCCGAATCAACTACAGTAGGGCGATCCGGGGAGGGAAGGAGAAGGTCTCGATGGTGGCTGGAATCGCCTCCGGGAGGAAACAATACCCTAACTAGAGGGAACTCAACTGCTAACCCTAGCCGCCTTCGTTACGTGTTGTTGGAGGCGACTAAAAACTAGTACAATGGAACGAACGAAACAGAAAATCAAATAAGCAACGAAGCTTCTATTTCCTGGGCCAGCCCAGTAGCCGTTCGTTCTAGAGGACGCTTGCTTTCTTCTGGCTAGTTAGAAGTGGTATATGATTCTAAAAAAAAGTTAGAAGTGGTATATAAAAACCACCGGCTTTTTGTTTTCCTTCTTTTGTTCTCTTATGATTCGGTTTTCTTTGTTTTTTCAATGTTTTATTAGTTTTTCCTTTTTTTACACTTTGGTTTTCATTGTTTTTTAGGTTTTTTTGTTTCTTTGCTTTTGCTTTTGTTCCTTTTGTCACTTTTCATTGCTTATATATTTTTAATACATATCTATCTTTTTATACATGTTGTAAATTTTTCATATATATTGAAACCATTAGTTTTATACACATTTAACATTTTTCAAATACATGCTTAACATTTTTTACATTGGGGTGTCACTGGCTTTTCATTTTCCTTCTTTTCTTCGCTTATGATTCGGTTTTCTTTGGTTTTCAACTAGAAAAGTGGCCCGCTCGATGCGCGGGCTAGAAATTTATAAAGTTGATTGATGGGAACATATGATTTCATTTTTCTATTTTTTTTGAAATTACATGCGATGCCATTTTTTAATATTTGACTTTTGTGAACATAGTTTTATCTTTGGTATATTTGGGTTTTTACCCATATATAAATATTGTGTTGTCCCTTCGTCATTTATGTGTTAATTATGCATGATGTACTAACTTTTTTTTATGATCAGTTTCGTTGTTCGTATTTTTTTTATTTTTTCAGCTTTTTTCTCATGTTGCTTAGTTATATTTTTTTTTTCTGTAAACACAAATTTAGTAGTTATCACTGTTTTTGTGTAGGCATCTGTTGATTTGCTAACGATGTTCAAGATTGGTAGGTATTTGTTTCAATATATAGTGATTCTTGCACTCCAAGTGATTTCGTTTTAATTTGATATAAAAAGTTAGAGTTTATTTATATATTGCACACATCCACTAAAACTTTCTTGGTAGGTATTTGTATTGATGGTCATTTGATTTAGTTAAGTTAAGTTAAGACACACGGTAGTGATGGACCTAAAATAATGGGCTTGAGGATGCCACCGTAAAAAGTTTGCATTAAACATCATCGTAATCTCAACAATAGTCTGAAAATAGTAACAATGGGTATTTAGTGTTAATTATATAGTAAAATTTATTTTACAATTTTGGAAGGGTGCCATGGCACCCACGGCACTTCCACTGGATCCGTCCCTGACACGCGGGCTCAACTAAAATAGGGTTGGCTAGTATTGGTCGTTCAATGGTAGAACCACTTTCGGTGCGCCATGTACCAAACTCTGCTTCGGATTTTGTCTTAACGACCATAAGTGGAATAAAACTCGCTTAGCGGTACCAAATAGTTGCTTGTATCACGTTAGCATAGTTTGCTCTCAGACTGTCCACTTTTTACAAAAGAAACATCGTCCAAAGTTCCTCCAGACTATCCACTTTCTAGAAAAGAAACATCGTCCATAATTCTTTTATTACATGTACAGAACGTCACTCGTCCCACCATGCTAATTGTTCGCCTTCCTTTTTATGTAGTCTTCTCAACTCTTGAGTACTCATTGTTCACCTTCCTTTATATGTAGTCTTCTCAACTACTGAGTACTCCCTTTAGTGATCTAAACGCTCTTATATTTGTTTACACAGGGAGTAGAATTTTTCTGTCTTATTTCTATAAAAGTTCATTTCTTCTGCTGATGAAATATTATGGGATTTATAACAAAAAAAGGGCCCATGCAGATGGACATAGCGACCACACATCTTTCCTACGCACCCTAAAAACATTCCTCTTTCCCCTTCACGCATTCACACAGTCACATGTTCCTCTTGCCCGATCCCCTTTCTCTCTTTCAGTCTTCCCTACTCTCTCCGGTCACTCAACATTTCTGCCGCCGGCGCCGAATAGCTCCCATCAGTTTTCTTCCTTGATTCTGTGCCTTGAGCTTGCTCGTCCTCACCTATAGCCACCCCCACAGCTCGATTCTCTGTTGCAGCCACAGGGTGCCCCACAGCTCGATTCGCCGTTGGAGCCATAGTGTGACCTTCGACGGCGGCTGGTTTTTCTCCTCGTGTGCGTCCTCGGTCTCCTAGGCTGGTAAATAGCGATGGAGGGGTAGCAGGGCCCAAGCTGGAGCTGCGCAAGGGAGGCAGGGGCGGCGCTAGGGGTATTCTTGGGACTTCATGTGAATACCCATTATTTTTATAAAACAGTGTTGATTTTGGTAAAACAGTGACAATTTTTGAAAAAAAAAACCAATGATTTTGACAAAATGAATATACATGAATACCTGGAAGCAAATTCCTAGAGCCGCCACTGAAGGGAGGAGGCGAGATCATCGATCTGCACGGTGTTGTTGCTGCCAGCGCTCGTGCAGGTGATGTGGGCGTGGATTTCATCTCCCGCAGTCAGCTTTGATCCATCTTTAGTATGAGGATGGTGGAGACGTTTTCTGCCCCTTGAGCGCCATACACATCCTACACATTGGCGACATTCTTCGAAGGTCCCCTTTTTCCTATTCCTGACTTTGTCATATACTTTTTTCGTAACCGGTTCCTTTGTTTATGCGGTTGAACCAATATAATGTAATTAAGGGAATGCTTGTTAGTGAAAAATGTTTTCCCATTTTCCCTTGAAATCATGGAAAAACATGTGATTCTGTTTTTAAGTATTTGGTACTGTAGATTTTTTCGAAAAGGATAAGGTACTGTAGATAATAATTAGTGAGTGAAAATAAAAAAGAATGTAAGTATATTTGTACGCACACATGATAACTGAACATGTGAGGTTCGTTGGGGCGTTGTTGTTCCCAAGCTCCGACTCGGACGCATAGTCACTCTCCCAAAGTGAGGCAGCTAAAAAATTTGTCTCCGTCCGCAGCAGAGGTAGCCGGGCTTGGTCATCGAATATATTTGCTCCTCTTTTTTCAGATGTTGTTCGGAGTTCAAACTACCAAAGATCCTCGAGTGGTCTTATTTTTGCTCCACTTTGTTGTAATTAATCTCTTCATTCAGTAGCCTGTTTTCAAGTTCAATTATTTCTGAAGAAACTGGGAGCTCAACTCTGGGGTTTACCTTGAGTTTATTTTCGAGCTTGTCTAATTCCACCAAGGCGTGTCCTTGTTTCTGTGAATTTGTGGCATAATATTGGTCTTCTGACTTGGCGGTGGCATAATATTATTGTGAATAGTTGTCCTAGGTGGTTGTCAATCGCCCACTGAAGCCACTTTGTTGTCATTGAGAAATCCTAGTGCTTCGCAAGCAGATCTCTATGATGTGTGGACAACTCCATTTACTGTTGTCATGTCTTAGAAACATGTGCATCCTTTCTTGAGTTTAGTAGTATTCACATGTACTCCCTCCGTCCCATAATATAAGACGTTTTTTGACGTCTTATATTATGGGACGGAGGGAGTACTATTTTTTTCCGATTGTGTGATCGGCATAATATATCCTTTCAACTGATCTTTATTTCTTCCTTTTGCTTCACTTCGTGTTTTTCTTCTTCCAAACCAATTTTGACGGGAACTCTGCATATGTTAATTCTCTGGCTTCCTCACACATCTTGTGTGTCTCCATCCACTGTGTAAATTTAGTGATTCTCCCTCCTTTCCTTACTATCTTTGTTTAATCTGTAGAATCTGCTAAAATGACTTGTTGCTCATTTTCCAGGTGGAAAGTCAATCTTTCAATGCAGGGATCTCTGAAGTGCATTTCAAATTGAAATATTCTCCAACAAGCGTCATCTCTTGATCTCATTGTTTCGTATTAGCACCGTGGATTGGCCATCACCTTTATTTATGTATTTAAAAAGGTATTTTTTTTATAAAGATCATCTGCACACCTCTTCATTTGTATGTGCTTGATATTTTCCAGTAAATTTATGTTGTATGGGGTACATAATGTTGCTTCATGTACACTACTACCAGTCGTGCATCATTAGTGGTGAAGTTTAGAACCAAATGGATGATAATACACATGCGGGTAGAGCTTTGTGAAGATTTTCTTACCTCACTTGTATCAAAGGTTGTCCTTTTGGTGTAGTTGCGTAGTGTGGGACATCCCCATGTATGATCAAAGACTAACTATCTTTCTTGTCTGCAATATCATTCTCCTTTTCAATCTTGCCATTTTTGTTGATTGTCTGGATTTGCATCAATAAGATAACAATTCAAAATATTGTTTTTCTTGTCCAAGTTGAAATCAATTAGGAACCTCTTGTGCCTAATTGGAAGTGTTACCTTTTTAGTTGTAACATTCTTGTGGTATAAGATATAAAAGATTCGCAATTAGTAACGGATCACCTTGTTAGATTGTATATTTGATTTGTTTTAACCACCTTGGCAAGTTTCTCAAATTCCTTGCTGTGTGGACGACCTTTTGTTTTCATTCTTTATTCCTGCACAATAGAGAATGCAAATTTAAAGTAAAAGAGGACCATATTATAATATTATTACAGAAAGTGGCAGGCGACAAACGACTACAAAGATCAACGGCGATGCGCCGACGGACAACTACAAAGATCAATGGTGATGCGCGGTCTTTGGACTGAGGAGAGTACCTTGCTCTGCCGCTTTAGACCTGGGCCAGCCTTGCTCGTCCAAATGGTGGGTCGACCACTGGTTACATATTACTGCTCAAGTTTAGGATGATCTGTTATTTTTTTTACTTTTTACCTTCTAAATATTCGTTTTTTCGCAGAAGTAAAGGAGATCAACTTTGTGCCGAAATCTTTAATGTTAAAGAGGATCTTAAGTTCCAATCATCACGCGAGGACAAAATATTGAGTATTTTTTAGTAGCAGCCGGCTGAAGCCATATCTACCTGATTAATGAGGTACTTCATTTAGACATCATTATTGAGGTACCGAGTCAAAATATTATGTGAACCATTATCTGTTCTACAAACTCTAAGGCCTCATTTGGTTTCAAGGGCCGATTACCCCAGGGCTCTAATCCCCCTCGGGGGGATTTCCATGCCCTCTCCCACACCACGGGGAGATTACCATGCCAGTTTGGTTAACAGGGGGAGGGGTGGAGATCACGTCCAGAAAAAGTGTAAACAAAATTGTAATATTCAGGAATCATGAAAATGACTCGGTTTCTTTACAGAAACATCATACCAATTCAGAAGTAATCAAAATTTATGTATATTTCCTTGAAAAAAAATTCAGGAATGACACAAAGTACTAGATAATAATTCACGAATTTTAAGGCATGAAACACACAGTAATCAGCAAAATAACACTTCAACCCACTGATGACGCTAACCACAAGTTATACATATCGATTCAAGACAAATAACATAGCACTACAGAGGTGTGCTAATCATGGTTTTAACAACAAAAATACGAACTACGGCTAGAAATCCAGCAATGATAAGCATTTTGTTCCATAAAAAATGCCCATGTGTGACTGATCCATAGCAAAATGTTTGTTGTTGAAATAGTTACTCTACTAAAACTTCCACCATCAACTTCTTTGAACATTTTTATCGGATAGCTTTAGTAAACCTGCAAAACAAGAAAGAACAGTGTTGTTACTACACAATATCACGTTTAAAACTATATATAAGCACATATTTTTATTTACAGGCAGTGCTCCCTTTTGTTCAGAGTTGGTAGATGTTGTAGCTTCAGGTTCATCTCTTCTTGATGCCCCTTGCCCTTGTAGATCAGATGAGGACATACCATCATCAACATTGGTAGAGGAGATATGGTTCAAATCATTGGTAGAGGAATCCATAGGAGAAATGGCATCGCTTGTGAGATCCACTTGCGGAATTGATACAAAGTTCAAGTCTCCTGAAGCAATACTTCCTGCTCCAAAGAAAAAGAAACATATCAGCATGTTCTCTTAGAAACATGAAAAAATACAAGTATCTCAACAATCTCACAAATACTATATAATTAAAGCAAGAATGAAAAGGATTTAATATGTAGGGTCGATGGAAATACATGATACAGGAAACACACCTTCATGTAGTGTAGCCAATGACTTGAAGAGCATGAATGGTTTTGAACGGAACTTCTTTACCCTTAGATTATCCTATTGAATGCAACAACATTGTATGGTTGGGATCAATAAAACAATGCCTTGAAGAGCATGAATGGCAGTGAACAAACAATATATCAAGAAAAGAGCTAACCTTGATAAGTTTATCCCATATTACAGGTTCAGCGATGATCATGCAAAGTGTATCATCCCATCCCGTGCCACTTTGTTTCCGAGAGTCTCTCACTGCCTTATAATTTCCTTTTAAATCCTTATCCTTCTCTTGGATTTGTTGCTTGGTGAAATGAGCTAGTGGAAATTTCTGATTGAATGCATTTGTAATTCTAGTCCACCCTTCAGCAGTCCACCCATTTTGACCTCGATAAATGGGATTGTTGTGGTCAAGCATTATATCAACAAGACCTTTCTCGTATGCATGGTCCCAAGATGCCCTAGGCGCTGCCATAGCTACATTATTGAACCAACAATGGGGTACTAGTTAAATTTCACTCTACCACTACTTTACCTAAGAAAAGGTGAGAAAAAAATTACAAAATAAACTCATGTCCGACTAGTTGTTATAATCAGCCCACATTTGCATCGCGATCTGATCTCTAAGAGTGTTTCCATCGTTTGCCTCATTGTGATGATGTTGGTTGACATCATCTCCCTCTGGAACATCAACATATGTTTCTGGTGGAATTAACGGTGGTTGGTGATCCAACCATGCCTCATCACCACTTTGAGCTCTAATGATGTTATGGAATACAGCACATGCCGCCGGAATCTTGATTTGTGACTCTATTGGGTAGTGATTGCCCACTTTCAAGATAGGGAAACGTTTTTTCAGAACACCAATGCTCCTTTCGATGTGGTTCGGAGGATTGCATGGGTATGGTTGAATAGCTCCCTATGGTCGGCATAGCCCGTATTAGATGAGCGTCGCCTCCTAAATTCACTCAGGTGATACCGAACTCCTCGATATGGTGCAAGAAAAGAAGGCGTGTTTGCATATCCACCATCTACGACATAAAATTTTCCATCCGCACATGAAACCCCTTGCTAATAGCGAGCGAAGAACTCCAGCATCGATGCGGACCCTTCCCACCCACATGAAATAAATGTGAAATTCAGATCAAAATCACATGCAACCATGACATTCTGTGAGAGGGTTCCTTTCCTATTCCTAAATGGGGGGGCCTTATCTTCAGCAATAGTGATGGGGATATGTGTTCCATCTATAGCACCAATGCAGTTCTGCACATTGAAAAAGAAATAACAAAGTTGGTAGGTTTAGAAATCTATGTGGAGAAGTTTCAAAAATTCCATTGATATGGAGATGTGTGTGTAGTGGTTCACCTGGAAATAAGGCCAATAGCGGTTGTTCGAAACAATCTTCGGGTGGGGCTGGAGTGAACTTGGAATCTTTATAAATCTTTGGGCTAGAGTTGGAATTAAGTCAAAAATCCTGTTTATCTTCCTATGAATTGTTTCTGCGCCTGTGTTGGAAGTATTTTTTGTAGGTCTTGATTACTAGCATTGTGCGAAATCATGTACATGAACATTGCCAACTGCTCCTCGACAGCAACACGCGATGTGCCCTTCAATAGATTCTCTCTTCTAAGGTAATTCACAATAGACTTGAAAATCTCAGGTTCCATCCGAAACTCAACCCTAGACCAACTCTCGTGGCCTTCTAATATTTCCTTAACCTTTGCAGCCCCGGATAAAGATGATGTGTGAACTGGATGCTTTTCCTCATAAAGGGAAGCATATAAAGCGGGAACCAAAAAGAAAAATAGTTCATCGTCTTCTTCTTGTTCTTGCGAGATAATATTAATAATTTTATTTCTCCTAGAATCCATCACTATTATACCCAATGAAAACAAAATTAATACAACAATAATAATTATAAATAAAGCAATAATAATACCATCTCTATTATGGCTGCAAAGAACCAATAGCTAGGAGCCTAGGAAGCTGAGGAGTGAATACAAAGATAATACCATTTCTATTGTAACATCTAAGTACATAATTAAGAGCATCAGTTTTCTCATATACTAAAATAAGACCACTTTCAATACTAGGCAGAGAAAAACAACATCACAAGAGCAGTAGTTTTGCATAATTTAAGCTTGCTCAGTGGCCATGTCAAAGGGATGACTGCGTCACATACCTTTCTTGCTCCGAGTGAAAACTTCTCAATGATCGATTTAATCAAAAGGCACCAAGCAATTGAACACAAAGTCTTCGGATAAAGCCAACTTCTAATGTCAGAGCACCTGCATTTGAAACACGATAAAATAATGAATAGATACATATAGATAACTAAATAGAGTAGACCAACAAATCAATACCTACTAGAAAACAATGATCACTTAGGAGGATCAATCAAATTTTGGCAGTAGGTAGCGCAGGTTGAAATGAACGAACAAACAAAACTACAACAAGTATGCGACTGGACTCAGTAGTAACACCTCAAACAATACAAGGTAGTAACACCTCAAATCGACAGAGCGACAAATCGACTGTAGTCAGTCAGTCAAAGAGATGTGAACTCCGGCCAGCTAGCCACAGCGACAAATCGATAAAACAAGTGTAGTCTTCATCAACCAAAGAATGGCATCACATCATATCCATCAAGGAGCAGACGAACATTTTTGCCCGCAACAGCAGCAACTAGAGATTAGGGACCAACAGGAGCAACAAAAGCAGTATCCATCAGACTTGCATATATAGTCTACACAAGCAACCTTCACTCAACTAGTACACAATGGGTACCAAAAAACAAACACGCTCAACTCAACTAGTTTTTCATCGCCAAAAAAAATTGAACTAGTGTTTTATATATTGCCATCAACGATCTTAACCCAGCAAGCAACATCTTCTTCCACCTGAACAAGTTCAGCTACCCACGCCAAACCAAAACAGCAGCATACCCATCCCACCTACAACCATAGTAACCACCGAGCTTTCTATGATATAGTTCATCTCATGTGTCATTCAACTACCATTTTGCATCAATCCTACCTCCTTGAACCAACCCACCTACAAACAAATTTGCCCTCTTCATAATATACTAGAACATTGTGCATATAGATTAGCATCACAGGGAGGTAAAGGTGGCTGTGCTCACTTGTGATGTCAGGATAGATAGAGCACTTCAAAGCATTCGATGCTCTTCAGTACAGCTGCTCACTTGGGTACAAATCTCAGACAGGAGAGGAGGTCCGTCTATCTGTACAGGCGCTCGTCAGTTTGTGTAGCAGAAAAAGAAATCACCATGGCGAAGAAAAATGGTGAGTGGAAGAGGAGGAGCAGGGGATAACCTTGGTGAGAAAGAGGAGGATGACCTCTGGCCGTCGTCTTCGCCGGAAGTGACTGAAGCTTTGAGGCAGAGACGAGATCCGGGAAGGGGGAGGATGATGCCCCCGGTCGCAGTCGCCGTCGCCCCCGCTGGAGGAGCGGGGCGTGGAGGTGTAGGGCGGTGGTGCGTGTTGCCCGGCGGAGCGTTGCACAGAGGAGGGCGGAGCGTGGTGGTGCGTCGTTCGTGGATCTTGCCGCCGCCGCCGCCTCTCGTTCGGGAGATCGAGCGAGCGAGGGTTTCCTCCCCGACCACTGCAGACGTGGAAGGCCCTCCCAGGGAAAAGTCACGGAATGGGCGGGGCTACCCCGCGGTCGTGGGCCTCCAAATGCGCCGGTGGATCACCCCGGGCTGAATTGGCTCGTGGTTTCCTGGCCCGGGGAACAGGCAGGGATCCCGGGGGGATACCCAGCATCCAAACGAGGCCTAAATGGATAGCATACTCCAGTGCCCTTTGCTTCTTAATGGACTTTAGAGCTATGGAAGCCGTTCCACAACCCAAAAACTATAATAGAGGAGCACGCTATAATTCTGTGAGATGGTACTTACCGGAGATGGTCTGATCTCTTGAGGGAGCTGGTTATGATCAAGGATAGTCAACAGGAGATTTGGGGGCTGGTGACCGATGCAGGAAGACTATGCTGAAGTGCCACTTGTTGGATTCCCTGCTAGCTTGCTTAGGAAATAGAAGATTGATTAGATTGTCGTATTACCAAATAGTCTTGATGCAAGCTTCCTTTTGTGTTTAGTAGTGGGCATAAAGTAATTCGACATTGTTAAATCACAACCATTAAAATTCCTAGATGAGGTCATGTGCTAGCTGAGAACTATGGGTTACATAGCGTCTCAAAAAACCAAAGTAGTTAGCAATGCTTTCTTACAATTTTCAGTTCACCCCTTTCTAGTTGTAGAGCATTGATCTCGTGTTAAACTCAGCACCGTCCTACATGTGTAAACATTAGTAAACCAAAACTTAATCATCAAGGTATGCAATCGAGGGTGATGTTTAGTTGAATTGATGTGAGAGATAAAATCCATGACAAGGGACTTACCAGGGGAATGCATACTTGTATTAGACATCATCACCTTCACCTTCACATGGCCATCCTTGCCAAAGTATATACGTACATCTCAGGTCTTTTTATTTACAACTATAATTTCCTCTTTGTATGTCGTTGGTGTCTAACACGTTTGGGGCACAGGCTGCAGCCTGCACTGATGATCGACCTATCATACTAAAATCATGTGGGAATAAGCATGCGCTCTCCAATCTCCATGGACGCCAGTGCCTCGTCTGCCTCCATCTGCACCCGCCGCTGCAGCGTGGCCCCGGCGTCTTACTCTCAGCTGGCTGCTGCCATGGCGTCGTAAGCATCTGTCGGTTGCTCAACTACGGCGTACCACCACTTGAAGCGGCCGTCGGAGTCCTAGGGCAAACTCCATCCCCATGCAAGCTCCCTCCACGGGGCATGGTGGCGGCGTGCGGAAAAAGGAGTCGAAAACCTGGGCGAGGGATCTTTTCCTCTTATTTGTGCGTTTGTCAAATCGTGTGGATCCTGAGAAATTGCATCGATCTGTGTAACCTGAAGGTAATTTTTTCTTGAAGAGATTGCATCTATCCACCAACCCAGGTCCACCTTTTTTTCTTTGCATCTGTAGAGATCGACCTGTGTACGTGTAAGCTAAAAAAAGATTTATGTACGTGTATATATGCCAACTTACGTGCACATATGGGTCATTTTTTAACAGAATGGGGAGATTGTTTAGAATTGAGAGATTGTTTCCGATTTGGTGCGTAGGGTATATGGGTCCACCCGGTTATGAAGATCTAACAGTTCTAGATTGATCGATGGAATTAAGCCCACTGAATTATTAAAGGTCGGATGTTTTTAATTATTGTGGTATTTTCTAGACTAATTATCTTTTTTCTGGTTAACCCGTGAAGTACTTGATTTGGTGCGTTGGGTCCACCCGGTTATGAAGATCTAACAGTTCTAGATTGATTGATGGAATTAGGCCCACTGAATTAAAGGTCGGATGTTTTTAATTATTGTGGTATTTTCTAGACTAATTATCTTTTTTCTGGTTAAACCGTCAAGTACTTTTTAAGTAGAAATAGATGTTTTATTAGTTTTCCTTTTTTATACTTTGGTTTTCTTTGTTTTTCAAGGCTTTTTTTGGTTTTTTTGTTTCTTTGCTTTTGTTTTTGTTCCTTTTGTCACTTTTCATTGGTTTTATGTTTTAATACATATCTATTTTTTATACATATTGTACATTTTTCATATATATTGAAACCATTTTTATACTCATTTAACATTTTTCAAATACATGCTTAACATTTTTACAAAAACATGTTTTGATCTTTCTTTTCAAATATGTGTATTTATTAAATACATTTTGAAACATTTCTGAATGATAAAATCATTTTTGAACTATGCAACATTTTTGAACATATAGAAAGATTTTTGAAAATGTCACGAAAACATGTTTTAAACTTGTGAAGATTTTCTTTAATGTAATGTACATTGTTATGAATTACACAGACAATCTTTTACACTTCTATAAAAAATTCCTTAAATGGCACATACATTTCTTTTGAAATGTGCAAAATTTTATAATTGTCATAAACATTTGTATAATTTTCGTATACTCTTTTTGTTTGGAATTACTTGTCGAAGAAATAGATGTACCTATACGTATTTTAGTTCTAAATATATCCATTTCTGTGATAAATAATTTTGGACAAAGTGAGTGTAATTTCATAATTGTATAGCCACCCTGAGGTTGTTGACCTCATCCGCGCGTCCATGGACCGTGTGTCCATCTGCCGCCTCATCACAAATCACCGCTTTCTCCGCCATTTCCGCACTTGCCACCCACCACCTCTACTAGGCATCGTTTCCCATCCCCAGTCGAGGTGGGACCGGTCGCCGCTGCATCTAGCCCAGTCGTCGCTGTGAGCGCCTTCTTCAAGCTCGACTTTGTCGTATTCTCGTGCACCCACCTCCCCAACGCCGCGCGCTGGCGTAGGCGCGACTTCTGGAACGACCATGTCCTCCTTGTCGGTGCCCCAGAGGGGATCAAATTCAACTGGAGCGTCTTTGTCAGGGACCTGGATGTCTGTGACCCCGTGTCCCGGTGCTCATCCTGCTACCTCCCATCCCCGACGACCTAGCTACCTTAGTACAACACCAGACATGCTGCGTTTCAAGCCTCCGGTCGCCGAGGATGAGGACGACATGTCTTCTAGAGTTATTTAGTTGGCAGTGCACAACAAGCTTGAGCTCCTCATCTTCTCTTTAGGTGCTGGATAGGGGAACGCTAGTACACATGACAATTGAATCTGTTTGCTTACAAAATATGAAAACCGGGCTCTAGGCAACCTGCCAGACTTGTACTGGTGGGCGCGAAAGCACCACTATGCACAAAGATATTTCTGTTGGGCATTTTATGCAAAGGAATTCATAGATCCGGTGAGCAAGTTGCTCATGCTCGACACACGGAGCATGAGTTTCTCTGCTGTCGACTTCCTGCCTGGGACCAGTGAAACATGGTGTCTTTCTGGCTTTTCTTCCTTCTTTTCTTCTCTTATGATTCGGGTTTCTTCGTTTTTTCAATGTTTTATTAGTTTTTCCTTTTTTACACTTTGGTTTTCTTTGTTTCTTAGGTTTTTTATGTTTCTTTGCTTTTGCTTTCGTTCCTTTTGTCACTTTTCATTGCTTATATATTTTTAATACATATCTATTTTTTATGCATGTTGTAAATTTTTCATATATTGAAACCATTAGTTTTATACCCATTTAACATTTTTTAAATACATGCTTAACATTTTTTACATTGGGGTGTCACTGGCTTTTCATTTTCCTTCTTTTCTTCGCTTATGATTCGGTTTTCTTTGTTTTTTCAATGTTTTATTAGTTTTCCTTTTTATACTTTGGTTTTCTAGGCTTTTTGGTTTTTTGTTTCTTTGTTTTTGTTTTTGTTCGTTTTGTCACTTTTCATTGGTTTTATTTTTAATACATATATATTTTATATACATGTTGTATATTTTCATATATACTGAAACCATTTGTTTTATACCCATTTAACATTTTTCAAATACATGCTTACCATTTTTGCAAAGACATCTTTTGAATATTTTTTCAAATATGTGTACTTTTTAAATACATGTTGAAACATTTCTGAATGATAAAATCATTTTTGAACTATATATGCAACATTTTTGTACATATAGAAAGATTTTTGAAAATGTCATGAATTTTTTTTGAAACTTGTGAAGATTTTCTTTAATGTAATGTACATTCTTATGAATTACACAGAAGGTTTTTACACTTGTATAAATAAATTCCTTAAATGGCACATACATTTCTTTTGAAATGTGCAAAATTTTATAATTGTCATAAACATTTGTGTAATTTTCACATACTCTCTTCGTTTGGATTACTTGTCGAAGAAATAAATGTATCTAGACGTATTTTAGTTCTAAATATGGACCGTGTGTCCATCTGCCGCCTCATCACGAATCACCACTTTCTCCGCCATTTCCACACTCGCCGCCCGCCACCTCTACTAGGCATCGTTTCCCATCCCCAGTCGAGGTTGGACCGGTCGCCGCTGCATCTAGCCCAGCCGCCGCCGCCGCAGTGAGCGCCTTCTCCAAGCTTGACTTTGTCGTATTCTCGTGCACCCACCTTCCCAACACCGCGCGCTGGCGTAGGCGTGACTTCTGGAACGACCATGTCCTCTTTGTCGACGTCCCAGAGGGGATCAAATTCAACTGGAGCGTCTTTTGTCAGGGACCTGGATGTCTTTGACCCTGTGTCCCGGTGCTCATCCTGCTATCTCCCATCCCCGACGACCTAGCTGCCTTAGTACAGCACCAGACATGCTGCATTTCAAGTCCTCCCTTGCTGCTCCGGTCGCCGAGGATGAGGACGCCATGTCTTCCAGAGTTATTTAGTTGGCGCAGTGCACACCAAGCTTGAACTCCACATCTTCTCTTTAGGTGCGGGATAGGGGAACGCTGGTACGCATGACAATTGAATCTGTTTGCCTACAGAATCTGAAAACCCGACTCTAGGCAACCTGCCAAACTAGTGTCGGTGGCCACGAAAGCGCCACTATGCACAAATATATTTGTGTTGGGCATTTTATGCAAAGGAATCCACAGATCACGTGAGCAAGTTGCTCATGCTCGACACACGGAGCATGGATTTCTCTGCTGCCGACTTCCTGCCTGGGACCAGTGAAACATGGGTGTCTTTCTGGCTTTAAGTTTTCCTTCTTTTCTTCTCTTATGATTCGGTTTTCTTTGTTTTTTCAAGGTTTTATTAGTTTTTCCTTTTTTACACTTTGGTTTTCTTTGTTTTTTTTAGTTTTTTTGTTTCTTTGCTTTTGCTTTTGTTCCTTTTGTCACTTTTCATTGCTTAATACATATCTATTTTTATACATGTTGTAAAATTTTCATATATATTGAAACCATTAGTTTTATACCCATTTAACATTTTTTAAATACATGCTTAACATTTTTTACATTGGGGTGTCACTGGCTTTTCATTTCCTTCTTTTCTTCACTTATGATTCGATTTTCATTGTTTTTTCAATGTTTTATTAGTTTTCCTTTTTATACTTTGGTTTTCTTTGTTTTCTAGGCTTTTTTTGTTTTTTTTTCTTTGCTTTTGTTTTTGTTCTCACTTTTCATTGGTTTTATTTTTTAATACATATCTATTTTTATACTTGTCATAAACATTTATATAATTTTCATATACTCTCTTCGTTTGGAATTACTTGTCGAAGAAATAGATGTATCTAGACGTATGTTAGTTCTAAATATATTCATTTCTGTGACAAATATTTCGGACAAAGTGAGTATAATTTCATAATTGTATAGCCACCCTGAGGTTGTTGACCTCATCCCCGCGTCCATGGACCGTGTGTCCATCTGCCGCCTCATCACGAATCACCACTTTCTCCACCAATTCCGCACTCACCACCCGCCACCTCTACTAGGCATCGTTTTCCATCCCCAGTCGAGGTGGGACCGGTCGCCGCTGCATCTAGCCCAGCCGTTGCCGCCACCTTGAGCGCCTTCTCCAAGCTTGACTTTGTCGTATTCTTGTGCACCCACCTCCCCAACGCCGCGCGCTGGCGTAGGCGCGACTTCTGGAACGACCATGTCCTCCTTGTCGGCGTCCCAGAGGGGATCAAATTCAACTGGAGCGTCTTTGTCAGGGACCTGGATGTCTGTGACCCCGTGTCCCGGTGCTCATCCTGCTACCTCCCATCCCCGACGACGTAGCTACCTTAGTACAACACCAGACATGCTACGTTTCAAGCCCTCCCTTGCTACTCCAGTCGCCGAGGATGAGGATGACATGTCTTCCAGAGTTATTTAGTCGGCGCAGTGCATGCCAAGCTTGAACTCCTCATCTTCTCTTTAGATGCTGGATAGGGGAACGCTAGTACACATGACAATTGAATCTGTTTGCTTACAGAATCTGAAAACCCGGCTCTAGGCAACCTGCCAGACTTGTACTGGTGGCCGCGAAAACGCCACTATGCACAAATATATTTCTGTTGGGCATTTTATGCAAAGGAATCCACAGATCCGGTGAGCAAGTTGCTCATGCTCGACACACGAAGCATGGGTTTCTCTGCTGTTGACTTCCTGCCTTGGACCAGTGAAACATGGGTGTCTTTCTGGAGGCGGGAATGGAAGGATTGGCATGTTTGTTAATGAGTATTTGACCCATGAACTCAGGTATTATGTGTTGCAAAGTGATGGAGTTGGTGCAAGTGGCTGCCAGAGGCAACGTTCAATTTACTCGTAAATGATCGTTATAGGCTCGTGGACGCAGAAACATTTTTTTTGAACTATGCAACATTTTTGTGCGTTATAGAAACATTTTTTGAAAAGGTCACGAAAAGAGTTTTGAAACTTGTGAAGATTTTCGAAACTGGCTCTTCGTTTTCCTTTGTTTTCTTCTCTTATGATTCGGTTTCCTTTGTTTTTTCAATGTTTTATTAGTTTCACCTTTTTTATTCTTTCGTTTTCTAGGTTTTTTTGTTTCTTTGGTTTTGTATTTGTTCCTTTTGTCACTTTTAATTGGTTTTATTTTTAATACATATCTATTTTTTATACATGTTGTACATTTTCATATATATTGAAACCATGTGTTTTATACCCATTTAACATTTTTCAAATGCATGGTTAACCTTTTTTACAAAACATGTTTTGAATATTTTTTCAAATATGTGAATTTTTAAATGCATGTTGAAAGATTTCTGAATGATAAAATCATTTTGAACTATACAACATTTTTGTACATATAGAAAGATTTTTGAAAATGTCACGAACACATTTTTTAAACCGTGAAGATTTTCTTTCATGTAATGTACATTCTTATGAATTACACAGACATTTTTTTACACTTCTATGAAAAATTCTTAAATGTCACATACATTTCTTTTGAAATGTGCAAAATTTTATAATTATCATAAACATTTATATAATTTTCATATACTCTCTTTGTCTGGAATTACTTGTTGGAGAAATAGATGTATCTAGACTTATTTTAGTTCTAAATGTATCCATTTTTATCCATTTATGTGACAAGTAATTTCGGACAGAGCGAGTATAATTTCATAATTGTATAGCCACCCTGAGGTTGTTGACCTCATCCGCGCGTCCATGGACCGCATGTCCATATGCCGCCTTGTCACGAATCACCGATTTCTTCGCCATTTCCGCACTTGCCACCCGCCATGTCTACTAGGCATCATTTCCCATCCCCGGTCGAGGTGGGACCGGTCGCCGCTTCATCTAGCCCAGCCGCTGCCGCCGCCGCGGGTGCCTTCTCTAGGTTTGTATTTGTCGTATTCTTGTGCATCCACCTCCCCAACGTCGCGCGCTGGCGTAGGCGCGCCTTATGGAACGACCATATCCTCCTTGTCGGCGCCCCAGAGGGGATCAGATTCAATTGAAGTGTCTTTGTCAGGGACCTGGCTGTCTGTGACCCCGTGTCCCAGGGCTCATCCTGCTACCTCCCATCCCCGGCGACCTAGCCGCCTTAGTACAACATCAGACATGCTGTGTTTCAAGCCCTGCCTTGCTCCTCCGGTCGCCGAGGATGAGGACGACATGTCTTCTAGAGTTATTTACTTGGCGCACGGCACACCAAGCTTGTACTCCTCATTTTCTCTTCAGGTGCTGGACGGTGGAACACTGGTACACATGAAAATTGGATATGTTTGCTTACAGGATCCAAAACCCCGGCTCTAGGCAACCTGCCAGACTTGTACTGGTGGCCGCAAAAAGCGCCACTATGCACATAGATATTTCTGGTGGGCATTTATGCGAAGGAATCCACGGATCGGGTGAGTAAGTTGCTCGTGCTCGACACACAGAGCATGGATTTCTCTGCTGTCGACTTCCTGCCCGGGACCACTGAAAGATGGTTGTCATTCTAGAGGCGGGGAATGGAAGGATTGGCATGTTTGTTAATGAGTATTTGACCCCTGAACTGAACTCAGGTTTTATGTGTTGCAAAATGATGGAGTTGGTGCAAACCAGTGGCTGCCAGAGGCAACGTTCAATTTACTCATAAATGATCGCTATATTCTCGTGGGCCTAGAAACATTCTTTTTGTACTATGCTACAATTTTCTACGTTATAGAAACATTTTTTGAAAAGGTCATGAACAGATTTTCAAAACTTGTAAAGATTTTATTAAATGTAATGCACATTTTTTATAAATTACACAAACTTTTTTTACATTTGTATAATCATTTTCTTAAATGCCACATACACTTCTCTTGAAATGTGCGGAATTCTATAATTGTCATAAACGTTTTTGTATATATGATTAACATTTCCATATACATGATTGCATTTTCTACTTTTTACATTCACATTTATAAAAAATTATAAACAACAGAAATTTTTTTATATACATGTTTTATGATTTTTCAAATGCAAGATTAACATTTATCAAAATTTATATAAAGACATATAGATCAGCACGTCACGGCACCTGGTTACTGGGGCGGCCTAGTTTCGGCTCCCTGCAGGCGAGCCATTCCTTGGCATCGCATCAGGCGGCACATAGCCGCGCCTTGTTAACACAGGCCAAAGCCCATCACGTACGGAACTAGCTATGCTGAGCTCCGAAACAGTACAGATAAGAGCGTTTAGATCACTATTAGTGATCTAAACACTCTTATATTTCTTTACATAGGGAGTAAGAGGTATTATGTTTGTTCTTTTTGTTGATGGGTTTCTGTTGTCTTTTTTATTTTCATTTTTTGTTATTTTACCTCTTTTCTCAATATGTGGTTTTTTCAAAAATAGTATCAAAATTCTCTAAAATGCGTGATTTCTTTTTAAAATTTCTTGAACATTTGTAAAGAATTGTGTGTTTACCAAATTCATGAACATTTTTAATAATCATGAAATTTGAAAGATTCATGGATATTTTTTTGTAAAATATAAACAGTTTGAATAATATTTTAATATATTGAAAGAAGGGTTTTATCATTTATGCCACTAGTTGGGTCTCACTACTTAGTTTTTCCACTAGGAATTTTAACTCCTCAAAAATGCCATCGGTCCTTTAGGTGTTTGCTGAAAAATGCCACTAGACACCATTACTATCAGCTCAGAGCCTATTTATAATGTTATAATGACCAGAATACCCATGGACCAACATGTCAGCTCTCCCTCTATCTCACTACGATAAAGTGTGGGTCGCACTTGATCTCAACAATGTTTTATTTTCCTCTAGAATTGTTCGCTTGCTTACTCTTGGTAAGTGGGGCTCACACTTATCATTATGAGATAGAGAAAGCTGACATATGGGTCTAGTGGTATTTTGGTCATATAACATGGTCAACGGGGTTGACCTGACAATAAATGTGTTTAATGGCATTTTTTAGGAAACATCTAATGAAACGATGGCCTTTTTAAGGTATCTAATGGCATTTTTTTAGCAAGCATATGACGGAGTGATGGCATTTTTGAGCAGTTGTAACTTATGATGGTAAAGCTGAGTACTAGTGAGAAACAACTAGTGGCGTAATAATAATAATTAAAACCCTTAAAAGAAAGCCTTTTTAATAAAAACAGTACAAAATCCATTGTGGAAAACTAGTGCGTTTTTGCTACTTCTTGAGCTTGCGTTGATTTTTCCCTTGAAGAGAAAAGGGTGATGCGGCAAAGTAGAGATAAGTATTTCCCTTAGTTAAGAACCAAGGTATCAATTCAGTAGGAGGCACAAGCAAGTCTTCAATCTATGCACCTGCACAAACAAACACTTGCACTCAACGCGAAAAAGGGGTTGTCAATCCCTTCATGGTCTCGAACAAGAGCGAGATCTAATAGAGATATGTATAAAAGATAAATAAAAGAGCAAACTAAAGTAAATCTAAATAAATTGCAGCAAGGTATTTTTGGGTTTTTTGGTTTATAGATATGAAAATATATGATGAAAAATAGACCCGGGGCCATAGGTTTCACTAGAGGCTTCTCTCTTGAAAGAAAACATACGGTGGGTGAACAAATTACTGTCGAGCAATTGATAGAAAAGCGCAAAGTTATGACGATATCCAAGGCAATGATTATGAATATAGGCATCACGTCCGTGTCAAGTAGACCGAAACGATTCTGCATCTACTACTATTACTCCACACATTGACTGACTCCTACCTGCATCTAGAGTATTAAGTTCATAAGAACAGAGCAACGCTTTAAGTAAGATGCCATGATGTAGAGGGATAAACTCAAGCAATATGATGAAAACCCTATCTTTTTACCCTTGATGGCAACAATACAATACGTGCCTCGCTACCCCTACTATGTCACTGGGTGAGGACACCGCAAGATTGAACCCAAAACTAAGCACCTCTCCCATTGCAAGAAAAACCAATCTAGTTGGCCAAACCAAACCGCTAATTCGAAGATAAATACAAAGATATTTGATCATGCATAAAAGAGTTAAGAAAAGACTCAAATAATATTCATAGATAATCTGATCATAGATCCACAATTCATCGGATCTCGACAGACACACCGCAAAAGAATATTACATCAGATAGATCTCGAAGAACATCGAGGAGAACATTGTATTGAAGATCCAAGAGAGAGAAGAAGCCATCTAGCTACTAGCTATGGATCCGTAGGTCTGTGGTAAACTACTCACGCTTCATCGGAAGGGCAGCAAGGTTGATGTAAAGGCCCTCCGTGATTGAATCCCCCTCCGGCAGGGTGCCGGAAAAGGCCCCAAGATGGGATCTCACGGGAACAGAGGCTTGCGGCGGTGGAGAAGTATTTTGGTGGACGCTTCTATTGGTTTGGGAATATTTGGGATTTTATAGAGCAACAATTAGGGTTGGGGGACCCCCGAGGAGCCCACAAGCCAGGGAGGCGCCCCCTAGGGCACGACCTAAGGGCTTGTGGGTCCTGTCGGTGTCAAAACCGGCGGATCTCGGGTAGGGGGTCCCGATCTGTGCGTCAAGGCTGATGGTAACAGGAAGCAAGGGACACAGATGTTTACCCAGGTTCGGGCCCTCTCGATGGAGGTAAAACCCTACTTCCTGCTTGACTAATATTGAAGATATGGGTAGTACAAGAGTAGATCTACCACGAGATCGTAGAGGCTAAACCCTAAGAGCTAGCCTATGATGGTATGATTGTAATTGTGATCGGCCTTCTAAGGACCATCCTCTCTGGTTTATATAGACACCGGAGAGGGCTAGGGTTTACATGGAGTCGGTTACAAGGAAGGAAATATAATATCCGGATCGCCAAGCTTGCCTTCCACGCCAAGGAAAGTCCCATCCGGAGACGGGCCGAAGTCTTGAGTCTTATGTATTCATGCTTCAATAGTCCGGACGATGTATAAAGTAGGCTGTCCGGATACCCCCTAATCCAGGACTCCCTCAGTAGCCCCTGAACCAGGCTTCAATGACGATGAGTCCGGCGCACAGTCCTGTCTTTGGCATTGCAGGGCGGGTTCCTCCTCCGAGTACTCCAAAGTAGTTATCGAACACTTGAACCATGACCGGATCCACAAAATGATCTTCACATGCCATCGTAGAGAGAATGGTATTTCACAAATGCAATCTGCTGACAACTTTTTAGGTGACGCGACGTGTTATTATGGTCGGGTCATTATTCGAAACGTTTTCCCACAACCAGCCACAACGCATATTGCGAGGTGGTTCCCTTGACACGTCTTGTCAAAGCAGAGATCGTGTCCCCTTATCACGGGATTCTCATCAATACGGGTACGGGTAATCCCACCACATTATCAATCGTGGCGCTTGGGAAGCAAGCGATTCCCAACAGGCAAGTGGGGAGGCACACCGCTTTCGTCGCCTCTATAAAGGGATAAGATTTCCCCATTTTTACCCACGCCTTTCTTCCTCCTTTGCCCACTCTTGCCCCCTCGAGCTCCAGCGCCCAAGCCCAAGTCTTCTCCGCACAGCTAAACATGTCCGGAGCAGGAGGCAAGTGGGTGGCTTCCACCGTCAAGGAGAAGCATATCGCAAATCTTCGGGCGGCCGGATACTTGGCCGCAGACATAGTGCACCGGCTACCAGACAACGGGCAGGTCATTCCGACCCCAGGACCCCACGAGAGGGTCGTGTTCATCGCCCACTTCGTCCGTGGACTGGGATTTCCACTTCATCCCTTCGTCCGCGAGCTCATGTTTTACTACGGGCTAGATTTCCATGATCTAGCCCCAAATTTTGTCCTCACATCTCGGCGTTCATCGTCGTATGCGAGGCCTTCCTCCGCATCAAGCCCCACTTCGGCTTGTGGCTGCAAATTTTCTACGTGAAGCCGAAGGTCGTGAGCGGCCAACAAGCGGAGTGCGGAGGGGCCATGGTGGGCAAGATGCCTAACGTCACTGCAGCGGCGGCTCTGCGGAAACCGTGAAAGGGTGGCAGTCGGGGTGGTTCTACATCACCGAGCCGCGCGACGCCAACTGGGCGGCGGCCCCCGAGTTCTGACCCGACACCCCCATGCAGCTCACTTCTTGGGAGAGGAAGGGCTTGTCCTGGGGCGAACCTACAGAGCTGACCGGACTCAAAACCTGCATTAAGAGCATGAAGGACAAGAACATCAAGCTTGTCAACGTGATCCAGGTCATGCTTGTTCGCCGGATTCTGCCGTGCCAAAGGCGGGCATTTAATCTGTGGGAGTTCGTCCCGACCGAACACCAGATGCTTCAGAGGCTCTACGACATGAAGCAAAAAGGTGCGTGGAAGGTGTTGTTCAAGGCCTCCGAAGTACCTCCTCCCACATCCGAGGACCATGGACTCCACGCCGCGCAGCCTCCTAGCAAGGTGAGTTTTCAGGCTATCACCGGATTCAGTCCTTCCCAGTATACTCATGGGGGAGTCTTAAGTAATTGTGCATATTTGCTCAGGATTATGTGGAGACAATGGAGCAGATTGATCTGTCCGCTCCGCTGCCGAAAGCCAGTGATGCTCTCTCGACGGAGATCTTGGTCCGGCGCCGTCTGGCGCCGGGAAGAAGGCCAATAAGAAGGCCCTGGGACCGAAGGGTCTCCGGCGTAGGTTGTGCCGGAGGCCTCGTCCGAAGACGACGAGGCACACTCCTCCCACGAAGGGGAGGAGGAAGAAGAAGACGCCCCGTCCGAAAAGGATGAGGGGCCTGAGGAGGCGCACCAGGGGGCCAAAAAAGGCCCTCGGCGCAAGGCCGTCATACCTACGTCGTCTGACAACGACGAGACGGATTCCTCCCGCCGTGGAGGGGGGAAGCAAGAAGAAACTCTACCTCCCTGCACTGGGGAGGAGAAAAAGAGGAAAGCCGCCCTGAAGGGGGAGGCTGGGACGCCCAAGAAGAGGAAGACGTCCCTTCCGGACTACTCCACCACGGCCGCTTATAGCGATGAGGGGTGGCTGCCCAGGGGGAAGCCCCTGGCGCGATCGTAAGTGTCCGCACTCTACCGTGATTTTACTTCATAGATATTTAATAACGCCGAACATATATGCAGTCCAGCTAGGGTTCATCCGGAGGTGTCGTCTTCGGATGGGTCTCTGAGCGCTTCGGAGATGAACTTGCTCCCGACGGCCACCACTCCTCAGCCTGCGGATGAGACGGAGGTGTTGTCCCGATGATTCCCCGAGCAGGGGAAGGTGACCCTGGAGACGCCCCAAGGTGGACTTCCAAATGTCAGACATGCGGGGTTCAAGATCCCCGCAGATCGCGTCGATGAGAGCCGCAACAAGGCGGACTCTCGATCGAACACTGCTCCGGAACCTCCGATGGTTCCAGACTTAGGCGGGCAGCCCCTCGTTAGGGAGGGCGAGCCGCCCGTGCCGAGGACTTCCGTCGCGTCAACGGCACCGGATAGTCTGGTGGAAGCGCTTCGAGGCGCTTCCATAGAAGAAGAGCACCGTACTCTTATGAGTGCGGTGATTCAGAAGGTTCTGTCCGCCAAAAGCGGACTAACCGAAGCCTGCACAAGCCTCCTGACGGGCTTTGAGGTAAGTAATAAAAATGTGTGAAATTACCACCCGATAGGTAGTAGCCCCTGATACTCTGTTTGATGTTCGAAAAGAAAAGCCAAACAGAGGGTCAATTACAATCTGCAGGAGTCTAAAAAGCGTTTATGTGAATAAGCAGGCCGTGCTGCTTGCCGTTGCTGCCCGCACAGCCGAGGTTGCCGAACTAAAGCGGGACCTGGAGCGGCCGCGGGGAGAGCTCGACCTCACGAAGAGGCAGCTCGAAGAGAGCAAAGGTGAGTAATTCTCCGCTCTTATGTATGTAAAGATGGGTAAACTTGTTTAGTATGACGATAAAGCGTCGTGACTGTGTGACAGGGTCCACCGCCGAAGTGGCGTCCCTGAAGAAAGCGCTATCCGAGGCCGAAGACAAGGCGGCCTTGGAATGCAAAGAGCGCGAGAAGCAAAGTGCTAGAGTGGGTGAGGTACAGCAAGAGCTCCAGGACCTCGGCAAGAAGTTCGAGTCCGTGGAGCATGATCTGAAGGCGAAAGAGGCTGAGCTTGCGAAGGCCCTTGTGAGTATAAAAGACGCCAAGGCCGAAGCCGAGAAGGCACAACAGGAAATCCAGGAGGCCAAAAAGATAGCAGCGGGTAAGAAATTCTTTATGCAAAGCCAACATGTGGAGGAGGCGTTTCTTTTACTTACTCGAATTCGGAGCTCTCCAGGGGCATTCGCAGATCTGCCACGCAGCATATCAGATGCCGCGGAGTTCTACCATGCCTAGGAGGGGAGCTCAACGGAGAAGCTGTTCTAGTCCCAGTATGCTGGGGCCGAACACCCAACGCCTCTGAGTGACCAACTGAACAGTTGGTCGAACTCCACAGGGCGGCCGAAGTGGCTATGAAGGATTTCATAGTCCGGATGTGGCCTGGTGAGCTCCTGCCCACTAGCTACTTCGGCCTGATCAAGAGGATGGTGGATGCCTGCCCGCGGCTTGAGGTGATCAAGCGATCCATTTGCATTGAGGGTGCCCGCCGGGCCTTTGCCCGCGCCAAGGTGCATTGGGGCAAGCTGGATGCGGAGAAGCTAGTGAAGGACGGGCTGCCAGAGGGCAAGGCGCATCACCATCCCGAGATGTATTATGATGGCGTTATGAAGGGTGCTCGTCTCGTGGCCGATGAATGTACCAAGGACACCATTTTAGAATGAATTCACTTATGTCATGTTTGTAATTTAAAGACGAAGTCACTTGCGCTATGTAGCGCTTTTGTTATTTAAAATATTACCTTCTGTGCGGCTGTTTATAAAATTATGAAAGTAGGCCAGTCGTCGGCTTCCACCCCCACGCAACTAGTACTGGGGTGTTCGTGGAAAACCCGGACACTCTTTATCCAAATGTTTGGTCCCTTAAGGAGGTGTCCGGCGCAGCGAACGAGGCAATCGGACTATGCGGCTTTATAACTTTCACTTAGCCATAGAAGTCTACAGTTTTAAATTTTCGGCGAAGCCCCTAGAGTCCGGAAGGCCGAATTGGGGCGCTATACACGCCTAAATCGGACAAGGCCGACTCATCGCTTAAAGCAGAAAAAATCTTTAAGGATTTTAAGACCTCTCGAACAGCGACTAGCTCTCGCCTCATCGTGCCGGTCATTTTTCGGCTTTCTCTACTGAGGTGCTCGTCCGGAAGAACAGGGACACAATCGCAGTAGTTCTCCCTGCGCTACCTTAGCCGATATAACGGAACATAAGGTACCAAAACAAGGGAGCCGGGCTAACCCAACTGTAGACCCAAGACATGATTCGGAGTTGATGCATATAGTGCTATAAGTTCGGGGTGCCGCACTGTGCAAAGTGTTCGGACTTTATTTGCCGTAGAACGGGGCACCGTAGGAAGCCCCTGGCAAACGGACCGTACCAAAGTGTACGGATGCAATATCAAAGAAACATTTGTAAGAAAAATGTTCAAATAACAGTAATGAGCTAATGCTATATATGATCTGCCATTGATGAAAATACGTTTAAGCATATGTTTACAATGAATGCATTAAGCGGAGATAAATAGGACTATTTAACATGTCCTATCCGGGGGCAGGCCGCGTATGTATATATAAAACAGGTATAACGATCGCAAATAGATTCTACATGGGTGTATCCTTCTGTGCGCGAAGCCTGTTGCCTCCTTGGTTTTCTTGTTGGGGAACGTAGCAGAAATTCAAAATTTTCCTACGTGTCACCAAGATCTATCTATGGAGAAACCAGCAACGAGGGGAAGGAGAGTGCATCTACATACCCTTGTAGATCGCTAAGCGGAAGCGTTCAAGAGAACGGGGTTGATGGAGTCGTACTCGTCGTGATCCAAATCACCGGAGATCCTAGTGCGAGCAGACGGCACCTCCGCGTTCAACACACGTACAGCCGGTGGCGTCTCCCGCCTTGATCCAGCAAGGAGAGAGGGAGAGGTTGAGAAGACTCCATCCAGCAGCAGCACAACGGCGTGGTGGTGATGGAGGCGTGGCAATCCAGCGAGGCCGCCAAGCACCACGGGAGAGGAGGAGGAGGAGAGGCAGGGCTGCGCCAATAGAGGAGAAAACTCATGTGTTGGCAGCCCTCAATACCTCAACTATATATAGGGGAGGGAGGGGGTGCGCCCCTCTAGGGTTTCCACCCCAAGGGTGCGGCTGCCCCAATCCCATCTAGGGTGCGGCCAAGGGGAAGAGGCCCACTTGCCCCCAAGTTAGGTGGGTTGCTCCCTCCCCAAACCCTAGGCGCCTTGGGCCCTTGTGGGGCGCACCAGCCCACCTAGGGCTGGTCCCTCCCACACTTGGCCCATGCAGCCCTCCGGGGCAGGTGGCCCCACTTGGTGGACCCCCGGGACCCTCCTGGTGGTCCCGGTACGTTACCGATAAAACCCGAAACTTTTCCGGTGACCAAAACAGGACTTCCAGTATATAAATCTTTACCTCCGGACCATTCCGGAACTCCTCGTGACGTCCGGGATCTCATCCAGGACTCGAACAACATTCGGTAACCACATACAAACTTCCTTTATAACCCTAAGCGTCGAACCTTAAGTGTGTAGACCCTACGGGTTCGGGAGACATGTAGACATGACCGAGGCGTTCTCGGTCAATAACCAACAGCGGGATCTGGATGCCCATGTTGGCTCCCACATGTTCCACGATGATCTCATCGGATGAACCATGATGTCAAGGACTCAATCAATCCGTATACAATTCCCTTTGTCTAGCGGTATTGTACTTGCCGAGATTCGATCGTCGGTATACCGATACCTTGTTCAATCTCGTTACCGGCAAGTCTCTTTACTCGTTCCGTAACACATCATCCGTGATCAACCCCTTGGTCACATTGTGCACATTATGATGATGTCCTACCGAGTGGGCCCAGAGATACCTCTCCGTTTACACGGGTGACAAATCCGATCTCGATTCGTGCCAACCCAATGACACTTTCGGAGATACCTGTAGTGCACCTTTATAGCCACCCGATTATGTTGTGGCGTTTGGTACACCCAAAGCATTCCTACGGTATCCGGGAGTTGCACAATCTCATGGTCTAAGGAAATGATACTTGACATTAGAAAAGCTTTAGCATCTGAACTACGATCTTTGTGCTAGGCTTAGGATTGGGTCTTGTCCATCACATCATTCTCCAAATGATGTGATCCGTTATCAACGACATCCAATGTCCATGGTCGAGAAACCGTAACCATCTATTGATCAACGAGCTAGTCAACTAGAGGCTTACTAGGGACATGGTGTTGTCTATGTATCCACACATGTATTGCGTTTCCTATCAATACAATTATAGCATGAATAATAAACAATTATCATGAACAAGGAAATATAATAATAACTAATTTATTATTGCCTCTAGGGCATATTTCCAACAGTCTCCCACTTGCACTAGAGTCAATAATCTAGTTCACATCGCCATGTGATTAACAACGATAGGTCACATCGCCATATGACTAACATCCAAAGAGTTTACTAGTGTCACTAAACTAGTTCACATCATCATGTGATTAAGACTCAATGAGTTACGGGGTTTGATCATGTTTTGCTTGTGAGAGAGGTTTTAGTCAGCGGTGCGCAACATTCAGATCCGTGTGTACTTCATAAATCTCTAGGTCATATTGTAAATGCTGCTTCCACGCTCCACTTGGAGCTATTCCAAATGGTTGCTCCACTATCGTATCCGGTATCTCTACTCGAGCTATCCGGATAGGTGTTAAGTTGCATCGGCGTAACTCTTTACGTTGAACTCTTTATCACCTCCATAATCGAGAAACATGTCCTTATTTACTCCAAGGACAATTTTGACCGCTGTCCAATGATCCATTCTTGGATCATTCTTGTACCCTATACTGATTCATGGCAAGGCACACTTCCGGTGCGGTACACAACATAGCATACTATAGAGCCTATGTCTAAGGCATAGGGGACGACCTTCGTCCTTTCTCTCTTTTCTGCCGTGGTCGAGCTTTAACTCTTAACTTCATACCTTACAACTCAGGCAAGAACTCCTTCTTTGGTGATCCATCTTGAACACCTTCAAGATTATGTCAAGGTATGTGCTCATTTGAAAGTACCATTAAGCGTTTTTGATCTATCCTTATAGATCTTGATGCTCAATGTTCAAGTAGCTTAATCCAGGTTTTCTATTGAAAAACACCTTTCAAATAACCATGTATGCTTTCTAGAAATTCTACATCATTTCTGATCAACAATATGTCAACAACATATACTCATCGAAAATTCTATAGTGCTCCCACTCACTTCTTTGGAAATACAAGTTTCTCATAAACTTTGTATAAACCCAAAATCTTTGATCATCTCATCAAAGCGCACATTCCAACTCGAGATGCTTACTCCGGTCCTTAGAAGGATCATTGGAGCCAGCATACCTTTAGCATCCTTAGGATCGACAAAACTTTATGATTGTATCACATACAACCTTTCCTTACGAAGACGGTAAGGAAACTCGTTTTGACATCCATCTGCCAGATTTCATAAATGCAGCTAATGCTAACATGATTCCGACGGACTTAAGCATCGCTACGGATGAGAAAATCTCATCGTAGGCAACTCTTTGAACTTGTGAAAACTCTTAGCCACAAGTCGAGCTTCATAGACGGTGACATTACCGTCCACGTCCGTCTTCTTCTTAAAGATCCATTTATCTCAATGGCTTGCCGATCATCGGGCAAGTCCACCAAAGTCATGGATCCTTCCTCGGATTTTATGGCCTCGAGCCATTAAATGAATCCGGGCCCACCATCGCTTCTCCATAGCTCGTGGGTTCATTGTTGTCTAGCAACATGACCTCTAAGACAAGATTGCGTACCACTCTGAAATAGTATGCATCCTTGTCACCCTCGAGGTACGGTAGTGACTTGATCCGAAACTTCATGATCACTATCATAAGCTTCTACTTCAATTGGTGTAGGTGCCACAGGAACAACTTCACGTGCCTGCTACACTAGTTGAAGTGACGGTTCAATAACCTCATCATGTCTCCACCATCCTCCCACTCAATTCTTTCAAGAGAAACTTTTCCTCGAGAAAGGACCCGTTTCTAGAAACAATTACTTTTGCTTCGGATCTTGAGATAGGAGGTATACCCAACTGTTTTGGGTGTCCTATGAAGATATATTTATCCGTTTTGGGTTCGAGCTTATCATGATGAAACTTTTTCACATAAGCGTCGCAGCCCCAAACTTTTAAAAACGACAACTTATGTTTCTCCAAACCATATTTCAAGCGGTGTCGTCTCAGCGGAATTACATGGTGCCCTATTAAAGTGAATGTGGTTGTCTCTAATGCCTAACCCATGAGCGATAGTGGTAATTCGATAAGAGACATCATAGTACGCACCATATCTAATAGGGTGCAACTATGATGTTCGGACACACCATCACACTATGGTGTTCGAGCGGTATTAGTTGTGAAACAATTTCCACAATGTCTCAATTGTGTACCAAACTTAAATAACTCAGATATTCATCTCTATGATCATATCATAGACATTTTATCCTCTTGTCACGAAGATCTTCAACTTCACTCTAAAATTACTTGAACCTTTCAATAATTCAGACTTGTGTTTCATCAAGTAAATATACTCAACATCTACTCAAATCATCGTGAAGTAAGAACATAACGATATTCACTACATGCCTCGGCACTCATTGGACTGCACACATCAAAATGTGTTACTTCCAACAAGTTGCTATCTTGTTCCATCTTCTTTGAAACCGAGGCTTTTCAGTCATCTTGCCCATGTGGTATGATTTGCATATCTCAAGTGATTCAAAATCAAGTGAGTCCAAGCGATCCATCTGCATGGAGTTTCTTCATGCGTATACACCAATAGACATGGTTAGCATGTCTCAAACTTTTCAAAAGCGAGTGAGTCAAAGATCCATCAATATGGAGCTTCTTCATGCGTTTATACCAATATGACTCAAATGGCGATTGCCACAAGCAGGTGGTACTATCATTACTATCTTATATCTTTTGGCATGAAAATGTGTATCACTACGATCAAGATTTCAATAAACCATTCATTTTAGGTGCAAGACCATTGTAGGTATTATTCAAATAAATAGAGTAACCATTATTCTCCTTAAATGAATAACAGTACTACGATAGACATAATCCAATCATGTCTATGCTCAGCATAAACACCAAATAACAATTATTTAGGTTTAACACCAATCTCGATGGCGGAGGGCGCGTGCGATGCTTGATCACATCAACCTTGGAAACACTTCCAACACATATCGTCGGCTCACCTTTAGCTAGTCTCCGTTTATTCCGTAGCTTTTATTTGAGTTACTAACACTTAGCAACCGAACGGTATCTAATACCCTGGTGCTACTAGGAGTACTAGTAAAGTACACATTAACATAATGTATATCAATATACTTCTATCGACCTTGCCAGCCTTCTCATCTACCAAGTATCTAGGGTGGTTCCGCTTCGTGTCCGTTCCTCTCATTACTGAAGCACTTAGTCTGGGTTTGGGTTCAACCTTGGGTTTCTTCACTAGAGCAGCAACTGTTTTGCCGTTTCATGAAGTATCCCTTGTTGCCCTTGCCCTTCTTGAAACTAGTGGTTTTACCAACCATCAACAATTGATGCTCCTACTTGACTTCTACTTTCGCGGTGTCAAACATCGCGAACACTTCAAGATCATCATATCTATCCCGATATGTTATAGTTCATCACGAAGCTCTAGTAGCTTGGTGGCAATGTCTTTGGAGAAACATCACTATCTCATCGGAAGATTAACTCCCTCGATTCAAGTGATTGTTGTACCCGGACAATCTGAGTACAAGCTCAACGATTGAGATCTTCTCCCTTAGTTTGTAGGCTAGAAAATTGTCGGAGGTCTCATACCTCTTGGCGTGAGCACGAGCCTGAAATCCCAATTTCAGCCCTCGAACATCTCACATGTTCGTGGCGTTTCAAAAGCGTCTTTGGTGCCTTAATTCTAAGCCGTTTAACATTGCGAACTATCACGTAGTCATCAAAGCGTGTATGTCCGATGTTAGTAACATCCACAAGACCACGTTTGAGGTCCAACACAACGGCGGTGCATTAAGGACATAAGCTTTCTCTGACCGCATAATTGCTCTTGTCAACTTTCAACTATATTTTCTCTAGGAACATATCTAAGCAGTGGAACTAAAGCGTGAGCTATGACATAATTTGCAAAGGGTTTTTGACTATGTTCAGGATAATTAAGTTCATCTTATGAACTCCCACTCGAATAGACATCCCTCTAGTCATCTAAGTGATTACATGATCCGAGTCAACTAGGCCGTGTCCGATCATCACGTGAGACGGACTAGTCATCATCGGTGAACATCTTCATGTTGATCGTATCTCCATCGACTCATGCTCGACCTTCGGTCTCTGTGTTCGAGGCCATGTGCGTACATGCTAGGCTCGTCAAGTTAACCCTAAGTGTTTTGCATGTGTAAATCTGTCTTACACCGTTGTATGTGAGCGTAAGAATCTATCACACCCGATCATCACGTGGTGCTTGAAGCGACGAACTTTAGCAGCGGTGCACGATTAGGGAGAACACTTCTTGAAATTGTTGTAAGGATCATCTTATTTACTACCGTCGTTCTAAGTAAACAAGATGCATAAACATGATAAACATCACATGCAATCAAATAGTGACATGATATGGCCAATATCATTTTGCTCCTTTGATCTCCATCTTGAGGCTCCATGATCATCATCGTCACCGGCATGACACCATGATCTCCATCATCATGATCTCCATCATCGTGTCTCCATGAAGTTGTCTCGCCAACTATTACTTCTACTACTATGGCTACGGTTAGCAATAAAGTAAAGTAATTACATGGCGTTGTTTAATGACACGCAGGTCATACAATAAATAAAGACAACTCCTATGGCTCCTGCCGGTTGTCATACTCATCGACATGCAAGTCGTGAATCCTATTACAAGAACATGATCAATCTCATACATCACATATCATTCATCACATTCTTCTTGGCCATATCACATCACATAGCATACCTGCAAAAACAAGTTAGGCGTCCTCTAATTGTTGTTTGCATGTTTTACGTGGCTGCTATGGGTTTCTAGCAAACGTTTCTTACCTCATAAAACCACAGCGTGATATGCCAATTGCTATTTACCCTTCATAAGGACCCTTTTCATCGAATCCGTTCCAACTAAAGTGGGAGGCGGCACCCGCTAGCCACCTTATGCACCAAGTGCATGTCGATCGGTGGAACCTGTCTCACGTGAAATGCGTGTAAGGTCGGTCCGGGCGCTTCATCCCACAATACCGTCGAAACAAGATTGGACTAGTAACGGTAAGCATATTGAACAACATCAACGCCCACAACTACTTTGTGTTCTACTTGTGCAAAGAATCTACGCAATAGACCTAGCTCATGATGCCCTTTGTTGGGGAGCGTGGCAGAAATTCAAAATTTTCCTCGTGTCACCAAGATCTATCTATGGAGAAACCAGCAGCGAGGGAAGGAGAGTGCATCTACATACCCTTGTAGATCGCTAAGCGGAGCGTTCAAGAGAACGGGGTTGAAGGAGTCGTACTCGTCGTGATCCAAATCACGGAGATCCTAGTGCGAGCAGACGGCACCTCCGCGTTCAACACACGTACAGCCGGTGGCGTCTCCCACGCCTTGATCCAGCAAGGAGAGAGGAGAGGTTGAGAAGACTCCGTCCAGCAGCAGCACAACGGCATGGTGGTGATGGAGGCGTGGCAATCCAGCGAGGCCGCCAAGCACCACGGGAGAGGAGGAGGAGAGAGGCGGGGCTGCGCCAATAGGGAGAAAACTCATGTGTTGGCAGCCCTCAAACCTCAACTATATATAGGGGAGGGGGGGTGCGCCCCTCTAGGGTTTCCACCCCAAGGGGTGCGGCTGCCCCAATCCCATCTAGGGTGCGGCCAAGGGGGAGAGGCGCCCACTAGGTGGGCCTTGCCCCCAAGTTACCTGGGATTGCCCTCCCCAAACCCTAGGCGCCTTGGGCCTTGTGGGGGCGTCCCAGCCCACCTGGGGCTGGTCCCCACCCACACTTGGCCCATGCAGCCCTCCGGGCAGGTGGCCCCACTTGGTGGACCCAGGACCCTCCGGTGGTCCCGTATGTCTGGATAAAACCCGAAACTTTTCCGGTGACCAAAACAGGACTTCCATATATAAATCTTTACCTCCGGACCATTCAGGAACTCCTCGTGACGTCCGGGATCTCATCGGGACTCGAACAACATTCGGTAACCACATACAAACTTCCTTTATAACCCTAAGCGTCCTTGAACCTTAAGTGTGTAGACCCTACGGGTTCGGAGACATGTAGACATGACCGAGGCGTTCTCGGTCAATAACCAACAGCGGGATCTGGATACCCATGTTGGCTCCCACATGTTCCACGATGATCTCATCGGATGAACCACGATGTCAAGGACTCAATCAATCCGTATACAATTCCCTTTGTCTAGCGGTATTGTACTTGCCGAGATTCGATCGTCGGTATACCGATACCTTGTTCAATCTCGTTACGGCAAGTCTCTTTACTCGTTCCGTAACACATCATCCGTGATCAACCCCTTGGTCACATTGTGCACATTATGATGATGTCCTACCGAGTGGGCCCAGAGATACCTCTCCGTTTACGGAGTGACAAATCCAGTCTCGATTCGTGCCAACCCAATGACACTTTCGGAGATACCTAGTGCACCTTTATAGCCACCCGATTCGTTGTGGCGTTTGGTACACCAAAGCATTCCTACGGTATCCGGAGTTGCACAATCTCATGGTCTAAGGAAATGATACTTGACATTAGAAAAGCTTTAGCATCTGAACTACGATCTTTGTGCTAGGCTTAGGATTGGGTCTTGTCCATCACATCATTCTCCTAATGATGTGATCCGTTATCAACGACATCCAATGTCCATGGTCAGGAAACCGTAACCATCTATTGATTAACGAGCTAGTCAACTAGAGGCTTACTAGGGACATGGTGTTGTCTATATACCCACACATGTATCTGAGTTTCCTATCAATACAATTATAGCATGGATAATAAACGATTATCATGAACAAGGAAATATAATAATAACTAATTTATTATTGCCTCTAGGGCATATTTCCAACAATTAGTGCACCCTCTATGCACGCCGACCTCCTCATGGCGTCGATCCGAGGCTGTCGGATTTCGGGTTCCGGCAGACCCTCTAGGTTCGAACTCTGGGGTGCACGCGGAAATCACACCTCCAACCTACCTACACCTCGTCACCTCGCAAGGATCTAAACTACACAAAGAGCAACACAAGGGACACATGGTTTATACTGGTTCAGGCCACCATTGTGGTGTAATACCCTACTCCAGTGTGTGGTGTGGTGGATTGCCTCAGGGGCTGATGATGAACAGTACAAGGAAGAACAACCTCGCGAGTGCATTCTTCGCCCGGTCTGATGAATCTGCTAGGGGAGTTCGGTCGCTTCTCTCTCTCTCTCCAAGATGCCTCTACCCTGTGGGTGGCTAGTCCTATTTATAGGCAGAGGCCCTGGGCCTCTTCCCAAATATTGAGCGGGAAGGATGCCAACAATTGGCCATTTTGAAGGCGAACATCTAGTACACTTATCCTGATTAAAGTCGGTCCTCGCCTGCCAAAGGCCCTGACGGTGACGCCGGCTTGGGCTCCACGATGACCTCCTTCCTGCCGTTCTGCTGGTCTTGGTCTTGTTGCACCGAAATGGTTGCCTTTGCTTGATACTCTTGGCCTGCGCTTGCCTCCCTTGCACCAAAGGGGAAACGAGGACAGTGCGCGGGCTGGCGCCCGCCTGGCGCCCTCGGTCGTCATGGTTTGCGTCATGGGCACCTCGTGAGGTACCCCGCCTTGATATCTCCGCCTCCTCGCGAGCCAGCTGGCGAGTCGTGCACGAGAAGCTTCACGTCCGTCCGCCCACGAGGCTTGCCCTCGCGAGGTCTTGAGCTTGTGTTGATGAAGATGGGCCATCTTGGGCCACCCCTTGAAACCACGCCCTTGGGCCGCATGCGAGCAAGTCTGGGTACCCGTTCCCGAAACGCCCGACAATATCCACCGGGCCCAAAGCGCGCTGGACTTAGGCTTAGCGAGAGAAGCGAATGGCAAGTCTGCGCGCGCCATGAGCCCTAACGACTATCTTGACCTTAGGCGCCAGCGTGGCGATTGATTGGACATTAGGCGTCCCTGCTTCCCCGGGACGCCTTGACAATTGCACGAATCGACAAGAGAGCGGTACCCATCTAGGCTTTACCTCCTTTGTCTTCTCCAGTCATTGCCCAGATCCCCTTTCTCGCTCCTATCCTTCATGCTTCCGAAATCCCTAGATCTACTCCGACCCCGCGCCCTAGCAAGGTATGGCACCTCGCCAGACCCCGGCTGGAGCTTGGTACTCGCCCGCTTTGGACTCCCCGAACGTGTCGGAGAAGAACCTTGCCCGGGCGCGCCGGATGATGGCGGCGCAAGGCAAAGACGGGGCAACGGTGCTCAAGGTTGGCTCTGCCCTTCCTGAGGACCAAGGAAGCACCTTCTACCCGCTCTTCGTGAGCGCCATTGCCGCCGGTCTGGTGCCTCCCTTTTCTGAGTTCTTCTTTTCTGTCCTCCGCCATTACAAACTGCAGGCTCTGCACCTCCACCCCAACTCTGTTCTTCTCCTGGCGATCTTCGCCTACTACTGTGTGGCTCATGTCGGGGTGCAGCTCTCGGTGGCCTTGCTGCGCCACTACTTCTACCTCTGGGCCTCTCGGCTCCATCACTGCGTCTTGTGAGCTTTATCGCGTCTGGCAGCTCAACGCCATCTCGAAGCCGGAAGAGGATTGAAGGCTTGAGGAGCAAGTGGGTCATGGTAGATCTTTGGCGCATCCATCCTCGGCTGATTACGCTTGCGGAGCAGCCCAAGCCCATCGGCAGCTTGGTCTCGCGGAACTCGTGGATTCCAGCGTGAAGCCGGTGCTAGAGAAGATGGGCCGCGGACTGTGGCCGGGCAACACGGTGTGGCCGGCTGACCGAGCGTCGCTCTGAGGGAGTTCTGGGCGCGGGTGGCCCCACTTGAGCAATACTCGCTTCATTGTGGAGGCCTCGCCCGAGCCCGTAGTCTTGGCCGGCGAAGATCTGGCGCGGTCCTCAATCTTTGGTCGGGGAGGCGTGGCGAGGCTGGAGGCTCTGTACCCCTGTTCCTCCGAGATGATTGGGAGCAGGTGGTGGACTCCATGCCGCTTTCAGCGGGGCGGGCCTGTGCCCGCGGAGGTTCCCGAGGACCCGGCCTGGCGATGGTGAGCGTGTCCTCCGGCGACTCCAGTGAAGAGGAGGAAGAAGAGGAGGCGGTAGAGGGCCCGACTCGAGGCGACCGGCGGGGGAGTCGAGGCGCCCTCCTCGGTACAGGTCCCGTGCTCTCCGCCTCTTGCGGACAACGATGAGGATGGCGGCAGGCGAGGTGGCGAGCTTCGCCCCGATCCGGAAGAAGGGCAGGGCGGGGCTGGTTCCCAGGTCTGCCCGGCTCGGGCGACCTGCAGGCGCGCCTCCTGCTCCCAAGCCTCTTGAGGTTGATCCCAGCAGCCAGCTCTCGGGCTTCAAGTTCGGCCGAGGTTGCTCGAGCCATGACGATGACCATAAGTGCTTGATTCTCATTTTGCTTCTCGCTTACGTCGTTGAGGCTTGATATCCGTGTTCCTTGGCTAGGCGGCGCTGCGGTGAAAAAAGCTGAAGGGGCTCCACGAGGCTTCGTCAGGGCAGCGCCTCCATCCATGAAAGAAAGGGCGGCAAGGCGGGCCTCTCCTTCTCGGTCATCCTCGCGAGGCTGGCGGGGCTAGGCTGGGCGAGCTCAGCCCCCATGGCCCAGCGACTCCCGAGGTATCCTTGCAGCGCCCTTGCCGCGATCGCCAGGCGCGAAGGTCCCGACTCATGGTGCTGTGATTCTGCTGTCGTCCTCTCCTCCTACTCCGCCAACTGCTATTTCTCCGACTCCTTCTCTGTCTGGATCATCTTTCTTTGCTGAACTGGACCCGGCTGAGGAAGATCTTACAGCGCCGACCCTTGCTTGGTGGCGGACGCTGGAGCTGGCCTCCGGCTGGGTTCGCTCTGATGCTTCAATTCGGCGGCGCTGGTTCAGGCATGACGGCTGCTGACGAGGAGAAGCAGGCCATCCTCGAGAGAAGGCCGCTCGCGGCGCCGCCTTGGGGAGGTAGCCGATGTCGATGTCGCTGCAAAGTATTTGGAGAGCGAGCTGCGGGGCCTCTGCGACCAACTTGCCAAGGAGGCCCGCGTCCGCCAAGAAGGAGGAAGACATGAAGGCTCGTGGGCGGCCGCCAGGACCGGGATGCCAAGCTTGATGGCGCCATGACCGCTTAGGTGCGCTAGAATAGGCGTTGGGCGAAGAGGATCGAGCTGGGCGGCAAAACACGAGTCTGGCGAGGACCGCGTGGCCTTCCGCGAAGCTGGAGGTGAAGGCTCGCACCTTCTTTGAAATCGCTTCTGACGGCGGCTGGAAAGCCAGCTGGCGGCGCCGAGGCGGCCCGCCAAGCTGCTTCCTTCTGGTCGCGCCCTTGGAGATGTCGCCCTTGGCCTCGGCCCACCAGTGAGGCGAGTCGTCGTCTCTGTCTTCTGCGGCGGCGTTTTCACCCGTCTACCTTCAGCGACCCCAACATTGACCTTGACAGCCTGTTGGAGCCCGTGGCGGCGAGCTTGCGGCTGTCGCTCTTGAGGCCGTGAAGGGTCGGCGGAGGCTCTGTGGCGAGTTCGGGCCTTGACACCAAGCGAAGCGGCGCTACGGTCTTGAGGCTTCACGGGCGAACCCGCCCTGTGCAGCTCCACCGCCAGCGACGGTGCTGCCGACAAGTGACTCGCCGTGGCTCCTGTCCTGCTTTCAGCTCCTGCAACATGCATCATGCCTCGTGGAGGCGTTTAAACTTTCTTTTGGCGTTGTGAAAACAGTCATGGACTGTAATATTTGCTTTTGAATCCCTTGAGATTTGCGCTTTTCCTTCCTACTTGCTTATGTTCTACATCGGCAGAGCCGGCCCCAGCATACCTCAGCCAGATTAGCCCCGGAAACCAGGGCGGGACCAAGGAGTGAGGGCTATGTGACAAATTAGGCTCTGAGTCGCGATGCTCGAGAGTCCCCTTAACCTACGAACAACAAGTAGGGAGGTGAGATGTATGGGTGAATTTACCGTTCTCGTCGGCGAGCCGGCCCAGCGCATACCTCAACCGCCGTTAGCCTTCGGAACTAAGGGGTGAGGGCTACGTGGCGATTAGGCTCTGAGTCGCGATGCTCAGAGTCCCCTAGATGTTCAAGCGGCCTTCGTACCTTGGTTCCGCTCGGGGAGGCGTCGCGACGAACCAGGCCGAGGGCTGGCTGGAGTGGCGTCGTCTGGGCGTGACCAGTGTAGCCCTGTGCCCAGCCCCTCGCGTGGCACTCCAGGGGGCGTTCGATGAGGCGGACATTGAGCTCTGGGATCCACGAGGTTGATCGGCCGGAGCCACCCTCGATTGTTTATCACCGGCCGGAGCATAAGCGCTTCCGTATGTGTGCAGGCATAGCGCTCCTCGGCGATGTCGTCGAGCCAGCGCGGCATGGTGCTTCCAGCAGTGCGTGGGAGGGGCTCCCCTCGGGAGGAGCCCGGCGTGTACAGCCCATACGACACGTGGGCTGCACGGTAGGGCTGGCGAGGTGTATCTGGGCACCCGTGAGCCAGTAGCGGGACTCACGGGGCCCTACCTCAAGCGAGTTCGCCTAGCTACAGGCCTTTTCTTGTAATGTGTTCCTCCAAATTTGGTTAGATGTCGGCGCTCTCGTCCTCGGGTCCCGGCCCTCGAGTGGGCTCGGCCGTCACTGGTATGCCAGTCGCGATGCGTGGACAAGGCCGAGGTGAGGGCTGGAGAGCGATAGGAGCCCATGGTCGCGATGCTCGGTACCCCCTTCAGCGTGCAAGCGGTCGACATGCCGGAAGAGGGTGCCGTGGACGGGCATCAAATAATGATCATGATGGGTCAAGCGCTGGCAACCGAATAAGCGCAAGAGGATACATGCCAGGAGTGCAGCCGGGTGGCTTGGGGATGATGCAGCCCGAGGTGCCCCAATAAAGTAAACTAGAAACATGAATCAAAGGGATACATGCATGAGGGCGGACCCACGGCACGGGAATGATCAGGACACTGGGGCACTCTTAGCTGAAAATGAAACTTCGAAGGATGTCACTGATAATGTTGAAGATGAAGGGATGCTGAAGTAGCGGGCGTCGTGCGCTGCGGAAGCCGATCTTCCACGAGCCCCGGGCCGGGAGCCTCGGGAGGCTTGAGGCGCTGGTGGCTCCTCGCGGACCATCTCCATCTCCGCCGGGACTGCGGGCGCCTAGCCACTTGAGCCTCGGGATGCTCCTCATGAGGCGGCTGGCGTGGCAGCCGCGTTAAATCAAGCCGTAAGGCATGCGAGCGTAGGCTGTGGGTGGACCTTCCACGGCGCCCAGCGTGAGGGCAGGCGCTCTTGAGGCGGCTCGGTTGAGCCTGGTATGTCGATGCGGATCGCAGCCCACCATCCTTGCACGGATGGGGAGCTATGGCGGAGTGGCGGCGGCTGCCACTCATGACTCTTGACTCCTGCAGCTCTGAATGGCCTTGGCAGCGAACTCCTAAGGGTTCGGCCCTCCTGCCTTGCTCCTTCTGAGGAAGCGTGCTGAAACACGCCTCCAAGTGGTGCTGGCGCCTCCCTCGTGATCTTAGCAAAGTCGGTGGCCCTCGGGAGAGAGCCCCGAGCCTTGCAGGAGGCGCCAGGCGCGCCTTCCTATCTGACGGAGGAGGTGCCCCTGAGCAGTGCAGACCACGAGGGGCCTGCCTCCCGAGGTCGGGCCAGGCGATGTCTTCTTCTTCTTAGGAGCAACCTCGGGAGGCCTCCGCTCCTGTGATCTGGGTCTTCAATTGATGCGGCTTGGAAAGCACGCTCCGGAGAACCTGCTGCGTCTCTTTCTTCACAAGGCACCATGATGACTCCACCGCTTCACAGCATCTTGAGGACATTGTAGCCGTGATGAGTCACGGCCATGAATTTGGCGAGCTGGGTACCGGGATGGCATTGTATGGCGGCGAATGTGGGCGACGTCGAAGTCAATGAGCTCGGTCGCGGTGGTTATCGCGTCCGAAGGTGGTGAGGAGGCGGACCTGCCCAATCGGAACTGTGGAGCCATCAGTGACTCTGGAGAAAGGCTTGGTTGGCTGAAGCTGATTGTATGGCACTTGGAGATTGTTGAATGTCTCGACGGACAAGACATTGAGCCCTGCTCCGCCATCGATGAGGTTCCTGGTGACTTGCACGTTGCTGATGATTGGGGAACAAAGCATCGGGAGGACTCCGGCCGTGGCTGCGCACTAGAGCTGATCCGCTGAGCTGAACGTGATGGCGCACGCTGACCACCTGAGAGGCGCGTGGCTCGAGCTTGGGAGGACTGCATTCACTTTGCTTGGCGAACTGCTTGAAGATCTGTTGAGAGGCTGGGGCTTGAGCTCCGCCCGGATGCAAGCGATTCTTGGCGGCTCTGGAAGCCCCAGCCCCTCGTCTGATGATGGTCTTCATTTCTCCTTGGCTGCGGTGGCAAGGAGGAGGCCTGCGTTGCCTTGTGGGCGATCCTCATGAGGCTGATCCTCCGGCCTCCCTCGCGAGATGATCCTCCAGCCTCCCTCGTGGCGGGTCCCTCAACCTCCCTCATGAGGCTGATCCTGCCAGCCGGTCCTCGCGGGTCAGTCCGCCACCCTTGGCGAGGCCACAGTCTTCCCAACGTCTGTGCTTCTTCCTCCTCCTCGGCCGTAGCCTCGATCGCTGCAGTCGGGCGTCGACCGATTCACCCTTCTCGCGGCCACAGAGCTCTTGGCATTCGTTGGTGTTGTGGGTGTGGAGGTGCGTGGTACACCACGATACCGGCTGCCCTTGGAAGACTCGGGCTGATACCTGCCTCGCTTGGTGTGCAGTTACGCATGAGCACGGCAGCCCCTGCGCTTCCGTCCTTGACCTTGGGCTTCTTCTCTTGGGTCGGCAGCCGGCAGCTCGAGGAGGAGAGGCTTCCGTCCTCAGCCAGGCGCGCTTGGTCGCCAAGTTGAACAGCTCGAGGATGTGCACAGGTCTTCATGCATCGCCAGCTCCTCCTTCATCTTGGCGTCACGCACACCGTCGGAGAAGGCTGAGATGATGGCCTCCTCGGTCACCTTGGGAATCTTGAGGCGTGCGTTGTTGAAGCCTTTGGATGTACTTCTGAGGTCTCTCTGGCTGCTGCTTGATCGGCGCATGTCGCTCATGGCGGGAGGCGGTCGTGAAGTGCCTCGGAAGTTGGTGATGAAGGGTGCGCATCTCGTCGAGAGGAGATCGTGCGGGAGCCAGGTTCGAGGAGCAGTGTGGGCACCGTCCTTGGCGCCATGGAAACCAGTTCGCCATGACCTTCTCATCCCGTTGGCGGCTTGATGCCCAGCTTCGTAGAGCTGGAGGAACTCAGCGAGGTCGGCCGTCTTTGTCGTGGCGAGGAGGCAGGTCAGCTTGAACTTGCGGGCCATGCGGCTGCGTGCTTCGGTGGTGAAAGCGCGACAGCCTGCGATGTAGCAGGAGGCCTTTGGTGACGGAGGGCTTGGTCTTGCGGGTCCCCGTCTTGCTGCCGCTGGGAGCAGCGAGGTCTTAGCGTCTTTGGAGCAGGGCCTTGATCGTGGCGGGCGGTGTAGGGAGCACTCGGGCAGCTTCTTGGGGCGAGGACCTCTTGGCAGCTCTGCTCTTGCTGCGTTGGTGCGGATGGAGTGGGTTCCGCCCGAGGGCCCGCGCCTTGGGGCCAAAGCGCCTTCTTGAGGGGCGGCTAAAGCGCCCGGACTTCATCGCCAGCGCAAGGTGGGGTAGCGGTGCCTTGAGAAGGATGGCGGCAGAGGCCCCAGCAGCGCAGACGGCTTCGGCGGCAGCGGTCGAGCCACTCCTCGTAAACATCATCGGCGGGTCACTAAGCGCGGGAGTTCTCTTGCCGCGATGGCGCGCTCGAGCCTCCATGGTAGCAGCGGGCCTTGCGGAGACGAAAAACCAGTGGGGCGGCGAAGGAGTAGCGGTGCGGCCGTCTCGCCTCACGGATGGATGCTGGGACGACGCCAGCTGCTCGTTCCCCGCCGGGCCGGTGGCGGCGTTGATGGCAGGTGAGGGAGTCCTGGACTAGGGGGTGTCCGGATAGCCAAACTATCATCACGGCCGGACTCCAAGACTATGAAGATACAAGATTGAAGGCTTCGTCCCGTGTCCGTATGGGACTTTCCTTGGCGTGTAAGGCAAGCTTGGCGATACGGGTATGTAGATCTCCTACCATTGTAACCGACTTTGTGTAACCCTAACCTATCCGGTGTCTATATAAACCGGAGGGTTTTAGTCCGTAGGACGAACAACAATCATACCATAGGCTAGCTTCTAGGGTTTAGCCTCCTTGATCTCGTGGTAGATCTACTCTTGTACTACCCATATCATCAATATTAATCAAGCGGGGTAGGGTATTACCTCCATCGAGAGGGCCCGAACCTGGGTAAAAACATCGTGTCCCTTGTCTCTGTTACCATCCGCCTAGGCGCACAGTTCGGGATCCCCTACCGAGATCCGCGGTTTGACACCGACATTGGTGCTTTCATTGAGAGTTCCTGCGTATGCGTCACCGATAGGCTGATGGCTCCTTGATCATCAACAACGGCGGTCCGGTGAGACTTTTCTCCCGGACAGATCTTACGTATTCGGCGGCTTTGCTGCGGGCAATTAAGCAGCCATCTGGAGCAGATCGGCTTCGCCCCAGCCATGGTCAGATTTGGAAGTTTGAACTATCGGCCGATGTCGCGGAGACTCGATCTTGACGGAGTTCAAGCCGCAACCAAGCGTGCCGCCTTGTCTCGGCGGGCATGATCTAGCTCTGCAGCGAGCGATTGCCACGGAGGCGCACCGGCATCCGCTCCGACCCTTAATCCGGGCGGATTCCCCGATCGAGGGCAGTGGTTGGACACCGCCTCGGGGCTACGATCTCTCTGGCGATTGAGCGAACTCCATCCTGTCGCTGCGAAGACCTTGACTCCAGGTGCGGACTCCTCTCCGGACTCCGAACCCTCGCGCCCTGCCAATAGAATCCGATCGGGCGCCCGGTCATGGAGTTCACTGCGCGGACATCTTTCGGCACTTCGCCCTTTGGCGACATCCTGAATTCACTAAAGTCTCTCTCTTTATCCGGAGAGCCATGGCGGACTACGGTCGGGAAGGTTGGTATCACAGACGGCGAAGAAATTCAGCGCCCACCACCACCCGCCGTAGCCAGCCAGCTTACGGCGTGCTCGATTTCGACTCCGAAGACATCGGCGGTATGGACAGCGATGTAGGAGACAACCATGAACCAGCGCCTATAGGATGCTGGACAATCACTCATCCCATGATGTATACATGGTGGATACACCTAAAGGAAATGAAGGCGAGGAACAACGGGGCGCTCTGAAGGATAAATCCTCGGCAGTCAAAGCGGCAGCGTAAGCGCCCGAACCAAGTCCGCCTCAACGAGACCCAGCCATAGGCGAGGCGAACGGTGGGCGACGAACATGCTATCGAGCAATCGTCCAAACAAGACAACTTGGATAAACAACCCGTCCCGGTGAAGACAACAGTCCGGACGATCTCACGCCCGGACAAATTGTTGGAGCAAAATAACCTCGAAAAAGGCTCGTCGCCCGCTGCGTAGCTGAAAAAGCGAAGCGGAAGCTCAAAACAGCGGAAGATGCACTCGAGGATCGGATGGAGCAAAGTATTCAACACCATGAACAAATCGGTGATAGTCGCGAATAAAGAGCTACTCAAAAAAAAACTACTGCCCGAATTTGATGAGGAGGCCTTGAAACCCCACAATCAAAAACTAAGAAGGCCACCGGTCGGATGGGCGACCCCGGCAAAAAGAAGGCGGCAAAGGCGCGCACACACAAGCGATGCGCGATCCGCATAAGGATTCACATCAAAAGGATGGCCCAGATTAGGTCCGTCTATGGGCGAAAGCAAACTCTTCAAGGCAATGCAACCGCCAAATATCCGAACATCACGGCACACCCAAATACTGAGCGCCACACATCCCCTATGTTTCACCGATGAGGTCTTTGGATCATAATTTCAGTGAGTTCAAACCCGTAAACATACAGGCATCTGACGGAACAACAGACCACAGATGCGGATTGAGGATTACATCCTCCACATACACATGGCTAGAGAGATGATCTCCACGCCATAAAATACTTACCCCTCAAACTCAAAGGGCCAACTCGGCATTGGCTTAAAAGCCTCCGCGAAAATGCCATTGGAAGCTGGGAAGAGCTCGAGGATGCGTTTCGAGCAAATTTTCAGGGGACCTATGTCCGCCCTCCGGATGCAGAAGATCTAAGTCACATAAGTCAACAACCCGGAGAGTCAGCCCGGAAATTCTGGAACAGGTTCCTCACTAAAAAGAACCAAATAGTCGATTGTCCGGACGCCGAAGTCTTAGCAGCCTTCAAACACAACGTCCGAGACGAATGGCTCGCTAGACACCTCGGCCAAGAAAAACCAAGAACAATGGCCGCATTAACAAGCCTCATGACCCGCTTTTGCGCGAGAGAGGATAGCTGGCTAGCAAGATGCAGCACCAGCGACCCAAGTATATCCGAAATCAGGGATGGAAATGGGAAACCACGGCGCAACAAGGACCAGCACCGGATTAAAAGGAACGGTCCAAAGAGCGCGGCAGTCAACGCCGGATTCAAAAGCTCACGACAGAACAATAAAAAGCTGCCCCTAAGGACAATAGCGATGAGCTATACAACAAACAAAATCTTGGACAAGATATGTCAAATCCACAGTACTCCGGGAGGCACTGCAAACCATACCCACAAAATTGTTGGGTCTTCAAACAGTCCGGCAGACTCAACGCCCGAACACAAGGGCTCGACACACCAAGTGAAGATGATGGCGAGCACCACAAGCGAAGCCCGGAAAACAAAAGAATTTCCCACAAGAGGTTAAAACAGTAAACTCACTTCACGTGATCAAAGGGAAAAAGCAGCGGCGCCCACTAAAATCGCGCCGCACTGCTGGTTATCAAAACCAATCACCTTCGACCAACAGGACTATTCATAAAGTATCCGGAGCAGGATGGACTGCCTTGATATTGGATCCTATAATCGTGATTCCAATTTACACAAGTCCTCATGGATGGCGGCGGTGACATAAACCTGATATATCGGGACACAATCCATGAATGGGGATAGACCCAACCAAAATTTGTCGTAGCAACACCTCCTTTAAAGGGTAATGCGAGCCCATATGCCCGTTATGCGGGCTCCATACTGCTAGAAGTTGTGTTGGTTCATCCGACAACTTCCGTCGTGAAAGGTTAATCTTCCATATCGCCCGTTTAAAAGTAGCCATCAAGCACTATTGGGACCTTGAAGCTTTCGCCCGCTTTAGCATAATACCGCATTATGCATCTCTAACACTTAAAATGCCGGTCCACGCGGCATCATCTCATTAAAAGGGAGTATTAAGTGTTACTTGAGCACGGAGACGTGAGACTGCCACGACAGCTCCACACCTATCCGGCTCCGCTATTCAAAGAACCTGAATTGGTCATTCAAACCCGGACACGACTAGGCGAGTCAGGCGCGCCTACTCGGCATACCCCCATACAAGGGGCTGCATGCATGTATCACAAGAGACAATAAAGCTCAATCTTATTCACTTCTTGAATCGTACTCTGTTTATTTAATATAAAGTACATCTTTACATACGATCTTTTTCTTTTTAAAACTAAGTTCCTCTCTTTTCTGACGGATGAACAACGTGCTACACCCGTCGAGGATCGGCTGCGCGGAACACGGTAGCGAGGCGTGCGATGGGGACCGTTGCAAGAGATTCTTTTCAGATTAAGACCCTCGTAAACCATTTTCTGTCTCTTGTTGATATACATCCCCGGTTTCTTACTATAACCGAGGAGGAGGCTGGCGTTTTGGCATTGGCGCACCAGAATTCTTGCGCGTGCACGGACACGGGGCTTAGGGCATCATTCGCCCGTTTTATAAAGACCGAATACCTTAGGGAGTATTGGCGTCTCGAGATTAGGCCTAATATGCATCAGCTCGAATCATGTCTTTGGTCAAATGTTGGGTTTGCCCGGCTCCTATGTTTTGCTGCCTTACGTTCCGTTTTATCGGCTAACGCGGCACCGGAGAACTCTGCGATTGTGCCCGGTTGGCGAGCGAGCACCTAAGTAGAAAGCGGCTGTTGTCATGATATAGCGAGACTGGTCAACCACTCGATGACTCATCGGAATGTTTAGAATTCCTCCGCATTAACGAAGGACGGTTTTCGGTCCACACATCGCACCCGAATTCGGAGAGTGCGGTGCCCCGAGGGCTATATAGTAGCCCCACCCTCGAACTCCTATGGCTAAGTGAAAGTGATAAAGCATTATAGTCCGGTTGCCTAGTTTTCTCGCTACCACCTCCTTAATAGGACCAAGGCGTTGGATTAAGTGTGAAAAAGCGCCTTCTTTGCAAACACCCCGCGCTATGTGCGTGGGGGCTGAAACCAAGGACTGCCATCTTTCAGGTTATATATACATATACATAAGCGGCCGCCTGAGGGGTAGTTTACTACTTGAGCGCACAAGTATAAAAGCTATTATATCATATTGAAACATTGTTTTCACAAATCATACATGTCATTTAAAACATAATATCCTTGAGCACTGCGTCTCTATTAAACAAGCGCCTGCAGAACTTCCTCAAAGTAGTGCTCGGCGGGCACTAAACTTCTGTCGAATCTTGGGATGCAGCGTCGGTGGCCTTCATATCTTCCCGGTATGTCTTGACACGGGCGAGCCATCGCGCTCCCTCAATACCGTCGACCGCTTTATTGCGTCGTCGTGGTACCACCAAGGCTGCTGCACTAAACCAAAATAACTCTTCGGCTGCGGTCCGCCCGGCCACAAATGAGTCATGACATGCTTCATGGCAAGTCCGGATAGTCGATTCAGCTCGGCCCATTCGGCCAACCGATCGGTCAATGGAAGAAGACGCTCCGGACTATGGAATTGCGACCAATATAGCTCTTCCCTTACATGCCCCTTACGGCCTCGGAAGTGCTCAATCGCGCCCATGGCGCTTCGCCGCTAAGTCGAGATAAGCATCCTCCGAACTCCACAACTTGTCCAATTGAGCATACTTTGGATCCGTATATTTCCTCCATGGCGAAACAGTTTTCCAGCCGCAATTGCCCGGCCTGACTTAGCTCCTCCTTGGCAGCTCTCAAAGCGAGCGGGCATCCTTGGATTCGGCGGCCTTTTAAACCCTCTTACTCCGCAGCGTTCTTTTCAAGAACCTCGCAGCGATCGGTAGTATTCTTCAACTTTACGGCCATATCGGCCATTTCCTCTTCTTGGCGGTGAGCAGCCCGTTCGGCTTTTAGCTCTTGACCGCCCTTAAGCGGCCGCATTACTATTTCTGGCTTGCTCTTTCGCTCGGCGAGTTCCGCCGCAGATCCTCCACAAAGAGCGGCACCATCTGCATTAAGCATACAAATAGTAAGACATGGGCGTCAAGCTCCCTTACCGGTGTCTGCGTAGAAATCGCATACCTTGTGACTCGTCAAACCGTTTATTAACCAGCGTGATGTCGCATCCACCTCGTCAAGTTGCGCTTTAGTTCGGCATATTAATCGATCGGGCTGGCCACGGACGCCCGCCACCTGTTTAGGGCGGCGATATGTTATAACGAGATTTTGATCCTCGGCACGCTGTCAATTTTGACAACATACCGAATCTCGAGGGCTACTATCTATCTGGCGCATTCTATATGCATAACTATCGGAAGGTACATCATTTTGCGTACCTCGAACCCCGTCGATAAGCTTACGGCGGCTTCATACAATCCGCTCTCGCGGATGCAATTCTTTCAATCACTTGTACCCATTAGAAACACGGTGATCTTACGAGATAACCGCTTCGCTGGCAGATCCTTGACTCCTCCGACCGCACACCACTTGGCGCGGATCTTCCGGCCCGCCGGACAGGGGAACCCTCGCGGCGACACCTCGGGTCGTCCGCCTCGCATGAGTCACGGCAGGTGAAAGCGTTCGCTCTCCATCATCTCCGGAAGAAGATCCCGAAGGCGAGCTCTGCTGAGAAGGGCTGAGGTCCGAACTACAAGGTACAATTTGGTTATCTTCATAAATAAATCTGAGGATGTTCCTTATTTACAAGACCCTTCTTTTTTACTTATGGCTCATTGGAGGCTGATCCTTGGGAAATAGTGCGGCTGGGTTACTTCCCGGCCGGACTCTCGGCGAATTCCTTTTCCCTCTTTAAGGCCTTGACCTCCGGATCTTCGGCGGTCCTCTTCTCTCCTCAAAGATGGGACTTTTAATCCCTCCTTCCTTGATAGCCTCCTTCGTAAAAGCGGTTGCTTCCCGCTCCCCCTTCGCCTTCTTCAAAAGCGCGGCCTTCAACATCTTGGTCAGCATGGGATCCGGCGTGGTCTCAGGGAGGGAGCTGGACACCTTATTAACTTTGCCTTGGCTATCCACTCCTGTTCAAGCGACTCCTTTAAAGGGCATATATATATGATAAATGAATGAACAGCTTGTCCGGTTCTGGGACTACTTACTTGAGTATCTGGGTGATTGCAGCTTAGTCCTGCGTCCTCGGTCAGTCGGACACTTCTCTTGTGATCCGAAGAACATTTTATACATCTCCACAGGCGTCATGCCCATAAAATTTTAGGCTCGTGGTCCCTCTGGATTAAATTCCCACAGGCGGAGGCGGCGTTTGCAGGGAAGAAAGGCGCGGATCAGCATAAACCTGCGCTTCTGGCAGCCAGATTGATCTCTCTTTCTTGGAGGTCTCGAATACGGCCTGCAGCAAAGGCGTCCTTGGGCGGCCCCATGAAACCCCTTGTTGACCCATGGCGCCAGCCGCTGTGGTGGACCCAGCGGAAGGCGGGGGCGCCACCATTTGGTGCCCACAGGGGCGGTGATATAAAACCACTCCGTTGCCACAAACCAAGCTCCTCTTGAAAAGAGCCCTCGGACCCGGAGCATCAGCACATTTGCTTATGACCGCCCCTCCTTTCTGCTTGTTGCCCCCGATCATCTTTGGCTCCACCTTAAGGTCTTGAGCCACAATCCAAAGTGGGGGTAATATGGAGGAAGGCCTCACATACTACAATGAATGGCGAGATATGGAGGATGGACTCCGGTTCAAGTCATGGAAATCCAGCCCATAATAAAACATGAGCCCCCACACAAAGGGATCCGTCGGGAAGCCTAAACCCGAAGGAAGTGAGACCACGAACACCACATTCTCGCCGAGCTCGGGAGTAGGAATGACCTGCCACAGGCGGGCAGCCTATCACGATATCTCGCGGTTAGATACACAGTGTCTCGCAGCTTTAGCACATCTTCTTCTATGAGCGGAGGAAGACATCCATCGGCCGTCTGGCGGGCGGACATCGTCGAAGGTCGGGCGCCTAAATCTGAAGCTTTGGGTGTTAGAACTTCGAGCCTTGAGGCAAACTTCGATGGAGGTGTAAAAGAAGAGGGCCATGGTCTCATTATAAAGAGATTGAATACCAAGAGCCCACCCGTGGTCGATTAGGACTACGCCTTTGATAGAGGTGGCGTGCCAGCAGACGCAGTTGGGTTACCGTCCGTATTGATGGGAATCCCGGAATAAGGGGCACGATCTATGCTTTGATAAGATGTGCCAAGAAACCGCCTCGCTAAGCGCTGAGGTGGAACAGCAAAAACAATTCATATAAAGACCTGGCCACGGTGTGATGTCACGCCCGCGGAATCGTCGGCGATCTGTACAAAGTTATTCTCTCTACGGTGGTATGTGGAACTTGTTTTGCGAGCGGACACTATCCTGGTGTTCAAAACCTTCTATGAAGTATTCGGAGGAACCCGCCTTGCAATGCTGAAGAAAATATCGCGCCCGCACTTTCGTCGTCATTGAAGCCTGGTTCGAGGAGCTCTTGAGGAGTCTGGACTAGGGGTGTCCGGATAGCGAACTATCATCACGGCCGGACTCCAAGACTATGAAGATACAAGATTGAAGGCTTCGTCCCGTGTCCGGATGGGACTTTCCTTGGCGTGGAAGGCAAGCTTGGCGTCTGAATATGTAGATCTCCTACCATTGTAACCGACTACTGTGTAACTCTAACCTATCCGGTGTCTATATAAACGGAGGGTTTTAGTCCGTGGGGCGAACAACAATCATACCATAGGCTAGCTTCTAGGGTTTAGCCTCCTTGATCTCGTGGTAGATCTACTCTTGTACTACCCATATCATCAATATTAATCAAGCGAGGTAGGGTATTATCTCCATCGAGAGGGCCGAACCTGGTAAAAACATCGTGTCCCTTGTCTCCTGTTACCATCCGCCTAGGCCTTGATTCGGGACCCCTACCGAGATCCACGGTTTGACACCGACAATGCGAGGAAGAGGCAGCGAAGCGACGCCCGGCAGAGGCCGTCTGGCGGCAGCAATGGCAGGCGGACCCGGCGCTCGGCGGGCCAACAGCGTCGACATGGGCAGGGGCGAAGAGCGAGGCGGTGAAAGGCGGATTCGGTGCACCCCTACAGCGCCAAATGTCGGTTCGGGTTTGGCCAGACCCTCTAAGTTCAAACTACAGGGTGCCTTGAAATCACACCTCAACCTACCTACACCTCGTCGCCTCGCAAGGATCTAAACTACACAAAGAGCAACACAAGGGACACAAGGTTTATCTGGTTCGGGCCACCATTGTGGTGTAATACCCTACTCAGTGTGTGGTGTGGTGGATTGCCTCGGGGCTGATGATGAGCAGTACAAGGAAGAACAGCCTCCCGAGGAGTCATTTCTTGGCAGTCGATGAACTGCTAGGGGAGTTTGGTGGCTTCTCTCTCTCTCAAGATGCCTCTACCTGTGGGTGGCTAGTCCTATTTATAGGTAGAGGCCTGGGCCTCTTCCCAAATATTGGCGGGAAGGCGCCAACAATTGGCCATTTGAAGGGAACATCTAGTACACTTATCTGATTAAAGTCGGTCCTCGCTTTGCCAAAGGCCACAGCCGAGCCTTGGCTTGGGCTCCCGATGACCTCCTTCCTGCCGTTCTGCTGGTCTTGGTCTTGTTGCACCAAAATGGTTGCCTTTGCTTGATACTCTTGGCCTCGCTTGCCTCCCTTGCACCAAAGGGAAACAAGGACACTTCTGCGGGCTGGCGCCCGCCTGGCGCCCCAGTCGTCATGGCTTGCGTCATGGGCACCTCGTGAGTACCCGCCTTGATCTCGCGCCTCCTCGCGAGCCAGCTGGCAGTCGCGCTGAGAAGCTTCTGTCGTCCGCCCACGAGGCTTGGCCTCGCGAGGTCTTGAGCTTGTGTTGATGAAGATGGGCGTCTTGGGCCACCTTGAAACCCGCCGTGAGGCAGCGGTCGAGCAAGTCTGGTACCCCGTTCCCGGAAGCAGCGGAGAGCCGACCCCAAAGTGCTGCACCAAGCCAAAGTAACTGTCCGACTTAGGCCCTTCGGCCAAGATGGTCTATCACGAACCGCATTGCAAGACCGGACAGCTGTGAAGCTCCGCTACAACAGCCATCTTGTCACTTAACGGCAGCGGGCGAGTGGGTGCATTGAATTGCGACCAGAAAAGCTTCTCCACTTCCTTATCACCCGATCCCGAAGAACTTGGCGATGTCGGTTGTACTCTTTACCAAATATGCATCTGCGTCGCGAGAACTCGGCGTCCATCGAGCGTGCCGGATCAAAAAACTTCGTCCGCAGCAAGTAGGAGCCCCCAGCCACAATTTTACCTGCCTGTTGAAGTTCCTCCCGTGCACCCCTGAGCGCGGTCCGTATTTCCTTGGTGGCATTAAGTGCCTTATCCAGCTCGGCTGAACTATCCTTATGCTCCTTTTTAAGGAGCTCATACCGGTCAGCAGCATTTTTTAACTCCATAGCCACTTCAGCTATCTTTTCCTCGCTTCGGTGATGAGCAGCCTGTTCGGCTCTCAATTCTTCGGCTGCCTTTAGGGCAGCCGCATTGCTAACCCGAGCTTGTTCCTTGGCCCGGGCAAGTTCTACCCTCAGGGCCTCCATGGCAGCAGCTCCATCTGCAGTCTGAACATATTACATTAATATCATGCCGCCTCCATATTTTCCTATACAAAGGAAGGCGAGCACATACCTTGTGATTTTTCCAGCCGCTTTCGTTCACCAGCGTGATATCGGCATCAATCGATCAATCTGCTGATTAGTTCGGCAACTTCAGCGGTGATCGGCGGCGGACTCACAGTACCTGCGTATTTACAGCGCAATCATTGATTTATGATCCCCGTTTGCCGCCTAGGCGCGAACAACGAAGTCTCGAGGGCTACTATCTATATGGAGCACACCTAACGCGTGCCTCACAGCCAAAAACAATGTATTCTTCACTACATACCTCAAAGCCTCTGAGCAGACTTGTAAATGCTTCATTCAAACCGCTTGTAGCGGATGAAATCTTCTTGAGCACCGCACTCATTAATGAGCGATGCTCCTCCAAGAGCGCATCTCGCTCCAGTAGGCCCGTCAGTACGTCCGGTCGGACATCAAACTGTGTCGGACCCTTCCCATCGCCCCTCGTGGGAGCCAAAGGCTCCGGGCTCAGGGAGGCTCACGCATTGGCTTCCAGCTTCGGCATATCCGGACTCCTCCGTGACAACACCTCGGTGTCGCCCGCTTCATGAGCCGAAGAGGTGGGTGGGGTCTCGCTCTCCATCATCTCTGGAGGAAGATCCCCCGAAGACGAACTCTGTTGAGAAGGGTTGCTAGCCGGACTACGAAAAGACGAATCCTGGTTATTGATCTATGAGGAACACATTACCTTCGAATTAAAAATTAACTTACAGCTCGGTGGAGGGCTGGCCCGTTGGTGGGCATGATGCGGTGAGGGTGCCCGTCGGGGCAGAGCCCCCTGGTGTAATATTTTTCCCTGGTTTGGGCATCTCCGTCTCCGAGTCTTTGGAGGCAGCCCTCTTCTTCCCGCGCGAGGGGGAGGCCTTAGCCTCCCCTTCCCGACTATCCTCCTCAGGGGAGGCAACAAATTCCCCGGTTCGGATGCGTATTGTGTTAAGTTTGGTTTCTTCGTTCTTCCCCTTGTCTTTCCCTGAGGGCATTCTACTGAGTACCCGGTCAAGCATCTTGGTCATGGTGGGACCAGGCGAGCCTTCGGGAAGTGGCGCCGGACATCTGATTCTCTCCGCCTTTCTGAACCATTCCTGGCCACGGATGATTTTCAGAATAAACAGTTATGACAAATACTAAATAAGGTGTCCGGTGTCAAGTTTACTTACTTGGGTATCTAGGCGATTGCAGCTTAGGCCCGCATCCTCGGTGGTGTCCGGACACTTTACTTTCGGCCGAAGAATAATTTGCACATCTCTTGAGCTTTAGGCGAAGAAGTGCTTAACGATCCGCGGACCCTGGATTGAACTCCCACATCCGGAGAGGCGGCGTTAACGCAACAACATCCGTTGGATTAACATCACTTGCATTATCTTGACAAGGTTAATGTCCCTCTCAAGAAGCTCTCGGATGCGGCTCTGCGATCTTTGGAACATCACCGGCCCCCCCCAATTCCGTCCTCGTCGGTCCAAGGCGCTAGTTGTGACGGAGGGCGAGGCGGAACTTCGAGGCGGCCACCCACTTTGTGCCTCGGGGGCCGTGACATAAAACCACCTCCGTTGCCATACATCAGATACTTACGGGAAAAAACCTCTCGGCCATGGAGCATCAGCGTTCCTGCTTATTCGGCACCTCCGCACTCCAGCGTATCGCCCCTCGATCATCTTGACTTCACATTGAAGGTCTTGAGCCATAAGCGAAGTGTGGGGTGACATGGAGAAAGGCCTCACATACTATAATGAGCAGCGAGATATGGAGGATAGCGTGCGGAGCTAGATCATGAAAATCAATCCATAATAGAACATGAGCCCCCTCACAAAAGGATCGAGGTGAGGCCCAAGCCACGGAGGAAGTGAGAGCGAACACGATGCACTCATTGGGCTCCGGCGTGGGGATGACCTGCCTGGGCAGGAAGCTTTGTGCGGGATGTCGGCGATTAGATATCCGACATCCCTAAACCGCAATGTCCTCCTTTTGAATCGAGGAGGCCACCCAGCCTTGAGGTTGGATCCGGACATATTGGAGGATTGGGGTGTTGGAGCTTAGATCTTGGGTGTTAGAACTTCGAGGTGCGAGGCGGCGAGGTGGAAAAGAGGCATAGGCCTCGGCCCTTTATAAAGGCGAATATCAAAGTCCTTAGGGTGACTGCTGGAGGTTTACCTTACGGCTGCGAGGTCATACCTGCTTGGCCATCGTGAGGGCTACATGCGCCCTCGTTAATGGAAGATCCGTGATAAGGGACACGGTCTGCTTTGACAAGGCGTGTCAAAAACCGCCTCACAATATCGCTGTGGATGGTTGTGGGAAAAGCGGTTGAATAATGACCCGACCGTAATGACACGTCGCGTTGCCTAAAAAGTTGTCAGCAGATTGCATTTGTGAAATACCATTCTCTCTATGGTGGCATGTGAAGATCATTTTGTGGATCCGGACACGGTTCAAGTGTTCTATAATTACTTTGGAGTATTCGGAGGAGGAACCCGCCCTGCAATGCCGAAGACAAGACTGCGCGCGGACTCATCGTCATTGAAGCCTGGTTCAGGAGACTCTTGAGGAGTCTGGATTAGGGGTATCGGATGGCGGACTATATACATCGTCCGGACTATTGAGCGTGAAGATACAAGACTCAAGACTTCGTCCGTGTCCGGATGGGACTTTCCTTGGCGTGGAAGGCAAGCTTGGCGATCCGGATATTATATTTCCTTCCTTGTAACCGACTCCATGTAAAGCCTAGCCCTCTCCGGTGTCTATATAAACCGAAGAGGTTGGTCCTTAGAAGGCCGATCACAATTACAATCATACCATCATAGGCTAGCTTCTAGGGTTTAGCCTCTCGATCTAAATGGTAGATCTACTCTTGTACTACCCATATCTTCAATATTAATCAAGCAGGAAGTAGGGTTTTACCTCCATCAAGAGGGCCTGAACCTGGGTAAACATCTGTGTCCCTTGCTTCCTGTTACCATCAGCCTAGACGCACAGATCGGGACCCCCTACCCGAGATCCGCCGGTTTTGACACCGACAGTAGGAAATCCATAAGTGGCTCTCATAATAGATTCATAAGGTAATTTTATTTTCTTTCTAGGAAAGTGTTACATGCCTTTCCTTAATGGAAATTGGAATCTAATATTCCCTTCCTTCATATCTATAATTGCACCAATTGTTCTAAGGAAAGGTCTACCAAGAATAATAGGACATGAAGGATTGCAATATATGTCAAGAACAATGAAATCTACGGGCACACAGTTCCTATCTGCAACAATAAGAACATCATTAATTCTTCCCATGGGTTTCTTAATAGTGGAATCCGCAAGGTGCAAGTTTAGAGAACAATCATCAAATTCACGGAATCCTAGAAAATCACACAAAGTTTTTGGAATCGTGGAAACACTAGCACCCAAATCACACAAAGCATAGCATTTCATGATCTTTAATTTTAATTTTAATAGTAGGTTCCCACTCATCATAGAGTTTTCTAGGGATAGAAACTTCCAACTCAAGTTTTTCTTCATAAGATTGCATCAAAGCATGAACGATATGTTTGGTAAAAGCTTTATTTTGACTTAAGCATGAGGAGAATTTAGCACGGATTACAACAAGGAAATACAATCTATCAAAGAGCAATTATCATAATTAAATTCCTTGAAATCCAAAATAGTAGGTTCATTGATATCTAAAGTTTTGACCTCTTCAATCCCACTTTTACCAATTTTTGCATCAAGATCTAAAAAATCAGAATTTTTGGGACGCCTTCTAGGTAAAGGTGACTCATATCCAGTCCCATCATTATCAAGATTCATATTGCAAAACAAAGATTTAATAGGGGACACATCAATAAATTTTATATTTTCATCTTTATTCTCATAGAAACTAGAAGAACACGCTTTCACAAAGCAATCTTTCTTAGCACGGTATCCTAGCGGTTCTTTCTTTGCACTCATCAATGGAAATTCTCATGGCTTTGAGAGACTCATTGATATCATGCTTAGGTGGAATAGATCTAAGTTTCAAAGAATCAACATCAAGAGGAATTCTATCAACGTTCCTAGCCAATTCATCAACCTTAAGCAATTTTTCTTCAAGCAAAGCATTGAAATTCTTTTGCAAATTCATAAACTCCTTAACACTAGTTTCAAATTCAGAGGGCATCTTATTAAATTTTCCATAAGAATTGTTGTAGGAATTACCATAATTATTAGAGGAATTACTAGGGAACGACCTAGATTAAAGTTTCCTCTATACACGTTGTTACCAAAATTGTTCCTACCAACAAAATTCACATCCATAGATTCATTATTATTCTCAATCAAGGTAGACAAAGGCATATCATTAGGATCAGAAGAAACACTCTTATTAGCAAACAATTTCATAAGTTCATCCATCTTTCCACTCGAAACATTAATTTCTTCTATCGCATGCACTTTTTTATTAGTAGATCTTTCCGTGTGCCATTGAGAATAATTAACCATAATATTGTCTAGGAGTTTAGTAGCTTCTCCTAAAGTGATTTCCATAAAAGTGCCTCCCGCGGCCGAATCTAAAAGATTTCTAGAAGCAAAATTCAATCTGGCATAAATTTTTTGTATAATCATCCATAGATTCAAACCATGTGTAGGGCAATTATGTATCATTAATTTCATCCCCTCCCAAGCTTGTGCAACATGTTCATGATCAAGTTGCTTAAAATTCATAATATCGTTTCTAAGAGAGATGATTTTAGTGGGGGGAAAAACTTAGAGATAAAATCATCTTTGCACTTATTCCATGAATCAATACTATTTTTAGGCAAAGACGAAAACCAAGTTTTAGCACGATCTCTAAGCGAAAAAGGAAATAACTTCAATTTAACAATATCATTGTCCACATCTTTCTTCTTTTGCATATCACGCAAATCAATGAAGCTATTTAGATGGGTAGCGGCATCTTCACTAGGAAGTCTGGCGAATTGATCTTTCATGACAAGATTCAACAAAGCAGCATTAATTTCACAAGATTCAGCTTCGGTAAGAGGAGCAATCAGAGTGCTAAGAAAATCATTGTTGTTGGTATTGGCAAAGTCACACAATTTAGTGTTATCTTGAGCCATCATGACAAGCAAGCAATCCAACACATAAGCAAACAAGAAGCAAGCGAAAAAGAGGCGAACGGAAAAGAGAGGGTGAATAAAATGACAAGGGTGAAGTGGAGGAGAGGAAAACGAGAGGCAAATGGCAAATAATGTAATGCGAGGGATAAGAGTTTGTGATGAGTACTTGGTATGTCTTGACTTGTGCGTAGACTCCCCGGCAACGGCGCCAGAAATCCTTCTTGCTACCTCTTGAGCACTGCGTTGGTTTTCCCTTGAAGAGGAAAGGGTGATGCAGTAAAGTAGCATAAGTATTTCCCTCAGTTTTTGAGAACCAAGGTATCAATCCAGTAGGAGACCACGCTCGAGTCCCACCAACCTACACAAACAAATAAGAACCTCGCAACCAACGCGATAAAGGGGTTGTCAGTCCATTCACGGTCACTTACGAGAGTGAGATCTGATAGATATGATAAGATAATATTTTTAGTATTTTTATGATAAAGAGTAAAAGTAAACATTGCAAAAATAAACGGCGCCAGAAATAGCTTGTTGACGGGAGATTAATATGATGGAAAATAGACCCGGGGGCCATAGGTTTCACTAGTGGCTTCTCTCAAGAGCATAAATATTACGGTGGGTAAACGAATTACTGTCAAGCAATTGATAGAATTGAGCATAGTTATGAGAATATCTAGGTATGATCATGTATATAGGCATCACATCCGCGACAAGTAGACCAAAATGATTCTGCATCTACTACTATTACTCCACACATCGACCGCTATCCAGCATGCATCTAGAGTATTAAGTTCATAAGAACGGAGTAATGCTTTAAGTAAGATGACATGATGTAGCTAGAGGGATAAACTCATGCAATATGATATAACCCCATCTTTTTATCCTCGATGGCAACAATACAATACGTGCCTTGCTGCCCTTAGCATCCTTTGGGGAAGGACACATGAATTGAACCCAAAGCTAAGCACTTCTCCCATTGGAAGAAAGATCAATCTAGTAGGCCAAACCAAACTGATAATTCGAAGAGACTTACAAAGATAACCAATCATACATAAAAGAATTCAGAGAAGATTCAAATATTGTTCATAGATAAACTTGACCATAAACCCACAATTTTATCGGATCTCGACAAACACACCACAATAGATGAAAGTGCGTTATATCGACTAGAGGGGGGGTGCATAGGCAATTTTTATGAAATCTTCACTGAGGAATTTGCTGGTGAGGAAATTCCTAAGCGAAGAACTACTTGTAGCGGAATAAGTACTCGAGTAAGCATAACAGAATCGTGCATGGTCATCATGATGAAATGAAGACAATCACAGAGTCTGAGAAAGCGTAAACACAGGATAACACAAGATGAAGACAAATAGGTGAAGAAATTGAGCGGGGAAATTGAGAAAGTCTTGATCAAATTCTTCAAACACGAGATATGAACAAACACTCAACACGATAATGAGGAAATGAAAGAGTTGAGGAAATAGAACCGATAAGGTTGGTGAAGACAATGATTTGGTAGACCAGTTCAAGCTGCTTGTCTCGGTTATGCGTCTGGTTGGGCGGTTGAGTATTTAAACTCGAGGACACACGTCCCGGACACAACCGATCGGCGAGCACGCAGCTCGGGACACCAAGTCCTCACCGTATTCTCCTTGAACTAAGGTCACAGACCTCGTCCAATCACTCGTGGTAAGTCTTGAGCGACTTCCAAACCTTCAAAGACTTGGTCACTCGGCGATCCACAATTCCTCTTGGATGCTCTAGACCATGGCGCCTAACCGTCTGGAAGAAGCACAGTCTTCAAAGGTAACAAGCGTCGGATCACGCAGGATCAATCACTTGATGATGCTCAATCACTTTGGGTTTGTAGGGGTTTGGTTTTGGGTTTTCCTCACTCGATGATTTTCGCTCAAAGTCCTCGGAGGATGGGTTGCTCTCAAATGACAAGTGTCAAGTTCTCTCGAGCAGCCAACCAGCTAGTGATTGTAGAGGCGGCTATTTATAGCCTAGGGAGCAGCCCGACATGATAAGACATAAATGCCCTTCAATGACATGACCGTTAGGTGGATAAGATATTTTGGGACAGGTGGCGCGTGCTTACTGACAGCGGTCGGAAATTTGACTCTCAAATTCCTTAGGGCTATCATGTTCCTCACTTGTGTAGGCAATCCGCTGGCGAATTCCTAACTCCTCGGTCGAACAAATTCCTCGTGACGGAAGAACTTCGTCTCATCCTTTGAAGAAATTCTTGAACTGTATGAGATTTCAAAGGCTTCAATCGAAGGGATTGGTAGGTGTAGGATTTTGAGTTGAGCATCACATGGAAATTTTTCCTTAGTATTTCCTCGACCCCTTTAACGATACAATGTTTCCTATGACTCAAGAAAGAAAAACGAAACTACGAAAACAAAAGTCTTCACGCTTCATGTTCCTCAAATGAATACCAAGTCTTCAAGGTCACACCAATTTCTTCACTTTCAAAGTCTTCAGAAAGTCTTCAGAATATCAAAGTCTTTAGTCGAAGAACTTCGTTTTTAGGGGTCGACTTTCTCTGTAAATATCAAACTCCTCATAGACTTATAGACCTGTGTACACTCATAAACACATTAGTCCCTTAACCTATAAGTCTTCAATACACCAAAATCACTAAGGGGCACTAGATGCACTTACAATCTCCCCCTTTTTGGTGATTGATGACAATATAGGTTAAGTTTTCAACGGGGATAAACATATGAAGTATAAATACTGATATTGAGGAATTTGATAGCAAGATATAGAAGAACTCCCCCTGAAGATGTGCATAGAGAGGAATTTGCTTTTGAGGCATTGCACATTTGAAGAGTTGAATCATGGAGATCTCCCCTATATCTTGTAATTCATACGCATTTGACATATAATATGAAGAATTTGAAATGCATGATGAAATATGGTGGTGATGTAATTCATCATGCGTGTATTAACATATCTGAAGAATAAGCATGCGAGAGGAACACATCAAAAGTATCGAGCACCATCGGGTTTAAGATTACAACTCGATCCAATAGAAGTTTGGAAGAGCGAGTTGTAACTTTGCAAAAAAGAATGTCCATATAATAGACCCGCTTGAAGACTAACTCAAGTTTCTCCCCCTTTGTCATCAAATGACCAAAAGGATCGTGGCGAGGACTAACGCCGAAGAATTTCAAGTTGATGGAGGCGCCCGGCGTTGTCGAGTCGGTTGTTGTGGTAGGGCCTGCCGCAGATGTCGTCCAAGTCTTCATTTTCATCGATTGTCGCGCGATGAAGAATAGGAGCTGGCCACCAAGGAAGGAACCTTGACCTTCTTGAATTTCTTCGGAGGAGGTGCAGACCAGTCAAATTCTTCCTTGAGACCCATGTTCTTGGATCTTCTGCGCTGTAGAGATGAGATAGAACAGCCAGTGCGGTTGAAGGTTTCATGGAGGTAGTAATGGTATTTCTTCACTGCATTGTGTGTTGAGGTCATGTTGTGAAGAATTGAACCAAACTGACGCTTGACCCATTTAAGATTGCGATCAACCTTCTGATGAAGACTGAGGAGTAACTCACGACCAGTCATCACCCTGGGTGCTGTGGCTTGAGGGTTTTGCTTGGCTGAGGTATTGGTGGCAGAGTCATCATTGGTGGAGTAGGATGCAACCTTGCAAAATTGACCATCCAATGTACGAATGCCTTCATCTATCATAGCAGTTGCCTTGCCTTTGTCATCAGCTGAGGAAAATGTCTGTTTGAGGACTTAAATTGGAGGCAAGTAGTTGAAGTGGTTCAGAGTATCAGCCTTGTACTTGAGTGAAGACCTTGTCCTGATGAACCTCATAATCCATGGTGCATAAGGCTTCAGCTCAAAAGGTGACATAGCAATGTTTGCGAGTCCTCATGAAGAAATCATGGAAGTTGGCCAGGAGCGCCATGAATGATATTGAAAAGCATATTCTTCATGATGCCAGCGACTTCATCATTTGAGTCGTGGCCTTTGATAGGACTCATTGTCTTCGTCATAATCGATAGACGATCAGAGGCACATATAGTAATTCCTTGACGAAGAATTTTATTAAGTGGGGCCTGCCACGGCTTAAAGGCTTCATCGAACTTGCATGTAGTGATTTGTAGCTCGGGTTATTTGTAGATGCTTGAGCACCATCAAGGGAGGAGGACGAGTGGGAGGGCGCGAAGCAATTCGATTCTGGTGCCTTGTAGTGAGTATTTTCTATCATCGATCCAGTACCCATGAGTTCACATCTTGAATCTCCGGTGATGTGCAGCGTCGCATAGAATTGAAGAATGAGTTCTTCATTCCAATCACAGATGTCGATCTGAGAAATTCAGCAATCCGGCATCGTGAAGAACAACGAGGACTGGCTCGAAGCTGGCGGAGATTCCATGTCCACATGAGGAATATGTGCATGATCGAAGACTTTGTCTTTGTTGAATATACAGAGGAATAGAAGTTGGCTTGACTAGCAGTCGAAGCGCCTCTTCCTTATCTGGCGAGTCATATGGGTTGTAGTCGATGAAGAATACATGCTGCTTGAAGAAATCTTCAGCCTTGAACTTTTGATTCATTGAGAATGGATTCTTTGATTTTGGCAGTGGAGTGTCAGTGAGTTGCATCACTACCTCAGGAATCGCAATCTCAGGTTCTTCATGCTGAGGATTTTCTGGTTCCTCTTCATATGCAGTCTGCGTGTTCATAGGATCAACAGCAGCTGGTTCTTCAGCACTAGTGGCTGGAATTTCTTCATGCAGACGAGGTGGGATGAGTTTCTTGAGCCCATTTGAACCGTTGGTGCGAGGGGTGAGGAATTTGTTGGATTGGAGTAAAGAGTGGAGAATTTGGATCTTGACTTTCCCAAAGTCATCATTCATTCACAGCATAGTGCATCCAATATCCGTCTTCGTCTTCAATTTCCTCAACACCAACCTCTTGAGCTGTGAGCTGAGGCATAGGCGAGGAAATGATTGGTGTTGAAGGATTGCATCCACTTAAATTTCTTCATCAATCTGCTCGGCGAAACAGCAGAATGATTTTCTTCATCGGATCCGCTAGGGATCTCATATTCTTCACCAAAAGGAACAAGGTCCTTTGATGGAATGGAGAAATTGGAACAACATCGATTGGATTTTCAAAGAGCTTGTCATAGGCTTCATTTTCTTCGGGCTGAAGAATTTGAAGCAGGTGATGCTTTCCTTTTCTTCACGCAGCTCGCTCTGCAGCCTTGGTCTTCTTCACATCGATGCGATGGAAGGATAGGAGTTGGTGTAGGTGCGGGAGGGCCGAGGAATCTGTTTGAATTTCCTCGGTATGGCGATCGATTGCCTGACTTCTTCGATTTCTTGAGCGCACCACTAGTGGATGCCACAGCAATTTCATCGGTGGTGGAATGGAGTCATCAGCCTGGAACTAGCATTGTCTTGGGCTGAAAATCATCGTGGTCTTGGCATGTTCTTGACAAGCTGAGCGAGAGGCTCGGTGAGGAATTTCTTGTTGCGTTGGGGCTGCAACATTTGTGAACTTCTTTGTCAGATTGACAAATCTGACTTTGGCTCCTTGCCAATCAGCACAGTAGGCATCAAGGTCATCATTGAGGGCTTTGATTTCAGATGGGATCTTGAGGAGTTCCTAAGTTGTCATTCTGACAACGTTTTTCCTCAGGAACTTCTCTTTCCTGAACTGAGCCTTCTTGATCTGCTTTGCCTTCTCAAATTTCCATTTCTCTTCAGAGATGTGATGGGTCATCATGTGACTTTGTCCAGGAGTCAAATGAAAATCAGGCATAGGTGTCTCTGGATCCTTGTGCCATAGATCAATGTATTCAAGGATGCCCTTGGATCCAAAATCGATGTACAGTGTGCCTTTGGCTCTATGACCCTAACTTGTCGGTCTCGATGATTTATGCAAGTTCATCATCATCGACTTCATCATCGAGATGGCACTTGGAATGCAACCTGTTTCTTCTTGGACTTGGCGAGGACCTCGTCCATCGGTTGCCTTAGTCTTGACCTTGTGGGGCACGATGAAGAATTTAGTGCAGGTGAGGAACTTCTTTGAGACACGGAGGCAATAGAGATGCCTGCAGTCCTTTGTACGTGGCGGATGCACATGTCTTGAGGACTTTGGAGGAGCTGCTGAGGACTTTGGAGGAGTTCTTGAGGATTTGGGAGGAGCAGGAGCAGCATGAGGAACTGGCCGTGAGGGCATGAAGATTCTGGCCATGAGGGGCATTCTTGAGGATTTTGGCCGTGAGGACCTTTGTTGGTGAAGCACTTGGCTTGTGCGCTGCCTTCTTTGCCATTGATTTTACAGGGCTGAGCAGGGGCCTCGGTGGCAGCAGCGATGTGAGTCTTCATTGAATTTCCTCCTTTGCTTCTTTGGCTTGTCTCGCCAACTTGGCTTGGCGCTTGGCCCATTCTTGAGAAAGTCCTCCTGCAGCTTGATCTTTGGTGGGGTCAACTTCTTGGCAGTGCCAATGGAGCTCTTGGGCATGGAGGATTGAGTGTGAATTTCTTCATGTACTTTGGAGTAACATACATGTACTCCTCCATTCCCTTGCCCATCTCCTTTCAATCCTCTGAATCGCACCTCGCTGATTTTGTTTTCCTTGCCAAACTTGGCTTCATCAGTGTGCAATAGTCGGCATAGATGTCCTCGGGTATCTCAAAAGCAGTCATGACCTCGGGCCCTTTCCTCCTTTACGTGGCTTCTTTCCTTCGCCATATTCTTGGTGAGGAATTTGAACAATCGAATTCTCTGAAGAAGTATGCAACTTTTCTTCGAGGCAGCTGTAAATGAGTTAAGTTGATGAGAACCTAGTGATTCAGGCGGACATGAGTACCTGTGAGCAGTATAGTTGCGAGGAATTTGGAGAGGTCATATCGTTCTCGGAAGGTTTTCAAAAGAACTAGTTTGAGGAATTTGACGGATGAGCCTTGAAGAAATTCACTAAGCGATCTTTGTCTTAGGTGCGAGTTGTATAGATCGAGGATCCACACAATTGAGGAATCTTGAAGAAATATCATTGCTAGAAAGCGAATCAAGAGCGTATTCGTTTGAGGTGTTCATATGTGTGAAGATTTGAAGAATAAACACCTTTGAAGATTTTCAGGAAGGTTTGAGAATCAAAGCGAGTCATAAAAGTAACTTTTAATTACCGAACTGAAGAACACGACGGCGAGAAGTTTAGATTAGAAGTTAAATCGGTTCAGATCTCCACGCCCTAACTTGGTGGAGGAAGACAGCTACGGCGGCGGAGTGAAGATTTCCACGATCGGCGCGATCTGGCGGCAATCGAAGCGATGAAGCTCTTCCTCACCGGCGATGATGGAGTAGCGGCGCTAGGGTTTGAAGCTCGGCGAGAGAGAGAGAGCGGTCGGCGGAGTAATGGAAGTGAGGAAGGGAGAGGGGTATATATAGCCACGGTGAAAAACTGTTAGCGAAGATTTTGGACGAGCGTGCCTGACCCTTCTCATTAAACTTGACATGTGTCACCCACATCTTGAAAAGTGGAGATCGTGTTAGATCATGGGTGAATAGATAAGTCTAACGTCTGAAGCGGAGCGGATTGAGCGGCAAAGCGAAAATTTGGATAAGATAAGTTAAAAGTTCCGTTCGCAATTTCTTGGTGACAAGGACATAGTGAAGATTTTGAGCGAGTTTTGAAATAGAACAGCACATGAATAATTTGTGAATAGATTGGGTTGAGTATAACATAGAGGGAAGGTCCGATCACATTCACTTAGCGAAAAAAGCAATTTGAAGAAATAGCCATAAGTGAATCTTGTAGAGGACATAAACCCATATATACATACATATATATATATATATATATATATATATATATATATATATATATATATATATATATATATATATATATATATATATATATATATATATATATATATATATATATATATATATATAGTCAATGAAGAAAGACAACGGAAACAATGAAGATTTTGCAAAGTTGAAGAATTTGAAAAACGAAGAATTTCAAAACGAGGAAAAACTCAAATTGAAGATTTTCAACTTTGGTGGTGGTGTGACCCACCGTATAAGAATGATGATTTCAGACACGCGTACAATTGTCGTAGGGTTAGAATCAAATTCTTCATTAATTTCTTCACACTTAGAGTGTTATTCTTCATTGATTTGAATAAAAGCGTTTCTTCATGTGTTGCACATCTAAGTCATCAATTTTGCATAAGTGTCGGGATGTGTGTCCTTTTCAAAGAACATTCAAAGATTCTAAGATATTTAGCTCACACAAACTTGCTAAATATCTTCTCATCCAAGGGCTTTGTGAAGATATCGGCTAGCTGTTCTTGATCTTCACATGCTCGATGGAGATGTAAGCCCTTCAACACATGATCTCGGAAAAAATGATGGCGAATCTGAATGTGCTTTGTCTTGAGTGCTGAACTGGGTTGTGAGCAATCTTGATGGCACTCTCATTGTCACGATGAGAGGCACATTCTTCATGTTGATGCCGTAGTCCTTGATAGTTTGCTTCATCCACAACAATTGAGCACAACAAGAACCAGCAGCAATGTACTCAGCTTCTGCAGTGGATAGTGATACACAGTTCTGTTTCTTGAGGACCAACGGACCAAACATCGTCAGAAATGACAAGTACCAGATGTTGACTTGCGGTCCACGATCACCAGCATAGTCAGTCGGAATATCAATGAGATCAAAAGTAGAGCCCTTGGGGTACCATAATCCTAGTGTTGGTGTGTGAGCTAGATATCGAAAATATGCTTCACAGCCTTATGGTATGATTCCTTGGTGTAGCTTGAAATCGGGCACACATGCAAACACTAAGCATTATATCTGGCCTAGATGCACATAAGTACAATAAAGAACCAATCATGGGCGGTATACCTTGTGATCGAAGTCAATACCATTTTCATCGATGCATAGATGGCCATTTGTGGGCATAGGAATTTTAGCGCCTTTGCAATCTTGCATGCGAATTTCCTCGAGAACATCTTTGAGGTATTTCTCTGAGATATGAATATGCCATTGTGTTGTTGTTGAATTTGAAGACCTAAAAAGAATTTCAACTCTCCCATCATAGACATTTGATATTGTTCACTCATCATATAGGCAAATTCATCACTATAACGTTGGTCGATACAGCCAAAGATAATATCATCAACATATATTTGGCACACAAACAGTTCACCATCATAAGATTTAGTAAAGAGAGTAGAATTGAGTGAATCGGGTGTGAAGCCATTCTTCACGAAGAATTCCTTCAAGGTATCATACCACGCCGTAGAACCTGCTTGAGGCCATAGAGGGCCTTGTTGAGTCTGAAGACTTTGTCGAGGATTCTTTGGATCTTCAAAACTTGGGGTTGAGCAACATATACTTCTTCCTCAAGCTTACCATTGAGGAATGCACTTTTCACATCCATTTGATATAAAGTGATATTATGATGGTTAGCATAAGCAAGTAATATCTGAATAGCCTCAAGTCTAGCAGCAGTGCAAAAGTTTCATCGAAATCAATTCCTTCAACGTGTGTAGCCTTGAGCTACAAGTCGTGCCTTATTCCTCACCACAAGGCCATTTTCATCTTGCTTGTTGCGGTAGATCCACTTTGTGCCAATGATATTTTGCTTACGAGGATCTGGACGTTTGACCAGTTCCCAGACGTTGTTGAGCTCGAACTGATGTAATTCTTCTTGCATGGCCTGAATCCACTCAGGCTCTAGAAATGCTTCATCTACCTTAGTGGGTTCTGTGATAGAGACAAAAGCATAGTGTCCACAAAAGTTAGATAAGTGTGAAGCTTTTGAGCGTGTGAGAGGACCTGGTGCTTCAATGTCATCGATGATCTTGTCAACTTGCACTTCTTTTGCAACGCGAGGATGAGTTGGTTGTCGTCGAGGAATTTGATCAACATTTTCTTCAGCATTATCTTCAGGTACATCAGCTCGACGTTCTTCACGTTCAGGAATGAATTCTTCAGCAGATTCTTCAGTAGGAATGACATCCTCAGTTGCTTTGAACTTGACAGATTCCTCAGGTGCTGGTTCATCTATAACAGAAGGTAGGTGCTCTCTTTGCGAGCCATTAGTTTCATCGAACCGCACATCTACAGTTTCAATAATCTTGTAAAGAACATTGTTGAAGACTCTATAGGTGTGTGAGTCCTTTCCATAACCAAGCATAAAACCTTCATGTGCTTTCGATGCAAATTTAGCATTGTGATGAGGATCTCTAATCCAGCATTTAGCACTGAAGACTTTGAAATAACTCACATTGGGTTTCTTGTCAGTGAGGAGTTCATAGGCAGTCTTCTTGAAGAATTTGTGAAGATATACTCTGTTGATGATGTGGCACACGGTATCAATTGCATCAATCCAAAAACGACGAGGCGTTTTGTATTCATCAAGCATAGTGCAAGCCATCTCAACAAGAGTTACATTCTTGCGCTCCACGGCGCCATTTCTTTGAGGAGTATAAGGGCGAGATAACTCATGAGTAATACCAAGTTCATCAAGACCAGAATTCTTGAACTCAGTTCCATTGTCACTCTGATGTGCCTGATCTTCACACCAAAGTTGGTTGAAGCCCTCGAGGAAAATCATTTGAAGACTTCCTGCACTTCATGTTTGTAAGTAACAATGTGTACCCATGTGTATGAGAGTAATCATCAACAATAACAAAGCCATATAGAGATGCATCATTAGTGACTGCTGAGTAATGATTAGGACCAAAGAGGTCCATGTGAAGCAATTCGAATGGACGAGTAGTGGTCATGATAGTCTTATTTGGATGCTTGGCCTTGGTCATTTTCCAGCTTCACGGGCTCCACACAAGTGATCCTTGAGAATTTGACATTCTCAATGCCAATGACATGCTTCTTCTTCCATGGCGTGTGCAAATTCCTCATGCTGCGTGACCAAGTCGTCGATGCCATAGCCATATACGAAGCTTTTGCAAGTAGACACACGGCTGGTTGTGGTCTGTAGAGAAATCAACAATATACGAGTCTCCTCTCCTAAAGCCTTCGAAGACTTTGGTATTCTCAGCTTCCATGATCACAACACAACGATACTTGCCAAAGACAACAACCATATCAAGATCACAAAGCATTGAGGTGACATGAGGTTGTATCCTAAGGACTCAACAAGCATGACTTTGTCCATGTGTATGTCCTAGAGATCGCAACCTTACCAAGACCAATACGACTTTTGCCTTTGTCGGCAAAGATGATATGCTTGAGATGTGGCGGTGATAAGGAGCATCCATCAATAGGTTCTTGTCACCGGTCATGTGATTTGTACATCCACTATCGAGGACCCACTCATTGGCTTTGGGTTGATCATCCTGCAGATGAATTAGTGCAACTTTTGATCTCATATACTTCATTAGTGAAGAATATGATATCAATTTCATCGAGATGAATTTCATCAAGCGATAAAACAAATATAGCAGTATGAGGGCGTGTGAAATGAAAGTTCATTTCTTCATGATTAACTGCGTCCTTTCGACAACGTTGTCGGGTCCCCACAAATTCTTGGACGTTAAAGCACGTTTGGAGACTGACCCTGCGAGAGAAATTAGTTCTTTTCTTCACCACCCACATCTGAAGGGGTGGCAAAGAGTTCATCACTCTGCGAGCTCCATATGAGAATGGTGGCATAGAGGCCAATCCATTTCGTTTCACATAAGAGGGGTTAGGGTAAGCATATGAATAAGCGGAGAAATTCTTGAGGACTTATGAACATATTGATTGAAGAATAATGCACATATTCATAGCCCTTAGCTCTACCTGCGAAAAAGAGTTGTTATACGATGATAATCATATGAGGACTTTGATCCTTTTGAGAATTTGATCCACGTGAGGAATTTGGTCGAGCGAGGACTTGGATCCATATGAAGAATTTGGTCCATATGAAGAGTTTGATCTTGGGTTCCTATTCATCACGGTGGTGTCATGAGGACATTCACGAAGACTTTCAAGGCACCTTTTGGGAACCAGATTTTCTTCATAGGAGAACCGTTCCTGCGATTAGTGCCAACATATCTAGCAAATACTTCACCATTATGATTTTTGAACAGTTTATAGTTGGAGTCAAATGACTCATCGGAAGAATGAGGAGATTCACATGTAAAGCCAGATAAGTTAGATGGATCAGCTGGAGGTCCCTTTGCAGCAACCCATGAGGTTTTGGGGTGCTTTCGGGCTTCAATATGTTCCATCAGCATTGAGTTTCCTCTCAAAGGCAATACCCTCTTTCCTAGGGTTCCTGTTGAGGATCTTCTTTTTAAGCACATCACAAAGAGTTTGATGCCCTTTGAGGCTTTTGTACATGCATGTCATGTACAATTCCTTCAGCCCTGCATCGTCAGTGATACTAGCAATGTCCTTAGATGAGGAATTAGTGATGGCAGAGGCAGGTGAAGAATTTGTAACAGTTGAAGCATTTGAACATTCAGGTGAAGAATTAGCAGATTTACGTTCAATGCACTTTAAGCATGGAGGAACAAATTCTTCCTGAGAAGCGCTGATTTGTTGAGCAAGTAATGAATCGCGCTCCTTCTGAAGATCTTCATAACTCACTCTTAACTTCTCAAGATCTTGCTTTCTTTGAAGAAATTCATAAGAAAGCTTCTCATGATCTGACAAGAGAGTGTTATGATGACCTTGAAGGCTGTCAAACCTAGACTGAAGTCTCTGAAGATTTTCAGTCAGGGCTTTAGTGCGATCCATTTCTTCACCCAACATATCATCACTTTTATCTAGCATGTTTTGAACCTTTTCAAAAGCCCTTTGTTGTTTTACAGCAATCTTAGCAAGTTTAGAGTAGCTGGGCTTGAGATCTTCATCAGATTCATTTTCACTAGATTCAGAGGAGGTATATTTGAGTACCTTGGCACCCTTTGCCATGAAGCAATAGGTGGGGTGTAGTCATCACTATCTTCATCGGCATTGTCGGTGAGGTCATTTTCTTGAGTTGAAGATGGACTTGCTAGCGAATGCGATGGCGAGAGCAGGACTTCGCCACACAGGACTCGGACTCCTCGATGCCTCCTCTTCCTCATGTTCCTCAGATTCAGCTTGAGTCCATTTCCTTGCCAATGAATGCAGAGCCTTCTTGGAGCTGCTCTTCTTATGAGATGAAGACTTTGAGGATTTTGATGATGAAGATTTTGACGATTTCTTCTTCTTCTTAGCGTCATCAGAACTGTAATCCTTGTATTTCTTCTTCTTTAATTCCTTTTCCCACTAAGGACAATCTTGAATGTAGTGACCAGGTTTCTTGCATTTGTGGCATAGCCTTCTCTTATAGTCCTTTGGATGAGGAATCACTTTGCTCCTTGAGGATTTTCCAGCGACCACGTCTTGAGAACTTGGGACTTCTTAACGGCGGTGCTAGCTCTGGCTCAATTCTTGAGGTCACCAATGCTACTACGAGTCTTCACAATCAGATTCGGACACAGCCTTGGCCTTGAGGCGTGATTCTCCATAGCTAGAACCATAGAGATCTCTCTTTTACAAGGTGGAACTCATGAGTATTTAGCCTCTCGAGGATATCAGCTGGATCAAGTGACTTGTAGTCAACACGTTCTTGTATCATCGGTGCGGAGTATCAAATGAGGAATCAAGCGATCTCAACAATTTCTTCACCACCTCATGGTCGGTGATGTCGATGGCACCAAGCGCTTGAAGCTCATTTGAGATGTCGATGAAAGCGATCGAAGGTTTGTTGAACATTTTCATTGTCGAGTCTTTTGAAGCGGTTGAAGAGATTGCGAAGAACATCAACTCAAGAGTCACGCTGAGTTGAGACTCCTTCATTACTTTGGACAGCCTGTCCCAGATGAGCTTAGCGGTTTCCAAAGCACTCACTCTTCCATCTTGTCCTTTGCTCGGATGGCCACATATGATATTCTTAAGCTTGAGAATCGAGTTGCTTGAATCTCTTCACATCGGTAGCGTTCGGTGAGGGTGAGACGGAGGAACACCATTTTCCACAACATACCGAGAGATCGTTGTCAATTGCCTCAAGATGCATTAGCATCTTGTTCTTCGATAGAGGGTAGTCCGTACCATCAAAGGTAGGATACCCAGCCGAGACCTTGATCATACTGCGGTCGACATAACTAAAACTCCGGTGGTTAAACCAAAATCACACGAGAACAAGGAGTACCTTGCTCGATACCAATTGAAAGTCGTTATATCGACTAGAGGGGGTGAATAGGCGATTTTATGAAATCTTCAACGAGGAATTTGCTGGTGAGGAAATTCCTAAGCGAAGAACTACTTATGGCGTAATAAGTACTCAAAGTAAGCATAACGAGAATCGTGCATGGTCATCATGATGAAATGAAGACAATCACGAGTACATAAAGCGTAAACACGAGGATAACACAAGATAAAGACAAAGCAATGAAGAAATTGAGCGAGGAAATTGAGAAAGTCTTGATCAAAGTCTTCAAACACAGATATGAACAAACACTCAACACAGTAATGAGGAAATGAAAGAGTTGAGGAAATAGAACCAGATAAGGTTGGTGAAGACAATGATTTGGTAGACCAGTTCCAGCTGCTGTCTCGGTTATGCGTCTGGTTGGAGCGGTGAGTATTTAAACTCGAGGACACAGTCCGGACACAACCGATCGGCTGAGCACGCAGCTCGGGACACAAAGTCCTCACCGTATTCTCCTTGAACTAAGGTCACAGGACCTCGTCCAATCACTCATGGTAAGTCTTGAGCGACTTCCAAACTTTCACAGACTTGGTCACTCGGCGATCCACAATTCCTCTTGGATGCTCTAGACCATGGCGCCTAACCGTCTGGAAGAAGCACAGTCTTCAAAGGTAACAAGCGTCGGATCCACGGGATCAATCTCTTGATGATGCTCAATCACTTTGGGTTTATAGGGGTTTGGTTTTGGGTTTTTCCCCTTTCGATGATTTTCGCTCAAAGTCCTCGGAGGATGGGTTGCTCTCAAATGACAAGTGTCAAGTTCTCTCGGACCAGCCAACCAGCTAGTGGTTGTAGAGGCGACTATTTATAGCCTAGGGAGCAGCCCGACATGATAAGACATAAATCCCTTCAATGATATGACCGTTAGGTGGATAAGATATTTTGGGACAGTGGCGTAGCACGACAGCGATCGGAAATTTGACTCTCAAATTCCTTAGGGCTATCATGTTCCTCCTTGTGTAGGCAATCCGCCTTTGGCGAATTCCTAACTCCTCGGTCGAAACAAATTCCTCGTGACAGAAGAACTTCGTCTCTATCCTTTGAAGAAATTGGTGAACTGTATGAGATTTCAAAGGCTTCACTCGAAGGGATTGGTAGGTGTAGGATTTTGAGTTGAGCATCACATGGAAATTTTCCTTAGTATTTCCTCGACCCCTTTAACGATGCGGTGTTTCCTATGACTCAAGAAAGAGAAAGCGGAACTCTGAAAACAAAAGTCTTCACGCTTCATGTTCCTCAAATGAATACCAAGTCTTCAAGGTCACACCAATTTCTTCACTTTCAAAGTCTTGAAAAGTCTTGAAATATCAAAGTCTTGATCGAAGAACTTCGTTTTTAGGGGTCGACTTTCTCTGTAAATATCAAACTCCTCATAGACTTATAGACCTATGTACACTCATAAACACATTAGTCCCTTAACCTATAAGTCTTCAATACACCAAAATCACTAAGGGGCACTAGATGCACTTACAATAGAAGATTACATCAAATAGATCTCCAAGAAGATCGAGGAGAACTTTGTATTGAGATCAAAGAGAGAAGAAGCCATCTAGCTAATAACTATGGACCGAAGGTGCAGGTAAACTACCACATCATCGGAGGGCTATGGTGTTGATGTAAAGCCCTCCATGATCAATTCCCCTCCGGTGGAGCAGGAAAAAGGCCCCAAGATGGGATCTCACGAAGTGCGAGAAGGTTGCGGCGGTGGAAATAGGGTTTTGGCTCCGTATCTGGTGTTTCCAGGGTATATGGGTATATATAGGAGGAAGAAGTACGTCGGTGGAGCAACGAGGGGCCCACGAGGGTGGAGGGCGCACCCAGGGGGGTAGGCGCGCTCTCCTGCCTCGTGCCTTCCTCGTTGATTGCTTTACGTAGACTCCAAGTCTTGTGGATCACGTTTGTTCCAAAAATCACGTTCCCGAAGGTTTCATTCCGTTTGGACTCCGTTTGATATCCTTTTCCTTCGAAACACTGAAATAGGCAAAAAAAAAACAGCAATCTGGGCTGGGCCTCCGTTTAATAGGTTAGTCCCAAAAATAATATAAAAGTGTATAATAAAGCCCATTAAACATCCAAAATAGAATATAATATAACATGGAACAATAAAATATTATAGATATGTTGGAGACGTATCAGACGACGTGGTGACTGTGATGGTGAAGTGATCCGCGCAGGGCTTCGCCTAAGCACTACGACAATATGACCGGAGGAGTAAACGGTGGAGGGGGGCGCCGCACACGGCTAGGAACAATTGATGTGTGTTCTAGCGGTGCCCCCCCATATATATATAGGTGGGAGAGGGATAGGGGCTGCAAGGGGCACCCCAAGTAGGAGTAATCCTACTTGGGCGCCTCCTCCAAGTCGGCATCCCCCTTCCATATCCATCGGAGGGGGAAGGAAAGAGAGGGAGAGGGGAAGGAAAGGGGGAGGCCGAATCCTCCCCTTTCCTTCTCCCTTCCCTTCCTTTCCTTCTCCTCCTATTCAGCATATAGGGGGTGCACCAGCCCCTTTTGGGGCTGGTCTATCCAACTCTGGGCCCATTAGGCCCATATAGCTTGCCGGGGTTGCGGGCCCATTCAGTGACCCGATCGTGCAGTACCCCCGAGCACTTCCGGTGTCCGAATACTATCGTCCTATATATGAATGTTTAACTCTCAACCATTTCGAGGCTCCTCGTTATGTCCATGATCTCATCCAGGACTCCGAACAACATTCTGTCTCCAAATCACATAACTCATATAATACAAAATTGTCATCGAACGTTAAGCGTGCGGACCCTATGGGTTCGAGAACTATGTAGACATTACCGAGACACCTCTCCGGTCAATAACCAACAATGGAACCTGGATGCTCATATTGGTTCCTACATATTCTATGAAGATCTTTATTGGTCAAACCGTAATGACAACATACGTTATTCCCTTTGTCATCGGTATGTTACTTGCCCTAGATTCGATCGTCGGTATCTTCATACCTAGTTCAATCTCGTTACCGGCAAGTCTCTTTACTCGTTTCATAATACATCATCCCGTAACTAACTCATTAGTCACATTGCTTGCAAGGCTTCTTATGATGTGTATTACCGAGAGGGCCCAGAGATACCTATCCGGTACTCGAGTGAAAAATCCTAATCTCGATCTATGCCAACCCAACATACACCTTCGGAGATACCTGTAGGGCATCTTTATAATCAACCAGTTATGTTGTGACGTTTGATAGCTAATGACCCACAAGTGTAGGGGATCTATCGTAGCCTTTTCGATAAGTAAGAATGTCGAACCCAACGAGGAGCAGAAGGAAATGATAAGCGGTTTTCAGCAAGGCATTCTCTGCAAGTACTGAAATTATCGGTAACAGATAGTTTTGTGCTAAGGTAATTTGTAACGGGTAACAAGAAACAAAAGTAAATAAGGTGCAACAAGATGGCCCAATCCTTTTTGTATCAAAGGACAAGCCTGGAGAAACTCTTATATAAAGGAAAGCGCTCCCGAGGACACATGGGAATTATCGTCAAGCTAGTTTTTGTCATGCTCATATGATTCGCGTTCGTTAGTTTGATAATTTGGTATGTGGGTGGACCGGTGCTTGGGTGCTTCCCTTTCTTGGAAAAGCATCCCACTTATGATTAACCCCTATTGCAAGCATCCACAACTACAAAAGAAGTATTAAGGTAAACCTTGTTGGGGAACGTAGTAATTTCAAAAAAATTCCTACGCACACGCAAGATCATGGTGATGCATAGCAACGAGAGGGGTGAGTGTTGTCCACGTACCCTCGTAGACCGAAAGCGGAAGCGTTATAACAACGCGGTTGATGTAGTCGTACGTCTTCACGGCCCGACCGATCAAGCACAAAAACTACGGCACCTCCGAGTTCTAGCACACGTTCAGCTCGATGACGATCCCCGGACTCCGATCCAGTAGAATGTCGGGGAAGAGTTCCGTCAGCAAGACGGCGTGGTGACGATCTTGATGTTCTACCGTCGCAGGGCTTCGCCTAAGCACCGCTACAATATTATCGAGGACTATGGTGGAGGGGGGCACCCTACACGGCTAAGAGATCTCAAGGATCAATTGTTGTGTCTATGGGGTGCCCCTTTCCCCTGTATATAAAGGAGCAAGGGGGGGGGGGTGCGGCCGGCCAAGGGAGAGGCGGCGCCGAGAGTCCTACTCCCACCGGAGTAGGACTCCCCCCTTCCTAGTTGGATTAGGACTTGGGAGGGAAGGAGGAGGAGAAGAAGGAAGAAGGCGCTGATAACCCACAAGTATAGGGGATCGCAACAGTTTTCGAGGGTAGAGTATTTAACCCAAATTTATTGATTCGACACAAGGGGTGTCGATTGTCAAAACCGGCGGATCTCGGGTAGGGGTCCCGAACTGCGTCTAGGCGGATGGTAACAGGAGACAAGGGACACGATGTTTTACCAAGGTTGGGCCCTCTCGATGGAGTAATACCCTACTCCTGCTTGATTAATATTGATGATATGGGTAGTACAAGAGTAGATCTACCACGAGATCGGAGGCTAAACCCTAGAAGCTAGCCTATGGTATGATTGTTGTTAGTCCTCTGGGACTAAAACCCTCCGGTTTATATAGACACGGATAGGGTTAGGGTTACACAGAGTCGGTGACAATGGTAGGAGATCTACATATCCGTATCGCCAAGCTTGCCTTCCACGCCAAGGAAAGTCCCATCCGGACACGGGGCGAAGTCTTCAATCTTGTATCTTCATAGTCTAGGAGTCCGCCAGCGTTGATAGTTCGACTATCCGGACACCCCTAATCCAGGACTCCTCAAGAGCCCACGAACCAGGCTTCAATGACGACGAGTCCGGCGCATATTGTCTTGGCGTTGCAAGCGGGTTCCTCCTCGAATACTTCATAGAAGATTTTGAACACAAGGATAGTGTCGGCTCTGCAAAACAGGTTCCACATACTACCGTAGAGAATAACTTTTGCACAGATCTGCGGCGTATTCAGCGCGTGACATCACACCACGGCCAGGCCTTTATAAGAATCGGCTTTCTTGTTCCACGTCGGTAGCGTTTAGCGGCGGTTTCCTTGGCACGTCTTATCAAAGCGGAGATCGTGCCCCCCTTATTCCGGAATTCTCATCAATACGGACGTGGGTAACCCAACCGCGCCATTGATTACGGCGCTTGGGAGATAAGCGAGTTTTACCAGGCTAGCTGGGGACGCATAGCTTCGTCCATCCATATAAGGGATAAGGATCCACCTTTTCACCCACGCCTTCTTCCTCCTTTGCCCATCCATTTCCTTTTCGAACTCCAGCGCCCAAGTCCGCACATCCCACCTCAACCTTCTCCAACTATGTCCGGGCGGGAGGCAAGTGGATGGCCTCCTCCGTCCGCGGAGGGCACATCAAAAAGCTGCGGAAGGCGGATACTTGTCCAGCGACATCAGCGCACCGGCTACCCGACGAGGGCAGCTCATTCCACCCCCAGGCCCCATGAGAGGTGGTGTTCCTCACCCACTTCCTCCATGGACTAGGTTTTCCACTTCACCCATTTGTTGGGGCTCATGTTCTACTACGGCCTGATTTCCACGATCTGGCCCCGAACTTCATCCTCAACATCTCGGCGTTTATCATCGTGTGTGAGGCCTTCCTCTGATCCAGCCCCACTTGACTTATGGCTGAAGATCTTCAATGTCAAGCGAAGGTAGTGGGCGGCCGCCAAGCCGAGTCTTGGGCGCCATGGTTGGCAAGATGGCCAAAGTCCTATGGCTCGAGGCTCCTTTGTGGAGACCATAAAGGGGTGGCAATCGGGTTGGTTCTACATCACCGAGCATGCGACTCTCAATGGGCGGCCCCCAATTCGATCTGGCTTCCCACACGGCTCACATCATGGAAAGAGCGGGCTGGCGTGGGGGATTTGGACGAGCTGTCGGACTCCAAACCTGCGTCCAAAACCTGGTGGACAAGAATCTCGGGCTTGTCAACGTAATCCAGTGATGCTCATCCGCATTCTCCCATGCCAACAACGGGCCTTCAAATTGTGGGAGTTCGATCCGGCACAACACCCAACTCTAAAAGGCTCTTGACACTACGTCGAAGGCGCTGGAAGGTGTTGTTCAAAGGCGCCGAGCTCCTACATCCGCTATCAAGATCGCGGATTCAGCTCGCAGCGTCAATCCAACGAGGTAAGTTATTTTACCCTTTATGGGACTCTTTTTTCATAGTTTGACTCTATGCGGGATCTAAAACTCCCTAACCTTTGACAGGACTGGTTGAAGACGTCCGGAGAGATTAACTGTCCGGCCCCCTTGCCAGAAGACCCAGCGGACGCCCGATTGACGGGGCTGCTGGCTCCAGCACCTCACGTGGTGCCGGAGAAGAAGGCCAAGAAGAAGGTCACGGGGACTCGAAGGAGTGCCCGACGCCAGGTGTTGTCGAACTCATCGTCCGATGACTCCGGGGAGGAATCCTCCTCTGAGGACGAGGAGGAGGAGAAAGAAGCCTCTCCCCCAGCGGGGGGAGAGAAGAAAAGGAAGGTCGCCCCGACTGGGGAGGCCGGAGGGTCCAAGAAAGGAAGGACCCTTCCTCCGGACTTCTCCACCAACACCGACAACGATGAGAAGGAGTGGCCACCAAGGGCCAAGCCCCTGGCGAGATCGTAAGTGTCCGGACTCCGGAATAGTTCATGACTTCTTATTTGTCGCATAGTGTCTTCTAACGCCGAATACGACCATGTAGCCTGCCCAAGGACGAGCTTGCTGCTTGTCGAGCGGCTCCCTGGGCTCGTCGGATGTGAATAGTACTTCACTTCCGACCGCCTCCTCTCCTCATGTCGCCAACGACACTGCGGTGGAGTCCCAAAAGGGGCCCAGCAAGGAGGAGGTGGTCCTGGAGGCGCCGCAAGGCGACCTCCCGGACTCGGGGGCCAAGGGGCGAGACCCGAGAGGGCTCTAAGTCTGCAGCCTGTGCGGGACTCCGTCTTTGGAACCTTCAGTGGTTCCAAGTCCGACAAGCGGCCCTTCGTAAGAAGGGTAAGACTCTGACGCCGGTGACCTCCGTCCATCCGGAGGCACGGATAGCTTGCCGGAGGCGCTTAAAGGCGCCTCCATCGACGAGGCGCCCGCCTTTATTATGAGTGTGGTGATCCAGAAGTTCGATCCGCCAAGAGCGGGCTGGTGCCTGTACCAGCTTCCTAACGTGCTTTGAGAAAGTTTAGAATATGTAAAAATATTACCACATAGACGGTAGCCTCGATGCTTAGTTCGGTGTTCGGAAAGAAAAGCCGGACTAAGGATCTAAAAAGATATCGCAGGAGTCTAACATAAGTGTGTCAATATGGGAATGCGGCTGCTTGTTGACCTCTGCCCGCCTTGACTGCGGAGGTCAATGTATTGAAGCAGAGCCTCGGCGGTCCGAGAACGAGCTCCGCCTTGCCAAGAAGCAGCTCGAGGACAAGGAAGGTAAGTAATACCTTATTAAAGAAATACCTTATAGAAAGGATTTGGTTGCAAAATGACAGAGTAGCGTGGGTATTGTAGGGGCCACGAATGAGGTGGCGACCACGAAGGAAGCGGTGTCCATGGCCAAAGCAAAGCGGCCATGAGCGCTGCGAGCGAGAGAAGCAGGAGGCGTGGGTGGCGGAGGTGCGGCAAGAGCTCCAGGCTCTCGTGGAAAAACATGAGACTTTGGAGCGTGACTCGAAGACTCGAGAGTCTGAGCTCGCCTCGGCTCTTGAGAGTGTCAAAGCCGCTAAGGCCGAAGCCCAAAAAGCCCTCCAAGAGATTGAATCATTAAAGAAGATAGCGGCGGGTAAGGCATTTTTTATGAAAGCAAGCATGCGAAAGTCAATTACCTATTACTTACCCGAATCCGGAGCTCTCCACGAGCATTCGCAGATCTGCCCCATAGTGTGTCTGATGCTGCCGCGTTCTACCGCGCCATGGAGGGCTCGGCGGAGAAGGTGTTACGGTCTCGGTATGTTTGAGGCCGAGCGTCCGGTGCCTCTGAGCGACCAGCTGAAGCAGCTGGTCGAGCTCCTAAGGTCGCCGAACATGCCATGAAGGGCCTCATAGTTGGTGTGGCCATTGGAAGCCATGCACTGGAGCTACTTCGGGCTAGTGCAGCGGCTGGTGGGCCTTTGTCCATGGATTGAAGTCATCAAGCGCTCCGTCTGCATTGAAGGTGCCCGTCGGGCCTTGCCCGATGCTAAAGTGCCTTTGGGGCAAGCTGGATGCGGAGAAGCTTGTGACGGATGGGCCACCGAAGGGCAAGGAGCATCGCAAGCCGAAATGTACTATGAGGGCGTCTGAAGGGTGCCCGCCAGATAGCGGTGAATGCTCCAAAGATGTAATTTTTGAATAGACTCACATTTGTTATCCATGTCGCTGAAAACTTGTTCATATCGCTAAGCAACGCTTGTGAATTTAAAATATTACCTTCTGTGCGGCCGTTTATCAAATTTGAGAGATGGCAAGTCGTTGGCTTCAGCCCCCATGGTACGAGTGCTGGGGTGTTCGAGATAAACTTGTGCGCTCTTGTTCCCATTCTTGGGTCCTTCGAGGGAGGCGCTTAACGCAACGAACAAGGCAACCGGACTTATAGTGCTTGAACACTCTCACTTAGCCATAGAATTCTATAATTTTAAATTTCGGCGAAGCCACTAGTATTCGGAAGACCGAGTTTGGGCGCTATCCACGCCTTGGCCGGACAATGCCGACTCTTCGCTCTAAGCGGCATAAGTCTTTAGGGACCCGAAAAAACCTCTCGAACAGCGACCGGCTCTCGCCCTATCATGACGGTCAGTTTTAGCTTTCTCCACTGAGGTGATCAACCCAGCTCAACCGGGGCACAATCCCAGTGGTTCTCCCGGCACTACCTTAGCCGATATAACGGAATGTAAGGTACCAAAACATAAGAGCCAGGCAAACCGAACTATTGACCCAAGACATGATTCGGAGCCGATGCATATAATGCTATAAGTTCGGGGTGCCGCACTTGTGAAAGTGTTCGGACTTATCACACCATACTTTTGGGGTACATAAGCCCTGGTGTATTGACCGTACCAAATTATGCAGTTCGCGATGTCATAAATGAACATATATAATGGGAAAGAATGCAATAATAGGCAAGAGCTATATATTGGTTATTCAAAAGAAACGCAAATAAAAGCGAACGATACAAATTGTGCGATAAGCAAGGTGCAGGGACTTTTGACATGTCCCCTTCGAGGATAAGTTTGCGTGTGGTATGTAAAACAGGTATACTGCTTGTAATAGAGACCACCTGGACACTCGGCGTAGTTTTCTGCTTCCTCGCTGTTGCATCATGTATTGGTAGCGAATGCGGACAGGCTTCGGAGAACGAGTCCTGAAAGTAAAAGGAAGAAAAAGAAAAAAGGAATGACACAAGCAGAGCCCCTAGTGCGGTCTAGCGCGTGCAGGCGCTGCCGTGGTCGTGGCCCGTCCCCTATGCCCATGGTGCTTCGAGGCGCAATTACGTGCGCGTAATCTTTGGATTCGCGAGTTCGCGAGGGCTGGGGTTGGGGCTGCATTACTACGCTTATTCCGGAGCGTGGCGGGCGGTCTTGCTGTAGGTTACTCGGCGCGCTTGATAGTGTCCGATTGTTTATTGGCGGATGGAGAATTGCCTTAAGAGGCTGTTCGCACCTCGCGCAAAGGCGGCCGTATGCTCCTCCGTTCGGAGGGCGTTGATGTTTCCATTGACCGTGATTACGCCTCGAGGGCTGGCATCTTGAGTTTGAGGTGCAGCGTGGTGCGGCACCGCATTGAATTTTGCGAATGCGGTTCGTCCGAGCAGTGCGTGATAGCCGCTGCGGAATGGGACTATGTCGAAGATTAACTCCTCACTACGGAAGTTATCCGGGGATCCGAAGACCACTTCAAGTGTAACGGAGCCTGTGCAGTTGGCCTCTACACCTCGAATGACGCCTTTAAAGGTCGTCTTTGTGGGTTTGATCCTTGACGGGTCTATGCCCATTTTATGCCTTTGTATCTGATAAATCAGGTTCAGGCTGCCGCCGCCGTCCATCAGGACTCTAGTGAGGTGAAATCCGTCAATAATTGGGTCGAAACCGCCGTGACGGATGCTAGTGGGGTGGTCCCTTCGATCGAAGGTGATCGGGCAGGAAGACCATGGGTTGAACTTGGGCGATCGGCTCCATCGGCGTATCGTCCTTTAGTGCGCGCTTCGCTCCCTTTGGGTATGTGGGTTGCGTATATCATGTTCACCGTCCGCACTTGTGTGGGAAAGCCCTTCTGTCCTCTATTGTTCGGCGGCAGGGGCTCTTCCTCGTCATCGCTATGCAACCCCTTGTCGTTGTTTTCGGCGCTTAGCTTGCCTACTTGCTTGAACACCCAACAATCCCTGTTGGTGTGGTTGGCTGGTTTTTCGGGGGTGCCATGTATCTGGCACAAGCGATCGAGTATTCGGTCCAAGTTGGACGGGCCCTGGGTATTTCTTTTGAATGGCTTCTTCCGCTGACCGGGTTTAGATCCTCTGAATCTGGCATTTACTGTCGTATCTTCAGCATTATCACCGTTAATGCGGCATTTATGCTTGTTGCGACGCGACCTGCCATTGCTGTCCTTGGTATTCGAACTACCAGGGTGTTTGGCCAAGTTGTTGCTTCAAGCTAGCCAGCTGTCCTCTCCTGCGCAAAAGCGGGTCATGAGTGTGGTGAGGGCTGCCATGGATTTCGGCTTTTCCTGTCCTAGGTGTCGGGCTATCCACTCGTCGCGGATGTTGTGTTTGAAGGCTGCTAGCGCCTCTGCATCCGGACGGTCGACGATCTGATTTTTCTTTGTTAGGAACGCGTCCGAATTGTGCGGCCGATTCTTACGGCTGCTGAATTATATGGCTAAGGTCATGGGCGTGCGGTGGTCGCATATAATCCTGGAAGTTATCAAGGAATGCGGCTTCGAGTCCTCCCAACAACCGATTGACTCTGCTGGCAAGCTGTTGAGCCAATGCCGAGCTGGTCCTTTAAGCTTGAGTGGGAGGTATTTGATGGCATGTAGATCATCACCGCGGGCCATGTGGATATGGAGGAGATAGTCCTCGATCCAGACCGCAGGATCTGTGGTACCATCATATGATTCGATGTTTACGGGTTTGAAGCCCTCGAGGATTTGATGATCCATTACTTCATCTGTGAAGCATAGTGGGTGTGCGGCGCCTCTGTATTGGGCTATATCACGACGTAGCTCATATGAGCTTTGTCTACTATGTTCGGCCCGGCCGGTTTGCTTTATCCGGCGTGACGGTAATCATCCCGAGTCGTTGGGCGCCCACGCGATCTGTAGATCAATCTTGTATGCTTTTCCTTATCCTCCAATATATCTCGCAAGTCCGGCGTGTTTTCCCGTGCCTTGGTATTTTTTGAGCAGCGTCGGGGCGTGGCTTGGCGGAGGGCGAGAGGCTTCTCATCATGCCACGGGTGGCGGTCTGCCATGTCGTCGCTGGTGGCGTGGGTGCTTCCTCCTCCGATCGAGGCAGCGGCCTGCGTTTGGGGTAGCTTTTGGAGGGGCGTTCGAGTTCATACTCTTCGCTTGCAAGGACTTCAGTCCATCTGTCAGCTAGCAGGTCTTGGTCAGCTCTAAGCTGTTGCTGCTTTTTCTTGAGGCTGCTTGCCGTGGCCATGAGCCTGCGTTTAAACGCTCTTGTTCGACGGGGTCCTCTAGCACGACGAATTCGGTCGTCGTCGAGGCTTGCCTCGTCTTCGGAGGGGGGCGCATAATTATCGTCCTCTACCTCTCTTTCTGCTGCACTGTCGTGCGGACTTGCTTCTCCCTCCTCATGTGCTGAGTCCTGCTAGAGGGGGTCATCTTCTGCACTATCCGGGGTATTATTGTCTCCCGTGCCGGAATCGCCGTTCTTACTGTGGCGGGATTTAGAGCAGCGTCGCTGACGTCGGCGCTTGGGTTGTTTCTTGGACGGGTCATCCTCCGCCGTTCCATCGCCATTCCCATCTTTTGGGATGTCCACCATGTATATGTCATATGACGAGGTGGCCTTCCAGTGCCCCGTGGGCGCTAGCTCTTGATCGTCTCCGGCACCGTCGTCCATACCGTCGATGTCTTCGGAGTCGAAGTTGAGCATGTCGGTTAAATCATCGACAGTGGCTACAAAGTGGGTTGTGGGTGGGCGTTGAATTTCTTCGTCGTCCGAATCCCAACCTTCCTGACCGTAGTTCGGCGGGGCTCCCGACAAAGAGATACTTTAATGAGTTCAGGATATTGCCAAAGGCGAGTCTTTGAAAGATGTCTGCGGTGAACTCCATAACCGGCCCGATCGATTCAACCGACAGGCACGGAGGTTGGTCCGGAAAGGAGTCCGGCACTGGAGTCACGAGCTTTGCAAAGGACAGGATGGTGTTCGCTCAATCGCCATAGAGATTTCAGCCCGGGCGGTGTCAACCAACCGTCCTCGTCGGCGAAATCGGCTCCGGATTAAAGGTGGGGCGGGCACTAGTGCGGCCTCCGAGGGCAATTTGCTCGGGCGGCAGAGCTAGATCGTACCCATCCGAACGGTCGGCACGCTTCGGCCGTGGCTCGAATCTGTCGAAGATCAAGTCTCCGCGGACATCGACCGTATAGTTCAGGCTTCCAAATCTGACCTGATGGCCAGGGGCGTAGCTTCGATCTGCTCCGGATGGCCTAGCGAATTGGCCCGATGCAAAGCCGCCGAATCTGAAGATCTGTCCGGGAGAAAAGTCTCACCACGGACTACGTCGTTCTTGATGATTGAAGGAGCCATCGTGCCTATAGGTGGCGACGGAGGAACTCTCAATGAAAGCACCAATGTCGGTGTCAAAACCGGCGGATCTCGGTAGGGGTCCCGAACTGCGCGTCTAGGCGGATGGTAACAGGAGACAAGGGACACGATGTTTTACCCAGGTTCGGGCCCTCTCGATGGAGGTAATACCCTACTCCTGCTTGATTAATATTGATGATATGGGTAGTACAAGAGTAGATCTACCACGAGATCAAAGAGGCTAAACCCTAGAAGCTAGCCTATGGTATGATTGTTGTTAGTCCTCACGGACTAAAACCCTCCGGTTTATATAGACACGGATAGGGTTAGGGTTACCTGAGTCGGTTACAATGGTAGGAGATCTACATATCCGTGTCGCCAAGCTTGCCTTCCACGCCAAGGAAAGTCCCATCCGGACACGGGACGAAGTCTTCAATCTTGTATCTTCATAGTCTAGGAGTCCGGCCAACGTTGATAGTTCGGCTATCCGGACACCCCCTAATCCAGGACTCTCTCAGGGAGCCAAAGAATATTCTCAAGTATGAGCAGCTGAGTTGTCAATTCAACCACACCTGGAAACTTAGTATCTGCAGCAAAGTGTTTAGTAGCAAAGTAATATGATAGTGGTGGTAACGGTAACAAAAGTAAAGACAACAAAAGTAATGTTTTTGGTATTTTGTAGTGATTGTAACAGTAGCAGCAGGAAAGTAAATAAGCGAGAATCAGTATATGGAAAGCTCGTAGGCACCGGATCAGTGATGGGTAATTATGCCGGATGCGGTTCATCATGTAACAGTCATAACATAGGGTGACACAGAACTAGCTCCAATTCATCAATGTAATGTAGGCATGTATTCCGTATATAGTCATACGTGCTTATGGAAAAGAACTTGCATGACATGTTTTGTCCTACCCTCCCGTGGCAGCGGGGTCCTATTGGAAACTAAGGGATATTAAGGCCTCCTTTTAATAGAGAACTGGAACAAAGCATTAGCACATAGTGAATACATGAACTCCTCAAACTATGGTCATCACCGAGAAGTATCCCGATTATTGTCACTTCGGGGTTGTCGGATCATAACACATAATAGGTGACTATAGACTTGCAAGATAGGATCAAGAACTCACATATATTCATGAAAACATAATAGGTTCAGATCTGAAATCATGGCACTTTCGGGCCCTAGTGACAAGCATTAAGCATAGCAAAGTCATAGCAACATCAATCTCGAAACATAGTGGATACTAGGATCAAACCCTAAAAAACTAACTCGATTACATGATAAATCTCATCCAACCCATCACCGTCCAGCAAGCCTACTATGGAATTACTCACGCCGCGGTGGTGAGCATCATGAAATTGGTGATGGAGGATGGTTGATGATGACGACGGCGCCGAATCCCCCTCTCCAGAGCCCCAAACGGACTCCAGATCAGCCCTCCCGAGAGGTTTTAGGGCTTGGCGGCGGCTCCGTATCGTAAAACGCGATGATTTCTTCTCTATGATATTTTTCTCTCTGAAAGCCAATATATAGAGTTGGAGTTGGCGTCGGAAGGTGTCTAGGGGGCCCACGAGGTAGGGGGGCGCGCCCTAGAGGGGGGGCGCGCCCCCCACCCTCGTGGACAGGGTGTGGGCCCCCTGGTCTTCATCTTTGGCGAGGATTTTTTATTATTTTCTATAAGACATCACGTGGAGTTTCAGGTCATTCCGAGAACTTTTGTTTTCTGCACATAAAACAACATCATGGCAATTCTGCTGAAAACAGCGTCAATCCGGGTTAGTTCCATTCAAAGTGTTTGGAAAAGTAGATACGACGGAGACGTATCAGGCGCCGCCCCCCACTCCTTGTCCTATTCGGACTGGGGGGGCGCGCGGCCCAGCCCTAGCCGCCTCTCCTCTCTTCCACCTAGGCCCACTAAGGCCCATTATGTTCCCGGGGGGTTCCGGTATCCTCCCGGTACTCCGGTAAAATCCCGATTTCACCCGGAACACTTCCGATATCCAAACATAGGCTTCCAATATATCAATCTTCATGTCTCGACCATTCCGAGACTCCTCGTCATGTCCGTGATCACATCCGGGACTCCGAACAAACTTTGGTACATCAAAACTCATAAACTCATAATATAACTGTCATCAAAACCTTAAGCGTGCGGACCCTACGGGTTCGAGAACTATGTAGACATGACCTAGAACTGTTTCCGGTCAATAACCAATAGCGGAACCTAGATGCTTATATTGGCTCCTAGATATTCTACGAAGATCTTTATCGGTCAAACCGCATAACAACATATGTTGCTCCCTTTGTCATCGGTATGTTACTTGCCCGAGATTCGATCGTCGGTATCTCAATACCTAGTTCAATCTCGTTACCGGCAAGTCTCTTTACTCGTTACGTAATGCATCATTCCGTAACTAACTCATTAGCTACATTGCTTGCAAGGCTTATAGTGATTGCATTACCGAGAGGGCCCAGAGATACCTCTCCGACAATCGGAGTGACAAAACCTAATCTCGAAATACACCAACTCAACATGTACCTTTGGAGACACCTGTAGAGCTCCTTTATAATCGCGCAGTTACGTTGTGAAGTTTGGTAGCACACACAGTGTTCCTCAGGTAAACGGGAGTTGCATAATCTCATAGTTATAGGAACTGGTATAAGTCATGAAGAAAGCAATAGCAACATACTAAACGATCAAGTGCTAAGCTAACGGAATGGGTCAAGTCAATCACATCATTCTCCTCATGATGTGATCCCGTTAATCAAATGACAACACATGTCTATGGTTAGGAAACATAACCATCTTTGATTAATGAGCTAGTCAAGTAGAGGCATACTAGTGACATTTAAGTTTGTCTATGTATTCACACATGTATCATGTTTCCGGTTAATACAATTCTAGCATGAATAATAAACATTTATCATGATATGAGGAAATAAATAATAACTTTATTATTGCCTCTAGGGCATATTTCCTTCAGTCTCCCACTTGCACTAGAGTCAATAATCTAGATTACACAGTAATGATTCTAACACCCATGGAGTCTTGGTGCTGATCATGTTTTGCTCGTGGAAGAGGCTTAGTCAATGGGTCTGCAACATTCAGATCCGTATGTATCTTGCAAATCTCTATGCCTCCCACCTGGACTTGGTCCCGAATGGAATTGAAGCGTCTCTTGATGTGCTTGGTCCTCTTGTGAAATCTGGATTCCTTTTCCAAGGCAATTGCACCAGTATTGTAACAGAAGATCTTCATTGGTCCCGATGCACTAGATATGATACCTAGATCGGAAATGAACTCCTTCATCCAGACTCCTTCATTTGCTGCTTCCGAAGCAGCTATGTACTCCGCTTCGCATGTAGATCCCGCCACGACGCTTTGTTTAGAACTGCACCAACTGACAGCTCCACCGTTCAATATAAACACGTATCCCGTTTGTGATTTAGAATCGTCCGGATCAGTGTCAAAGCTTGCATCGACGTAACCATTTACGACTAGCTCTTTGTCACCTCCATAAGCGAAAACATATCCTTAGTCCTTTTCGGTATTTCAGGATATTCTTGACCGCTGTCCAAAGATCCACTCTGGATTACTTTGGTACCTCCTGCTAAACTTATTGCTAAGCATACATCAGTCTGGTACACAACATTGCATACATGATAGAGCCTATGGCTGAAGCATAGGGAACATCTTTCATTTTCTCTCTATCTTCTGCTGTGGTCGGGCATTGAGTCTGACCCAACTTCACACCTTGTAATACAGGCAAGAAACCTTTCTTTGCCTGATCCATTTTGAACTTTTTCAAAAATTTATCAAGGTATGTGCTTTGTGAAAGTCCAATTAAGCATCTTGATCTATCTCTATAGATCTTGATGCCCAATATGTAAGCATCTTCACCGAGGTATTTCATCGAAAAACTTTTATTCAAGTATCCTTTTATGCTATCCAGAAATTCTATATCATTTCCAGTTAACAATATGTCATCTACATATAATATCAGAAATGCTACAGAGCTCCCACTCACTTTCTTGTAAATACAGGCTTCCTCAAAAGTCTGTATAAAACCATATGCCTTGATCACACTATCAAAGCGTTTATTCCAACTCCGAGAGGCTTGCACCAGTCCATAAATGGATCGCTGGAGCTTGCACACTTTGTTAGCACCTTTTGGATCGAAAAAACCTTCCGGTTGTATCATATACAACTCTTCTTCCAGAAATCCATTTAGGAATGCAGTTTTGACATCCATTTGCCATATTTCACAATCATAAAATACGGCAATTGCTAACATGATTCGGACAGACTTAAGCATCGCTACGGGTGAGAAAGTCTCATCGTAGTCAACCCCTTGAACTTGTCAAAAACCTTTCGCAACAAGTCGAGCTTTGTAGACAGTTACATAACCATCAACGTCAGTCTTCTTCTTGAAGATCCATTTATTCTCGATGGCTTGCCGATCATCGGGCAAGTCAACCAAAGTCCATACTTTGTTCTCATACATGGATCCCATCTCAGATTTCATGGCCTCAAGCCATTTTGCGGAATCTGGGCTCATCATCGTTTCCTCATAGTTCGTAGGTTCGCCATGGTCAAGTAACATAACTTCCGGAATAGGATTACCGTACCACTCTGGTGCGGATCTTACTCTGGTAGACCTACGAGGCTCGGTAGTAACTTGATCTGAAGTTTCATGATCAATATCATTAGCTTCCTCACTGATTGGTGTAGTTGTCACAGCAACCGGTTCTTGTGATGAACTACTTTCCAATAAGGGAGCAGGTACAATTACCTCATCAAGTTCTACTTTCCTCCCACTCACTTCTTTCGAGAGAAACTCCTCTAGAAAGGATCCGAATTTAGCAACAAAAATCTTGCCCTCAGATCTGTGATAGAAGGTATACCCAATAGTCTCTTTTGGGTATCCTATGAAGACACATTTCTCCGATTTGGGTTCGAGCTTATCTGGTTGAATCTTCTTCACATAAGCATCGCAGCCCCAAACTTTAAGAAACGACAACTTTGGTTTCTTGCTAAACCACAGTTCATAAGGCGTCGTCTCAACGGATTTTAATGGTGCCCTATTTAACGTGAATGCGGCCGTCTCTAAAGCATAACCCCAAAACGATAGCGGTAAATCAGTAAGAGACATCATAGATCGCACCATATCTAGTAAAGTACGATTACGACGTTCGGACACACCATCACGCTGTGGTGTTCCGGGTGGCATGAGTTGCGAAACTATTTCACATTGTTTCAAATGTAGACCAAACTCATAACACAAATATTCTCCTCCACGATCATATCATAGAAACTTTATTTTCTTGTTACGTTGATTTTCAACTTCACTCTGAAATTCTTTGAACTTTTCAGAAGTTCCAGACTTATGTTTCATCAAGTATATATACCCATATCTACTTAAATCATCTTTGAAGGTGACGAAATAACGATACCCGCCGCGAGCCTCTATATTCATTGGACCACATAAATCAGTATGTATGATTTCCAACAAATCAGTTGCTCGCTCCATAGTTCTGGAGAACGACTTTTTGGTCATCTTGCCCATGAGGCACGGTTCGCAAGTACCAAGTGATTCATAATCAAGTGATTCCAGAAGTCCATCAATATGGAGTTTCTTCATGCGCTTTACACCAATATGACCCAAACGGCAGTGCCACAAATAAGTTGCACTATCATTATCAACTCTGCATCTTTTGGCTTCAACATTATGAATATGTGTATCACTACTATCGAGATTTAATAAAAATAGACCACTCTTCAAGGGTGCATGACCATAAAATATATTACTCATATAAATAGAACAACCATTATTCTCTGATTTAAATGGATAACTGTCTCGCATCAAACAAGATCCAGATATAATGTTCATGCTCAATGCTGGCACCAAATAACAATTATTCAGGTCTAAAACTAATCCTGATGGTAGATGTAGAGGTAGCATGCCGACCGCGATCACATCGACTTTGGAACCATTTCCCACGCGCATCGCCACCTCGTCCTTAGCCAATCCTCGCTAATCCATAGTCCTGTTTCCGGTTGCAAATATTAGCAATGAACCGATATCAAATACCAGTGTGCTGCTGAGCATTAGTAAGGTACACATCAATAACATGTATATCACATATACCTTTGTTCACCTTGCCATCCTTCTTATCCGCCAAATACTTGGGGCAGTTCCGCTTCCAGTGTCCAGTTTGCTTGCAGTAGAAGCACTCAATCTCAGGCTTAGGTCCAGATTTGGGTTTCTTCTCTTGAGCAGCAACTTGCTTGCTGTTCTTCTTGAAGTTCCCCTTCTTCTTCCCTTTACCCTTTTCCTTGAAACTAGTGGTCTTATTGACCATCAACACTTGATGCTCCTTCTTGATTTCTACCTCCGCAGCCTTTAGCATTGCGAAGAGCTCGGGAATAGTCTTGTCCATCCCTTGCATATTATAGTTCATCACGAAGCTCTTGTAGCTTGGTGGCAGTGATTGAAAAATTCTGTCAATGACACTATCATCAGGAAGATTAACTCCCAGTTGAATCAAATGATTATTATACCCGGACATTTTGAGTATATGTTCCTTGTGAAACTATTCTCCTCCATCTTACAGCTATAGAACTTATTGGAGACTTCATATCTCTCAATCCGAGCATTTGCTTGAAATATTAACTTCAACTCCTGGAACATCTCATATGCTCCATGACGTTCAAAACATCGTTGAAGACCCGGTTCTAAGCCGTAAAGCATGGCACACTGAACTATCGAGTAGTCATCAGCTTTGCTCTGCCAGACGGTCTTAACGTTGTCAGTTGCATCTGTAGCAGGCCTGGCACCTAGCGGTGCTTCCAGGACGTAATTCTTTTGTGCAGCAATGAGGATAATACTCAAGTTACGGACCCAGTCCGTGTAATTGCTACCATCATCTTTCAACTTAGCTTTCTCAAGGAACGCATTCAAATTCAACGGAACAACAACACGAGCCATCTATCTACAACAAACATAGACAAGCAAAATACTATCAGGTACTAAGTTGATGATAAATTTAAGTTCAATTAATCATATTACTTAAGAACTCCCACTTAGACAGACATCTCTCTAGTCATCTAAGTGATCACGTGATCCAAATCAACTAAACCATGTCCGATCATCACGTGAGATGGAGTAGTTTCAATGGTGCACATCACTATGTTGATCATATCTACTATATGATTCACGTTCGACCTTCGGTCTCCGTGTTCGAGGCCATATCTGTATATGCTAGGCTCGTCAAGTTTAACCTGAGTATTCAGCGTGTGCAACGGTTTTGCACCGTTGTATTTGAGCGTAGAGCCTATCACACCGATCATCACGTGGTGTCTCAAAGACGAAGAACTTTCGCAACGGTGCATACTCGGGAGAACACTTCTTGATAATTAGTGAGAGATCATCTTAAAATGCTACCGTCAATCAAAGCAAGATAAGATGCATAAAGGATAAACATCACATGCAATCAATATAAGTGATATGACATGGCCATCATCATCTTGTGCTTGTGATCTCCATCTCCGAAGCACCGTCGTGATCACCATCGTCACCGGCGCGACACCTTGATCCTCCATTGTAGCATCGTTGTCGTCTCGCCAATCTTATGCTTCTCGACTATCGCTACCGCTTAGAGATAAAGTAAAGCATTACAGAACAATTGCATTGCATACAATAAGCGACAACCATATGGCTCCTGCGATTGCCGATAACTCGGTTACAAACCATGATCATCTCATACAATAAAATATAGCATCACGTCTTGACCATATCACATCACAACATGCCCTGCAAAAACAAGTTAGATGTCCTCTACTTTGTAGTTGCAAGTTTTACGTGGCTGCTACGGGCTGAGCAAGAACCGTTCTTACCTACGCATCAAAACCACAACGATAGTTCGTCAAGTTAGCGCTGTTTTAACCTTCGCAAGGACCAGGCGTAGCCACACTCGGTTCAACTAAAGTTGGAGAAACTGACACTCGCTAGCCACCTCTGTGCAAAGCACGTCGGGAGAAACGGTCTCGCGTAAGCGTACGCGTAATGTCGGTCCGGACCGCTTCATCCAACAATACCGCCGAACCAAAGTATGACATGCTGGTAAGCAGTATGACTTGTATCGCCCACAACTCACTTGTGGTCTACTCGTGCATATAACATCTACGCATAAAACCAGGCTCGATACCCTTTGTTGGGGAGCGTAGTAATTTCAAAAAATTCCTACGCACACGCAAGATCATGGTGATGCATAGCAACGAGAGGGAAGAGTGTTGTCCACGTACCCTCGTGACCCCGGCGAAGCGTTATAACAACGCGGTTGATGTAGTCGTACGTCTTCACGGCCCGACCGATCAAGCACCGAAACTAAGACACCTCCGAGTTCTAGCACACGTTCAGCTCGATGACGATCCCCGGACTCCGATCTAGCAGAATGCCGGGGAAGAGTTCCGTCAGCACGACGGCGTGGTGACGATCTTGATGTTCTACCGTCGCAGGGCTTCGCCTAAGCACCGCTACAATATTATCAAGGACTATGGTGGAGGGGGGCACCGCACACGGCTAAGAGATCTCAAGGATCAATTGTTGTGTCTATGGGGTGCCCCCTTGCCCCCGTATATAAAGGAGCAAGGGGGGTGCGGCCAGCCAAGGGAGAGGGCGCGCCGGGAGGAGTCCTACTCCCACCGGGAGTAGGACTCCCCCCTTTCCTAGTTGGATTAGGACTTGGGAGGGGGAAGGAGTGGAGGAGAAGAAGGAAGGGGGAGGGGGGGCGCCGCCCCCCTCTCATTGTCCTATTCGGACTGGGGGAGGGTTGTGGGGTCCAGCCCTAGCCGCCTCTCCTCTATTTCACCTAGGCCCACTAAGGCCCATTATGTTCCCGGGAGGTTCCGGTAACCTCCCGGTACTCCGGTAAAATTCCGATTTCACCCGGAACACTTCCGAAATCCAAACATAGGCTTACAATATATCAATCTTAATGTCTCGACCATTTCGAGACTCCTCGTCATGTACGTGATCACATCCGGGACTCCGAACAAACTTCGGTACATCAAAACTCATAAACTCATAATATAACTGTCATCGAAACCTTAAGCGTGCGGACCCTACGGGTTCGAGAACTATGTAGACATGACCTAGAACTGTTTCCGGTCAATAACCAATAGCGGAACCTGGATGCTCATATTGGCTCCTACATATTCTACGAAGATCTTTATCGGTCAAACCGCATAACAACATACATTGTTCCTTTTGTCATCGGTATGTTACTTGCTCGAGATTCGATCGTCGGTATCTCAATACCTAGTTCAATCTCGTTACCGGCAAGTCTCTTTACTCGTTACGTAATGCGTCATTCCGTAACTAACTCATTAGCTACATTGCTTGCAAGGCTTATAGTGATGTGCATTACCGACAGGGCCCAGAGATACCTCTCCGACAATCGGAGTGACACAACCTAATCTCGAAATACGCCAACTCAACATGTACCTTTGGAGACTCCTGTAGAGCTCCTTTATAATCACCCAGTTACGTTGCGAAGTTTGGTAGCACACAAAGTGTTCCTCAGGTAAACTGGCGTTGCATAATCTCATAGTTATAGGAACTTGTATAAGTCATGAAGAAAGCCATAGCAACATACTAAACGATCAAGTGCTAAGCTAACGGAATGGGTCAAGTCAATCACATCATTCTCCTAATGATGTGATCCCGTTAATCAAATGACAACACATATCTATGGTTAGGAAACATAACCATCTTTGATTAATGAGCTTGCCAAGTAGAGGCATACTAGTGACATTTAAGTTTGTCTATGTATTCACACATGTATCATGTTTCCGATTAATACAATTCTAGCATGAATAATAAACATTTATCATGATATGAGGAAATAAATAATAACTTTATTATTGCCTCTAGGGCATATTTCTAACCATAGCATGAAACATATTGATCCAAATCAGCCCCTTACGAAGCAACTCATAAACTAGGGTTTAAGCTTCTGGCACTCTAGCAACCCATCATCTACTTATTACTTCCCAATGCCTTCCTCTAGGCCCAAATAATGGTGAAGTGTCATGTAGTCGACGTTCATATAACACCACTAGAGGAGAGACAACATACATCTCATCAAAATATCGAACGAATACCAAATGCACATGACTACTTATAGCAAGACTTCTACCATGTCCTCAGGAACAAACGTAACTACTCAAAAATCATATTCATGTTCATAATCAGAGGGGTATTAATATGCCTAAAGGATCTGAACATATGATCTTCCACCAAATAAACCAACTAGCGTCAACTACAAGGAGTAATCAACACTACTAGCAACCCAGGTACCAATCTGAGGTTTTGAGACAAAGATTGGATACAAGAGATGAACTAGGGTTTGAGAGGAGAAGGTGCTGGTGAAGATGTTGATGGAGATTGACCCCCTCCCAATGAGAGGATCGTTGGTGATGACGATGACGATGATTTCCCCCTCCCGGAGGGAAGTTTCCCCGGCAGAACAGCTCTGCCGGAGCCCTAGATTGGTTCCGCCTCGTGGCGGCGGTGTTTCCTCCTGAAAGCTTGCTTATGATTTTTCCAGGGCAAAAAACTTCATATAGCGGAAGATGGGCACGGAGGCTGCCAGAGGCCCACGAGGCGGGGGGCGCCAGAGGGTAGGCGCCCCACCCTCGTGGATGGTGGGTGGCCCCCTCTGGTACTGTCTTCGCTCAGTATTTTTTATTAATTCCAAAAATGACTTGCGTGGATTTTCAGGACTTTTGGAGTTGTGCAAAATAGTTCTCTAATATTTGCTCCTTTTCCAGCCCAGAATTCCAGCTGCCGGCATTCTCCCTCTTCATGTAAACCTTGTAAAATAAGAGAGAATAGGCATAAGTATTGTGACATTTAAAAACATTATAACTGTGCACCATAGGAGCCTTCCCAGGCATTCTGCGCTTTCAGCCCTCCGATCAAGCTTTTGAACATTCCTGACCATTCGATGTGCAGCGCTTCCCGAAGTAGATAGATTTACGGGTCAACATTGTTGCGGGTCGGGCACATCGTCGATTGGGCAACTACTCCTGTAACAAAATCTGCAGATTCTGGTTAATTCGGGTCACATGTACGTAAGCGGACCCGTTAGTCGTCATCCGTTAAAGCTGGGCGACCGCTCCATGCCTCCACCCCACGACTCATCCCCTTCTCCATCTGCGCCCCTCCCTTGCCCTCTCATCCACGACCTAGATCCTGACTACATGGCGGCGGTAGATCCTCCTCTCCGTGCCCCCTCCCCGGCGGCCCGGCGTCAGTCCTCATGACATCAACTTTTGTCCTTTACGACAGCGTCGGCCCTGGTTCGCCGCGATTGCCACTATGGGGCACTGACGGAAGCTAGCTCAACTTTTAGGTATGCCACTGCATCTACCTTCTTTGTTCTGTCCACCTTCTGCTTCTTCGCCTTCTTCCCCTGCCTTCCCTACTCCTCCGGTTGCGGGTGCAAATTGTGGACATCGATGACAAGGGAGACGAAAATAAAAAATCTTGAGGCCGTGCTTGGAATCCATGGCACTAGGGTTCAGCAAAAGAGGGGCAGGCGGCGCTGCTACGGCCACAACAGTTTCTCTCGTTTTTCAATTGCCGATTCCCTCGTGCCGCCGGCAATACGCAACTCACGTTGCGAGATCGACGCTACAAATTCCTGGTGCGTTTCTTTGTTCTCTCTATCCGTGCTTTATTTTAATTCATCTTTTCAACTGTCACTTCTCTCTCACCATAGTGGTCCTCCCATCTCACTTCCAATATACTCCGTATATCCTGTATGTACTGTGTGACTCTGTCTACTTCGTCTGCTACTTATTATATTGATTTGTTTTATCTCATTTGTGCTTGATTGAGTGAGAAATGTCAGGATACTTAGTGGTTATAGTGCATGGATAATTGAGCAGCGAACACTGCTGCTCAGATTTTGTGGCCCAACTATCCATGATTTGGTGCTACATCATGGACAAGTTTAATTAATATCATGATTGTGCAAAAATCAAAAATAAATTCGAAGGAGATGAACTGAAACTAATCTCACAAAAAGATCACTCAATACTGTAGCAAATATGTAAAATGACACAAGAGGTAGAAAAAACTAATCAATTGGTGGAGGTGTAATACAAGATGAATTCATATTCATATGTTATAGTATATAAGTATTCCTACTTGATAGTAGGAGAATCCATGTCATACTAGTGAACGGGAACCTGTGCAATAGTTAGCTCATTAGTCCCCTAGCATGACAAAAATTGTATTGTATATTATATGGCTAATTAGTTTTTGGAGAATTTATATTTCGTACCACAAAATTGCAGGTGTGGTGTTACTTAGTTACAAATATTGTAGGGTGTTTTTTGGCTTAGCAAACTTGACTGCGGTATGTAGAATTTAGATTTTCAATTCATGTGTGTGCTATGCAATCTGGTTTGGTTCAAGTTTCCAATCCATGTATAAACAGATTGCTGGGTGTATTACCTCTGAACAAACTTTGACTTATGCTATATGTAGCTTTCACACAATCAACTATTTTCATGTAGATTCTGGTGGTCAACTAAATCATGGATAAATTAGATGTTACAACAAGAGAAAATGTCCAAAAGTAATGCAAAACCATAATGATCAATGGTTTTGCATTTTACATGGCAATAATGGTTTGATGTTATGAAATTTTGTAGGAAGATGCATGGGAATCCTTGAGGAATACCCAGGCCAAAGCCAACACTGTTAAATCCGTTATGTGTTTCTCCAGGTCTGATCATTGGCAACCTTCATGATGCGTGGATATTTGGGATTAATCCCAACATTTGAACATGATTTATTCTCGGTAACTAACCTCACTTTGCACAGTAAAACATATGGAGTTGTTTTGAATGCAAAGCATCTTTGCTAAATTGATGTAAATGCTATAATCCTATTTTAGTTCACAGGTTGCACAGAGGTTATCCAAGCTGAAAAAGAAAGTATGGAGGCCCCAAGGGAAACAATCAGCCCATGCAGCATTGAGTAGTTCGCGTTGCTATGTTCTTGCTTTGCTTGCTCTCAAATGTGTGCTCACACAGTTAGAGGTAGAAGTGGCCAGTAGTCTTTTTTCCATTTGATATAACTGGTAGTCCTTTTTTCGTTACTTTCCGTTCAAGATAAAAGTTGTTTGATTGCTTGTTGTTTTTTTTTCTCTATATCTTTATGCATCTTTTTTACTAAGTAGCTTCCTTCTTTCACTCTATATTATCTTTCTAGGTTGCCATTATTTGACGTGAGGTTGTAGAAAAGTGGAACTTTGTTTTTGGCTCTCTAGGCATTTATTCATACCAGAGTGCATGCCATGAGCATAAGGCAATGCAACCTCCAAATATTACCTCGTTAGTCTCAGTCGAAACTAAGGCCTCAAATCGGAATTGGCACTAGGGAAATTACAGAATTTCAAATAGGAGACCGGATTTCCTTATCCTGGGTGTAGGTGTACTCCCTTATCCAATCCGTTCTTTTCGAGACAAGTCCTCGAGATGTGGATCATGTATAGAATATCTAACCATGCTTGCGGGCTGTAGCAACAATAATCTCTCTTCTGTTCTTTGCGTCTTTTTCCACTTTCTCTATGTGAAAAAGTGATTGGCTCTCATATTTCCTTTTGTTAGAGAATGTTAGCACTTATTGATAAGAGAACATCACTACAATCATGCTCTTATATATCTCTAAAGTCGTTCTAACACCTTCACTTAAGATTGTACAAAGGGAAAAGACATGCTAAGATTCGCCATATTTATTTTTGTCTCATGTTGAGCAGAATTAATGTATGGGAATTTACTACGGGATCTTTCAATATTGATTCAATTGTTATGTGTGCACTTAAACTTTTTGTTGGGAGTATTTTAGGTTCATGTGAAAATACATAGCTATTGTTCTTCAAAGCAATTGTCAGATAGCTAGCTGAATGGTTGGAGTGAATGAAACAGATAAGAAGTTCAAGTGCATCACTGAAAATAGGAGTTCAATTGTCTCATGCATCCATTTTTTCTGATATTCCTACCATTCTATAGAAATAATAGACGGGTGCAGCGACGCGCGCAGGCATGGTCTAGTAATGTATAATAACAGCCCATAATGCAATAAATATTGATATAAAAGCATGATGCAAAATGGACGTATCAAGCCCCCCAATCTTAGACATCGCTTGTCCTCAAGCGCAAGCCGAAAACGATAAATATGTCCACGTGTTTAGAGGTAGAGGTGTCGATAAAACAAAATACTGGACATGAGGGCCTCATGATAATTCTTATAACAGCATATATATATATATATATATATATATATATATATATATATATATATATATATATATATATATATATATATATATATATATATATATATATATCATATGATTTCTTATGCTCAAGTAATAATCTATTCACAATGTCTAGTATGAATCGAAACTTCATTGAGAACCAACAAACTATAATCTCATCCTTTGAAGCAATTGCAATTTATCATAACATCGAGAAAAGAGTCAATATAAGAGCTTTTCAGCAAGTCCACATACTCAACTATCATTTAGTCTTTCACAATTGCTAACACTCATGCAATACTTTATGGGTATGGAGTTTTAATCGGACACAGAGAAAGATAGGGGCTTATAGTGTTGCCTCCCAACCTTTTACCTCAAGGGTAATGTCAATAATACTAATTCATGCTAACACATCTAATTGGATATATATATATATATATATATATATATATATATATATATATATATATATATATATATATATATATATATATATATATATATATATATATATATATCAAGATCTTCCCAACACAATGTGCTGAAAAAGATAAAATGTAAAAAGGAAAGGTGAAGATCACTGTCGTGGTTCTAAGTCTAACAGTAGAATGGGGGGTAGGAATGGAGAGGCAAGATCCTAGCTATGGAGCAGTTGTATACGCAAGATGTTCACGAATTCAGGCCCTTCTGGAGGAAGTAACAACCCTCGTCTCGAGCCGGAGGCGGTCGATTGTATGTGTGCGTATGAGTTACAGAGTGCGAACCCTTTACACCGAGGAGGGGTGGCTTATATAGAGTTCGCAGACCCCACCAGCCCCGTTATGCAGGGATTAAGGTACATTAAGATAGGGAGTTACTGGTAACATCCCACATAAAGTGCTATGATGACCATAAAGCCACTTAATGACCGACCGTTTGCGTGTAGACTGACTGTAGATCTTCTGGCGGTCGAGTGGTTGACTTCATGGTCGAGTGTCTTCAGGTCCGTCGAGTGGAATCCTTCCAGGTCGACTGAAAGGTGATTTCTTCAAGAGATGTCCTTGGGGAGGGTGTCTTGGACAGGTCCATGACCCTACCCTAGGTACATGGCTTCATCAATAGCCCCCGAATGGATCGAGGTTTGAGTGCGGAAGGAGTTGAGAACTCTTCCGACCCACTTTTCGTGTGATGAGCACGTCCTGCTCTGGATCAATGAGCTTAGGTGACGGCTTCAACTTCTTTTTCAGTCGCCTCGATCCATTCTTTGTATTCGTCGAGTGTGTTTTTCATGCTTGGAGAACTCCGAATGACAGGACGGAGGAAATCTTCTGTCTGATGATTTGCTCTGTGGCGCGCGGATTTAGCGGGATTCGAATTTCGGGAAGTGAGCGGCGCGAAGGAGGCCGCAGTGATCGGACGGGATAAGGCAGGGATGCCTCGATCTCCGCACCGCCTTTATCGCCACGTATCGCACGGACGATCGCTATGGATTTGTGAGATCGCCTGGGCCTACCAAATATCCACTCGGAAGCAACCTCATATAAGGCCCTGGACGGGGGTTTTTTGAACAGTGCGTTCCCCTTTCTTCCTCCCTTCCCCAGATTCATCCGTCGCGTGTGATTCCACCTCAGCGCTGCTGCTCTGTGCGCGTTTCGTCAGCGACAATGGTGAAGGAGAAGACGGCGGCTTTGGAGCGGGCGAAGAAGGCGACGGCGAAGGCGAAGGGAAGAGCGACCAGTCGGGGCAGATCTTCATCGAGGGCCGGCTTGCCGCAGGGTTGGATCCAGGGCGAATGGATCCGCTCGACGATCAGCCAGAAGGATCTCGACGACATGGCCAATGAGGGATGGATCCCCTATGGGTTAGCGTGGCTCCTGGGGAAGGAGTCGGAACCACAACCTCTGGAGGGTGAGTGTGTTCTCTTGGCCACCCATGTCGACCGCGGGTTTTCTCTGCCGCCTCACCCTTTCTTTCGGGGATTTCTGAACTTCTTTGGGGCACAACTTCACCACTTCACTCCCAACTCCATCGTGTATCTCGCTTCTTTCGTGTCTTTGTGCGATAATTTCTTGGGTTGCCGGCCTCATTGGGGTCTTTTCAAGCACATTTTCACTTGTTGCTCCCAGACGGTGAAAAATTCCAATCCGAGTGACGAGAGAACTCAAGTGATTCAGATGTGTGGGGGTCTTGGGGTTCAAATGAGAGGAAAAATTTCTTTTCTGGCCATGATCTTACCGAGTCGGTTCGTGGATGGCGATCGACTTGGTTCTCTGCAGGACCAGCCAACGCTTGAGCGATCATTGGACTCCTCGTTTTCCATGGACCGAGTGAGCAAGCCATCTTCTTTGAAGGTGATCCCGAAAGAGAAGGCGCGGTGAAGGCGTTGGTCGAACGAGTTGTCCAGCTCATCGAGAGATGGGGTGGCGGCATGGATCTCTTGGAGGTCTTCCTTGACGACGCATCCAGCCGCTTCAAGCCGAGACCATCGATGTGGTTGTACTCGCACCGAGGACACCACTCGGATCCACCGGAGGAGATCGAGATGCCATGCGGAAAGGTTTCTTGCGGGCATCACAGAAACAAGGACAACCCTCGAGGAGGCAGGAGGATCCTCCACTCGACCATCATCTGAAGTAGACAAGGTCCATTCCTGCATCTTTGACCGTGATCCCGCTTTCTCCATCTTGTTTGCTTAAAATCGGTCGATTGACTTTTGTCTTGTTTGTCTTCTTCCAAGCCACCACCGAGATGTACTCGATGCCCAATCGGGCGCAAGAACGGTCGAGGAGGAGGAAGGAGTGGAGGTGAAAGCCGGGAGGAATGGCAATCTGATGGTGAGGAGGGCGAAGACGGCGACAGCTCCGGCGAAGAGGAGGAGGAGAAAGAGGAGGAAGAAGTCGACCCTCCTCGCATGGAAAGGCGATTCAAGCTCACCCATGACCCCGAGGTCGAGCATGGCAAGGCTATCGCGCTGTCGAGCGATCGGCAAGCGCCCTCGGACGACCTCTCCGGCGCCGACCGAAAAACGCCGAAGCAACACCGAGCGACGCCATCAAAGCCGACGAAGGCTTTGCCCAAGATGAAGATGGCCATTCCCACCATTTCCGGGTACAGCAAAACTTGTGTTTTCTTGTTTAGCATGGACATACTTTTAAATGCGACTTGTTGGTGATCAACTGATTTCTGAAATTTGCAGCGCTGCTACCTCCGAGACCTCAGCCAGGAACGAAGACCAAGAAATTGAAGATGTTGTCACCTCTAACCTTGGTATGATCTCAGCAGTTTCGCTTTTGGTCGATTGGATTTCCCTTTTTGACTTTGAATCTTTCCTGCAGTCCCTCCTCATGTCATTGATCTCCCTGATGATGACGACGAGGCACCGCTGAGGCAGAGGAGGAATAAGAAGGCGCCTGCTGGCAAGACTGCTCAGGTTGTATCAGTGCCTGAGACGCTGGTTCATGAGGGTGGCAACATCACTCGGACTTCTGTGTCTTTCGCTGTGCCGCTGACGAGTATCCGGCCTTCATCGTCGACTGCTGATCCGCCCTCCCTTTTCGCCACACACCACGTCCCAGAGGACCAAGTGGGTGCTGCTAAGGAAGCTATACGCCAGGCGGGGATCATGATGGAGCAAGTGAAGGTGGTCCAGGAGGCCAGCAAGGCGGCCTACGATGCCAGCTCAGCTCTTCAGAGCAACGTCCAGGTTAGTTGGTCACCACTTGTTCTGTTAGGATATGCTACCTGAAAACTCTTCTTTCTGAAGATCTTCGTATCTGTACACCCACTGGGTGTGTCAATTGAATTTTTGGATTGGTGGGGGCACGCTGAGTGCACCCACTGGGTGTAGTCCCCGAGACTATGGTGGACTGCTGGCAGTCGACCGTAGTATTTATACTTTGAATTTCTTTGCTGACTTCTTCACTCGGTCTGGTCGGACCATGTCGAATGGAATCTTGAAACCGGTGGGGGCACGCTGAGTGCACCCACTGGGTGTAGCCCCCGAGACTATGGTGGACTGCTGGTAGTCGACCGTAGTTTGAAGAACTCCTTTTTTTATTAGATCATGATGATACCGTGGCTGACTGCTGACAGTTAGCCGTGGTTTAGGATCATAACCTTTTTGCCTCTTTCGGTCGACTGATCGAACCGAGTCGGTAAAACCAGTGGGGGCACGCTAAGTGCACCCACTTGGTGTAGTCCCCGAGACTACTGTTGAATATTTTGATTCGACTGTAGTCTTAGAAACGCTATGATTTTTTCTTAGTCACTCGGAAGCAACTCATCTTTGATTTCTGTCGATTGACTCTTCGCAGAAATCCTGCGAGCTTGTGGCTCGCTATACTGAATTGGAAAACAAACAAATCCAGCTCAACCTTGACTTGAAGCTTGCTCAGGAGAACTTGCAGAAGGCGAGAGACGGAGCGAAAGGTATGGCTGGTGAGAAGTTGACGACTGTCTTTGTCTTTCTGCCCCTTCCTAATTCTGATCTCACTGTCATTTTGCAGACAAAATGGAGGAGGCTCTGAAGAAAAAGGACCATGACCTTGTCGAGGTGCAGAAAGCGGCTTTGGACAAAACCAAGCTCGTGGAAGAAAAGCTGTCTTCAGTCGGTAAACTTGAAGAAGAGAACGCCAATCTGAAACTGCTCTCGACGCGGCCAACAAGGAAGTTAACCGACTGAAGAACAACAAGATAGCTCTGAGCGACAAGGCTGGCAAATTGGCGGGGAAGAGGAACGATCTGGAGGCTTATCTAGGAGGACTCGCCAAGAAGTTATTCCTCATGCTTGAAGGTAATTCCTCTTATCCGACTGACTTGTTACCACCAACTCATCATAGAACTATTAGCTTGAACTCGAGTTGCGTTTACAGAATTCTATCAGAACTTCGAGGAGGAGACTAGTCGAGTGGAGACAAGCCTGGACCCCATTAACTCCCCTGTGAAGGACGAAGCTGCTATGAACGTGCTCCGACTGGAGTCTCGCGTTGCTGGTGTGGTGGACTACCTCGCTCGACTGAAGGTTGCAGTGTCGCGGATCGACTCGACACTCTGGCCAGGCGATACGCTTCAAAATGACCTCGAGTCTTTAATGACTCGACTGAATGACGTTCCAAGTCGAGTGCAGGAATGGAAGAAGTCTTCTGCCAGATGTGGTGCCGATGTTGCTCTGTCCCTTGTCTGCGTTCACTGCAAGGAGGAGCGAGAGGAAAAGCTGGCGTACATCAAAGTTGCCAATACCAAGAAGTACGACTTCCAATCTTTCATGGAGACTTTCATCGCTGCTGCCACCCGGATCGCTGACAGGATCGACCTGGACCAGTTTGTCGCGCCTTCCAGTCCTCCACCTGAGGAGTAAAAAACTTCTATGCTTCGTCTTAAATTTGCCTCGGAATGCCGAGTGGTCTTGTAACCGATAAACTTTAACAGACTTGACGCCTGAGTACTTCTGAATCCGTAGGATGTTATCTTAACTTGGCTTATCATCGAATATGCTTTCATTTGCCTTCGAGCAAACTTTGTTCTTCACTCGGAATATACCTCAGTGCTTGAGATGCAGCTCTGAGGTGAAAAATCCAGTCGACCTGCACTTCATTGTTCTTGCAGGTAGGGATGGAGAACAGATTGTGCTTGCGCTGCAGCTCCGAAGGAGAAGGTAATAGTCGACCTGTACCTCGTCGTCCTTGCGGGTCGAGATGGGGCACACGTTGTACTTGTGGCGCAGCTCCGAAGGAGAAGGTAACAGTTGACCTGTACCTCGTCATCCTTGCGGGTCGGGATGGGGCGCATGTTGTACTTGTGGCGCAGCTCCGAAGGAGAAGGTAACAATCGACCTATACCTCGTCGTCCTTGCGGATCAGGATGGATTTCATACTTAGGCGAGTACTGGACTGCAGATAAACCTCCGAGTGGGAGGGTTTCTCTCCACTCGGTAGGATTTTCAGATACTTAGGCGAGTACTGGATTGCTGCTAAGCCCCCGAGTGGGAGGATTGCTCTCCACTCGGTAGGATTTTCAGATACTTAGGCGAGTATTGGACTGCAGCTAAGCCCCCGAGTGGGAGGTTTGCTCTCCACTCGGTAGGATTTTCAGATACTTAGGCGAGTACTGGACTGCAGCTAATCCCCCGAGTGGGAGGTTTTCTCTCCACTCGGTAGGATTTTTCAAACTTAGGCGAGTACTGGACTGCTGCTAAGCCCCCGAGTGGGAGGCTGGCTCACCACTCGGTAGGATTTCAAACACTTAGGCGATTACTTGGACTGCAGCTAAGCCCCCGAGTGGGAGGCTGGCTCACCACTCGGTAGGATTTCAAACATTTAGGCGAGTACTTGGACTGCAGCTAAGCCCCCGAGTGGGAGGCTGGCTCACCACTCGGTAGGATTTCAAACACTTAGGCGAGTACTTGGACTGCAGCTAAGCCCCCGAGTGGGAGGCTGGCTCACCACTCGGTAGGATTTCAAACACTTAGGCGAGTACTTGGACTGCAGCTAAGCCCCCGAGTGGGAGGCTGGCTCACCACTCGGTAGGATTTTAAACACTTAGGAGAGTACTTGGACTGCAGCTAAGCCCCCAAGTGGGAGGCTGGCTCACCACTCGGTAGGATTTTCAAGTACTTAGGTGAAACGGATTCGCAGCTAAGCCCCCGAGTGGGAGGCTGGCTCTCCACTCGGCAGGGATTTTTTTTACAAACTTAGGTGAATCGGGTTCGCAGCTAAGCCACCCACTGGGGGGGGGGCGATTTCTTATGTAAACAAAAAAATCAATAACAATCACTGGGAAAATTATAACATTCTTGTCTTCGATAAACAAACTACAGAGGTACTTTTATTACATCTCATCCGAGTGAGAACTTAAGTATAAAAGGGGCGGAGCAGCTCCACATTCCAAGCTCGAGGCTCATCAATCTGGCGATCGACGTTGTAAAGATGGTATGATCCATTGTGGAGAACTCTGGTGACGATGAAGGGACCTTCCCAAGTGGGAGCGAGCTTGTGTGGTTTCTGTTGATCCACTCGGAGGACCAAGTGTCCTTCTTGGAAGGTTCGGCTCTTCACATTTCTTGCATGGAACCGACGCAAGTCCTGCTGATAGATGGTCGAGCGGATCAGGGCCATCCCTCTCTCCTCTTCTAGGAGGTCGACTGCATCTTGCCGGGCTTGCTCCGCTTCATCTTCAGAGTAGAGTTCGACTCGAGGTGCATTGTGACGCAGGTCACTCGGCAAAACTGCTTCAGCTCCATAGACCAGAAAGAATGGAGTTATCCCAGTCGACCGATTAGGAGTGGTCCTCAATCCCCAAAGAACTGAAGGAAGTTCGTCGACCCACGCTCCTGCTGCATGCTTGAGATCGTGCATCAGCCGAGGTTTTAGTCCTTTGAGAATTAGACTATTTGCTCGTTCTGCTTGTCCATTCGACTGGGGGTGAGCAACTGAAGCATAGTCGACTCGCGTGCCTTGAGAGGCGCAAAAGGATTTGAATTTGTCGGAATCGAAATTTGACCCATTGTCAGTGATGATGCTATTCGGAACTCCATATCTGAATATCAACTCTCTGATGAAACTGATAGCAGTGCACGCATCGAGATTCTTGATAGGCTTAGCTTCGATCCACTTAGTAAACTTTTCGACTGCCACTAGCAAGTGAGTGAAGCCGCTTCTGCTAGTTTTCAGTGGTCCAATCATATCCAATCCCCAAACAGCGAAGGGCTAGACGAGTGGAATGGTCTTCAAGGCTGAGGCGGGTTTGTGTGACATATTGGAATATAACTGACATCCTTCACACTTGTCGACTATTTCCTTTGCCATTTCATTTGCCTTTGGCCAGTAAAATCCCGCCGGTATGCTTTAGCCACAATGGTCCGAGAGGCGATGATGACCACAGGTCCCAGTGGATATCATCAAGAATTATCTGACCTTCTTCTGGTGTTATGCATTTCTGGCCGACTCCAGTCGCGCTTTCTCTGTACAACTGTCCCTTGATCACAGTAAAGGCCTTGGATCGGCGGATGATCTGTCGAGCCTCTTCTTCGTTCTCCGGGAGCTCTTACCTTAGGATATACGCGATGTACGACACTGTCCAGTCGGGAGTGATGACCACGACTTCCATGATCAGGTCGACCACAGCTGGGACCTCAACTTCAGTGGCACTTTTTGGCTGTGGGGCTTCTTCGGTGAAAGGATCCTCTTGAACTGACGGTGTGTGGATGTTCTCCAAAAACACATCACTGGGAATGGCTTCCCTCTTGGACCCTATTTTCGCCAAATCATCAGCAGCTTGATTTTTCAGTCGGGGTACATGATGAAGCTCTAACCCCTCGAACTTCTTCTCTAGCTTCCTCACTACATTGCAATAACCAGTCATGGCTGGACTTCTGACATCCCACTCCTTCATCACCTGGTTAACCACTAGATCTGAGTCGCCATAGACCATGAGGCGACGGACGCCGAGTGAAATGGCCATACGCAACCCATACAATAGTGCTTCGTATTCTGCTTCATTGTTGGAAGAATCAAAGTGAATCTGGAGCACATATCTGAGCTTATCTCCTTGGGGGGAAACCAACACTACCCCAACACCGGAACCATTCAGCATCTTGGAACCATCAAAGAACATGGTCCAGTGCTCCGAGTGAACTTGAGTCGGCAGTTGCTGTTCAATCCACTCGGCGAAGAAATATGCTACTGCTTGGGACTTGATGGCTTTCTTTGCCTCAAACTTGATATCAAGGGGAAGGAGTTCAATCGCCCATTTCACCACTCGAACAGTTGCATCTCTGTTGTGCAGAATCTCTAACAATGGGGTGTCGCTGACGACTGTAATGGAATGGTCAGAGAAGTAATGAGCAACCTTCTTCGCGGTCATATAAATCCCATAAACAAGCTTCGATAATGAGGGTATCTTTGCTTTGATGGGGTCAATACTTGAAAGATAATATCTTTGGGCGCTGAACTTTGAAGGCTTTTCCTTCTTCTTCCCGCCGACCGTAAATCTTGTCTTGACGACTTGTCCTGTGGCTGCAATGTAAAGCAGCAAAGGCTCTTTGCTGATTGGGGCAGCAAGCACCGGCTGGGTGGAGAGCAGAGCTTTTAGCTCTGCAAACGCTGCATCAGCTTCGGGAGTCCACTCGAACTTGTCTGACTTCTTCATCAGTCGGTAAATAGGCAATGCCTTTTCACCAAGACGAGAGATGAATCGACTTAAAGTGTCCAAGCATCCAGTAAGCTTCTGGACATCGTGCACACGCACAGGGCGTTTCATTCGGAGTATAGTGCCAACCTTTTCTGGGTTGGCATCGATTCCTCGTTCGAAAATGAGAAAACCGAGTAACTTTCCGCCAGGAACTCCGAATGTGCACTTTGATGGATTAAGCTTGATATCATACCTCCTTAGATTGGCAAATGTTTCAGCAAGATCAGTCAACAGGTCGGAACCTTTCCGTGACTTGACCACAATATCATCCATGTATGCTTCCACATTCCGACTGATTTGAGTGAGAAAACACTTCTGAATCATCTCATGAACGTGGCTCCGGCATTCTTGAGGCCGAATGGCATGGTGACATAACAGAAGCACCCGAATGGAGTGATGAAAGCTGTTTTGATTTCGTCGGGTCCATACAGACGGATCTGATGGTAACCGGAATAGGTGTCTAAGAAAGACAACCGCTCACATCCTGCAGTCGAGTCGACTATTTGGTCGATGCGGGGGAGAGGAAAATGATCTTTCGGGCAGGCCCGATTGATATGTTTGAATTCGATGCACATGCGAAGTGATTTGTCCTTCTTAGGGACCATGACAACATTGGCGAGCCACTCGGAGTGGTAAATCTCTTGGATAAACTCTACTGCTAAGAGCCGAGCCACCTCCTCGCCAATGGCCTTTCTCTTCTGGACGGTGGACCGTCGAAGATGTTCTTTGACAGGTTTAACTTTTGAGTCGACTCGTAGACGATGCTCAGCCAGCCCCCTGGGAACACCCGGCATTTCAGCAGGCTTCCATGCGAAGATGTCCCAGTTCTCACGGAGGAACTGGATGAGCGCTTCTTCCTATTTGGAGTCGAGTGTTGTTGAGATATGAGTCGGAGCAGCATTGGGATCGGTCAGGTGAATGTGAATCGGTTTCGTCTCACCGGATGACTGAAATGCTGACTCTGTGGCGGGCTTCTTGGCTCGCAATAAATCACTCGGGTCTGTAGTTTTCTGGTATTCTTGCAGCTCTACCACTGCCATCTGAGCATCAGCGATCTTAGAGCCTTTCTGAAAACACTCTTCGCTTTCTTCCGATTGCCGTGGCGGTGATCACACCTTTGGGGCCTGGCATCTTCAGTTTGAGGTATACATAACATGGTCGAGCCATGAAACATGCATACGCCGGCCTCCCCAGAATAGCGTGATAAGCGCTCTGGAAATCCACGACCTCAAAGGTCAACTTTTATTTACGAAAATTCTTGGAATCACCAAAAACCACATCGAGAGCAATTTGGCCGAGTGACTCAGCCTTCTTTCCAGGAATGACTCCATGGAAGCTCATGTTGCTGGTGCTGAGTCTGGACATCAGAATGCCCATCCCTTTCAACGTTTCTGCATACAGAATGTTCAGGCCACTGCCACCATCCATCAAAACTTTAGTTAGTCGAGTGCCTTCGACGACTGGGTCGGCCACCAGAGCTTGCCTCCCAGGGGTGGCTATCTATGTTGGGTGATCAGACTGGTCGAACGTGATGGCGGTCTGCGACCATTTCAGATAACTGGGTGTCGCCGGAGCGACCATATTCACTTCTCGGTTGATAACTTTCAATTGACTTTTGCTTTCAACGTCAGCAAAAATCATCAGGGTGGAATTGACCTGGGGGTATCCACCGTCACTATCTTCCTTGTCTTCAACTTTGTCCGACTCTTTCTCCTTATCCTTGGGCTGCTTCCCCTGGAACTGCTGAATCAAGAGCCGACACTGTCGAGTGGTATGCTTTGGGTAAATGAATTTACCCTCTTCATCTTTCTTCGTGTGAATGTGACATGGTATGTACAAAACATCATTTCCGTCTTGGTATTTCACCTTCTTAGGGTTCCAAGGTCCCTTGGATTTCCCCTTGAACTTTCCTGGAGTCACGGCCAAGGCTTCTCCAGGAGCAACTGGCTCGGCTTTCCGCTTCTGCTTCCGACTGGAGTTCCCTCCCCCGGTTTCATTAGCGGCTGACTTGTACTTGCCACTCTGGAGCCGATCCTCTTCTTCACCACTGGCGTACTTGGTGGCAATCTCCATCATTCGACTCAGGGTCATGTCTCCGGTCCGACCGAATTTCAAACTTAACTCTCTATTCTTATCGCCTTCCTTGAAAGCATAGACTGCCTGATGATCAGATACATTCTCTACCGTGTGATGCAATGTGATCCATCTCTGGATGTAATATCTCAGAGTTTCATTCTACTTCTGCACACACGATTGCAACTCTGTCAACCCTGCTGGCCGCTTGCAAGTTCCTTCAAATGTCCTGGCAAACACTCGAGCAAGATCTTCCCAAGTGTAAATGCTGCTGGGTGCTAACTGATTCAACCATGCTCTGGCTGAGCCCTCCAACATAAGAGGCAGGTGTTTCATGGCCACTTCATCGTTGCCGCCGCCAATCTGAACAGCCACTCGGTAGTCCTCAAGCCAAGTATCCGGCTTGGACTCACCAGTGAACTCTGTTCCTGTCGACCAAACCTTGAACGATAATGGATCTCGCATCAAAGCCTGGTTCCCTGGGGTCGACTGGAACCCTTCGCCCAACACTGTGATGGCGTCTATCATCCTGCTGTCGAGGCGCGTATGATCCACCCCTTGGGGGAGGAGTGGGCACTCGACATCGATCATCACGATCGAATCGGTCCTCGTACTGATCACGCCGGCCTCCATATCCCTCACGCCTCGGGGGTGATCTTGGGCTATGAGCCGACTGGACTGTATTCGCAGCGACGGATCTGCTGTGAATCCTATTCCGCGACTGCGATACAGCTGAATTTTGATCTCCTGCTGCCCGGAGTAAATCTCTGATCTGTAGCAAGCCCCTGCCAGCCTCTGACTGGGAAGGCTGAATGGACTCTGCTATACGGGCTGCAGCTGCTAGATTCTGAATTGGAGTTCAGTATACCTGAGTCGGTTGTGGGAAGAGTTGACGTCGACTGGACAACGGGACCCGTTGTTGCGCTCGTTCGTCGAGCACTCGCTGGAGATTTTCCAGTCGAGTGCGCTCAGCCAAGTTGGCCAAACACGCGTCCTCTAAGGCACGGGCCTCGGGGGTTTCTCCAACAATAGGAGTGTGAAGCGCATCCATGTTCCGATGGCGTAGCTCCTCCCTCTGCAGCGAAGTGAGGGGCTCGGGTTGATACTCTTCGTGAACCTGCGTCGGATCACCTCCGCCAGCGCCTCCGTCGGCGCGGGGGAAACCAGGAGGACTACGTGGTCCGTCGACCATCAGAACCTCCGCCGCCGGATCACTGCTGTCGCACTCGGATGCAGTCTCTGCGGAGCCAGTCGACAGATCGAACAGGCCGTAGAGAGATTCGTCGGGCTCGATTGCCGCGATTTGGGGGGTGGCCGACTGGCGGGCCACCGCGTGCCTCACCCACCGCTGAAGCCTCGACCGACCAGAGGCTTGCGTCGGCGAGATACTGGGAGGGAGGACGGCGCAGGAGCCGACCGATACTGGGTCGACGGCTGCCGCAGGAGGACGCCGCGGACGCACGCGCGAAAGTGCATTGCCCCGCGGACGGGGAGCGCGTCGACGTCGAGTGGAGCCTCTTGAAGCCAAGCGGAGTCGTCGGCGATGAACGTGAGTGCGCCGAGACGGATCTCGTGGCCCTCAACCAAAACTCCACCCGAAACCATGATGAAGGGGATCGGAAAAACTTCAACTTTTCCAACAAGTCTCTAAGACACCTGCCCCACGGTGGGCGCCAACTGTCGTGGTTCTAAGTCTGACAGTAGAATGGGGGGTAGGAATGGAGAGGCAAGATCCTAGCTATGGAGCAGTTGTATACGCAAGATGTTTATGAGTTCAGGCCCTTCTCGGAGGAAGTAACAGCCCTACGTCTCGGAGCCCGGAGGCGGTCGACTGTATTATGTGCATATGAGTTACAGGGGTGCGAACCCTTTACACTAAGGAGGGGGGTGGCTTATATAGAGTTCGCCAGACCCCTCCAGCCCTCAGTTATGCTGGGATTAAGGTACATTAAGATAGGGAGTTACTGGTAACGTCCCACATAAAGTGCTATGATGACCATAAAGCCACTTAATGACCGACCGTTTGCGTGCGGACTGACTGTAGATGTTCTGGCGGTCGAGTGGTTGACTTCATGGTCGAGTGTCTTCAGGTCCGTCGAGTGGAATCCTTCCAGGTCGACTGAAAGGTGATTTCTTCAAGAGATGTCCTTGGGAAGGGTGTCCTGGACAGGTCCATGACCCTACCCTTGGTACATGGCTTCATCAATCACCGTGACTCTTATATAAGGCAAAAGACAAAAGTAGAAGATAGGCCCTTCGCAGAGGGAAGCAGAGGTTGTCATGTGCTTTTATGGTTGGATGCATGAAATCTTAATGCAAAAGAACGTCACCTAAAATTGCCACTTGTGATATGGTCCTTTATTATGCAGTCCATCGCTTTTATTGCTTCCATATCACAAGATCGTATAAAGTTTATTTTCTCCACACTAATAAATCATACATATTTAGAGAGCAATTTTTACTGCATGCAACATGACAACTTACTTGAAGGATCTTACTCAATCCATAGGTAGGTATGGTGGACTCTCATGGCAAAACCAAGTTTAAGGATATTTGGAAGCACAAGTAGTATCTCTACTTGGTGCAAAGAATTTGGCTAGCATGAGGGAGTTAGGCAAGCTCAACATGTTGGATGATCCATGTCAATATATTTTATTTCGGATATAAGAAAACATAACCCATTACGTTGTCTTCCTTGTCCAACATCAACTCTTTAGCATGTCATATTTTAATGAGTGCTCACAATCATAAAAGATGTCCAAGATAGTATATTTATATGTGAAAACCTCTCTTTCTTTATTACTTCCTATTAATTGCAACGATGACCAAAACTATGTTTGTCACTCTCAACAACTTTTATTCATCATACTCTTTATATGTGAAGTCATTACTCTCCATAAGATCAATATGATCTTCTTTATTTCTTTTTGTTCTTTTATTCCCTCAAGATCATAGCAAGATAATCAAGCTCTCGACTCAACACAAATCTTTATTATATATAGCTCACGGACTCGATTACATAGAAGGATCATAAAGCAAAACTCAAAACTAAATCATGCTAAAACTTTATTCTACTAGATCAAGATATTACCAAAAGGATCGAACTAAAAAAAGGTAAAGATAGGAGTGTGATGGTGATACGATACCGGGGCACCTCCCCCAAGCTTGGCAGTTGCCAAGGGGAGTGCCCATACCCATGTGATTAGGTCTCCTTCCTCGGAAGTGGTGGTGATGGGGTTGTTGATGATGTAGGCTTGTCGTCCATCTTCCAAGGCATAGGCTCACCATCATAGAAGGATGATCGAGTCTCCGGGATCCTTAAATCTGCAGCCAAACTCATCCTCTTGAATCTATATTCATACTCACAGTTTTGGTTTTGCAGGTCATAGATTTGGGCTTGGACGTGCTCGATTTTCTTGTGAAGCTTGAAGATGGCCTCCCCAATGTCCTTGGCGTCCAGCTTGTGGTTGTTGGTGAACTCCGTGATCATTATGTGATTGGTGTCGAGTCCACGCTCCACCATCTCCTGACACTTGAAAACTTGTTGCTCCATTGCTTCAAGCCTTGTCTCCACGCTTCCGGTCCTCCTTGGTCCCTCAACATCACAGATGTGCAGCACCGCCTCATGCATCTCAATGGTTTGAGGATGTTGCAGCACTTCCGCGAGGTAGGGTTTGATGACCTTCTCGAAGAACTTGTCCTTGGGGGCACTTGGAGACGTCATGGCAATCTAGATCTGTCAGAAAAACAGCTCAAAAAAAAACAGAGGATAATTGTGTGGTACGATGGTCAAAACCTTCGGGAGATTATATAATGAATTTTTACCGACCAAAAGAAGTATCGTGCAAGAAAACGGAGTCCGGAGAGCACACGAGGTGCCCACGAGGCAGGGGGCGCGCCTAGGGGGTAGGGCGTGCCCTCCACCCTCGTGGACGCCTCGTGTCCTTCCCGGACTGCTTCTTATTTTCCTATTTTCTTAAATATTCCAAAACAGAGAAAAAATACCATTAGAACCGTTTTGGAGTCGGTTTACTTACCGCACCACATACCTATTCCTTTTCGGAGTCTGAAACGTTTTGGAAAGTGTCCCTTATGTATTCCTCTGGGGTTACGGTTTCAATAACATTAGTTCCAACATTTATAGGATTACCTGAGATATAATGTTTGATTCTTTGACCGTTCACCACCTTCGGATTTGTGCCTTCGAAGTTGTTGATTTTTATGGCACCGGAACAATAGACCTCCTCGATAACATAAGGACCTTCCCATTTAGAGAAAAGTTTTCCTACAAAAAATCTTAAACGAGAGTTGTATAGCAAAACATAATCACCTACATTAAACTCACGCTTTTGTATCCTTTTGTCATGCCATCTTTTAACTTTTTCTTTAAATAGTTTGGCATTCTCATAGGCTTCGGTTCTCCATTCATCAAGTGAGCTAATGTCAAATAGCCTCTTCTCACTGGCAAGTTTGAAATCATAATTGAGCTCTTTAATGGCCCAATATGCCTTATGTTCTAGTTCGAGAGGTAAGTGACATGCTTTTCCATAAACCATTTTATACGGAGACATACCCATAGGATTTTTATATGCTATTCTATAGGCCCATATTGCATCATCAAGTTACTTGGACCAATTCTTTCTAGATCTATTAACAGTCTTTTGCAAAATTAATTTGAGCTCTCTATTACTCAATTCTACTTGACCACTTGTAGGACCTTGAAGTATGTCTAGAGGGGGGGGGGTGATTAGACTACTTGACCAAATAAAAACTTAACCTTTTCCCAATTTTAGACTTTGGCAGATTTTAGCTATTTTAGAACAAGTCAAGCAATCTTCACACAATTCAAGCAAGCATGCAAAGAGTATATAGGCAGCGGAAAATAAAGCATGCAACTTGCAAGAATATAAAGGGAAGGGTTTGGAGGATTCAAACGCAATTGGAGACACAGATGTTTTTGTCGTGGTTCCGATAGGTGGTGCTATCGTACTTCCACGTTGATGGAGACTTCAACCCACGTAGGGTAACGGTTGCGCGAGTCCACGGAGGGCTCCACCCACGAAGGGTCCACGAAGTAGCTATCTTGTCTATCCCACCATGGCCGTCGCCCACGAAGGACTTGCCTCACTAGCGGTAGATCTTCACGAAGTAGGCGATCTCCTTGCCCTTACAAATTCCTTGGTTCAACTCCACAATCTTGTCGGAGGCTCCCAAGTTACACCTAGCCAATCTAGGAGACACCACTCTCCAAGAAGTAACAAATGGTGTGTTGATGATGAACTCCTTGCTCTTGTGCTTCAAATGATAGTCTCCCCAACACTCAACTCTCTCTCATAGGATTTGGATCTGGTGGAAAGAAGATTTGAGTGGAAAGCAACTTGGGAAGGCTAGAGATCAAGATTCATATGGTTGGAATGGAATATCTTGTCCTCAACACATGAGTAGGTGGTTCTCTCTTAGAACTGGTAAGCTGGAAGTGTAGGTTTGTTCTGATGGCTCTCTCCACGAATGAAGAGGAGGTGGAGGGGTATATATAGCCTCCACACAAAATCTAACCGTTACACACAATTTACCAAACTCGGTGGGACCGAATCAACAAACTCGGTCAGACCGATTTAGTAAACCTAGTGACCGTTAGGATTTTCGGTGGGACTGACATGCATCTCGGTAGGACCGATTTGGTTAGGGTTAGGGCATAACGTAATCTCGGTGAGACCGATTACACAAACTCGGTGAGACCGAATTTGGTAATTAGCTAACCGGAGAGTTGGTCGGAGTAAAATCGGTGGGACCGATTTGCTCTTCGTGAGACCAAAAGTTACAAAAGGAAACAGAGAGTTTACATTGTAATCTCGGTGGGACGATTCGCTCTTTGGTGAGACCAAAAAGTTACTGAAGGGGAAACAGAGAGATTACAATCCCATCTCGGTGAGATCGAGATCCCTATCGGTGAAACCGATTTGCCTAGGGTTTGTGGCAGTGGCTATGATATCTGAACTCGGTGGCGCCGGATAGAAAGAATTGGTAGGGCCGAGTTTGACTTTGGGTTTAGGTCATATGAGGATGTGAGAAAGTAGTGGAGGGTTTTGGAGCATATCACTAAGCACATGGAGCAAAAGGCTCATTAAGCAACACCTCATCCCTTCTTGATAGTATTGGCTTTTCCTATAGACTCAATGTGATCTTGGATCACTAAAATGTACAATGAAGAGTCTTGAGCTTTTGAGCTTGAGCCAATCCTTTGTCCTTAATATTTTGAGGGATCCACTTTCATCATCCATGCCATGCCATTCATTAAGCTTTCCTGAAATATTCATCTTGGAATAGTATTAGCTCAATGAGCTATATGTTGTTATGAATTACCAAACACCTAGGGATAGTTGCACTTTCACCACTAGACTGTTGGTGATATGGGGATGCAATTCTATGATTAACATCATACTTAGCAAGCATTTTACGAAAAGCACCATGAATAAAATCTGAACCACCATCAGTCATTAAATATCTAGGGACTCCAAACCACAGAAAAATAACTTCTTTAAGCATCTTAATAGAGGTGTTATGATCAACACTACTAGTTGGAATAGCTTCTACCCACTTAGTAACGTAATCAACACCAACTAAAATATGTGTATACCCATTAGAGGAAGGAAAGGGTCCCATATAATCAAATCCCCAAACATCAAATGGTTCAATAACGAGTGAATAATTCATAGGAATTTCTTGACGTCTACTAATATTACCAATTCTTTGACATTCACCACAAGATAAGACAAACTTACGGACATCTTTGAAGAGAGTACACCAATAAAAACCGGATTGCAATACCTTATGTGCAGTTCTATCTCCAGCGTGGTGTCCTCCATAAGCTTCGGAGTGACACCTGCGTAGGATCTGTTCCTGTTCATGCTCAGGTATATAATGTCTAATAACACCATCTAATCCTTCTTTATAAAGGTGTGGGTCATCCCAGAAGTAATGTCTTAAATCATATAAAAACTTTTTATTTTGCTGGTATGTGAAACTAGGTGGTATATATTTAGCAACAATATAATTAGCATAATCAGCATACCATGGAGTAGTGCGAGAAGCATTTATGACAGCTAATTGTTCGACAGGAAAGCTATCATCAATAGGTAGTGGGTCATCAAGAACATTCTCTAACCTAGACAAGTTGTCTGCAACGGGGTTCTCAGCTCCCTTTCTGTCAATAATATGCAAATCAAATTCTTGTAACAAGAGAACCCATCTAATAAGTCTAGGTTTAGCATCTTTATTTTCCATAAGGTATTTAATAGCAGCATGATCAGTGTGAACAATTACTTTAGAATCAACAATATAAGGTCTGAACTTATCACAAGCAAATACAACTACTAAAAATTCTTGCCTAGAGTTTTACTAGCATATTGGATATCATTTCATTTCTTATCAACTCTTTGTCCTAGAACAGCACCTACAGCATAATCACTAGCATCACACATAATTTCAAAGGGTAGATTCCAATCAGGTGGCTGAACAATAGGTGCATAAATCAAAGCTTTCTTAAGTATTTCAAATGCTTCTACACAATCATCATCAAAGACAAAAGGAATATCTTTTTGTAAGAAATTAGTCAGAGGCCTAGAAATTTTAGAGAAGTCCTTAACGAACCTCCTATAAAAACTGGCATGACAAAGGAAACTTCTTATACCTTTATTGTCCTTGGGACACGGCATCTTTTCAATAGCATCAATTTTATCAACTTCAATACCTCTTTCCGAAATTTTATGCCCCAAGACAATACCTTCATTAACCATAAAGTGGAACTTCTCCCAATTCAAGACAAGGTTAGTTTCTTCATGTCTCTGCAAAACTCGATCAAGGTTGCTCAAGCAATCATCAAAAGAAGTTCCGTAAATGGAGAAATCATCCATGAAAACCTCAACAATCTTTTCACAAAAATCAGAGAATATAGCCATCATGCATCTTTGAAAGGTAGCAGGTGCATTGCATAAACCAAAAGGCATACGTCTATAAGCAAAGGTACCGAAAGGGCAAGTAAAAGTGGTCTTTTCTTGATCCTCTTTCGACACAGGTATTTGAGAGAAACCAGAATAACCATCTAGAAAGAAAAAATGTGTATGTTTGGATAATCTTTCTAGCATTTGATTAATAAAAGGTAAAGGGTAATGATCCTTTTTAGTAGCTTTATTTAATTTGCGGAAATCAATTACCATTCTATAACCTGTAACAATTCTTTGTGGGATCAATTCATCTTTATCATTAGTAACAACAGTAATACCTCCCTTCTTAGGGACATAATGGACAGGACTTACCCACTGACTATCAGCAACGGGATAAATTATACCTGCCTCCAGAAGCTTTAGTATTTCTTTTCTTACCACTTCTTTCATCTTAGGATTTAACCGTTGTTGATGATCAACAACCGGTTTAGCGTCTTTCTCCAATTTTATTTTGTGCTGGCATAGAGTGGGACTAATGCCCTTAAGATCATCAAGAGTATATCCAATAGCAGCATAGTGCTTATTCATAGTTTTCAATAATTTCTTTTCTTCATGCTCTAAAAGGTTAGCACTAATAATAATAGGATATATCTTCTTTTCATCAAGATAAGCATATTTAAGAGTATCAGGTAATGGTTTAAGCTCAAACACGGGATTACCCTTGGGTGGAGGAGGATCTCCTAGGATTTCAACAGGCAATTTGTGTTTCAAAATAGGTCCCTGTTTAAAGAATACTTCATCTATTTCCTTCTTTCGTTCATAAACATATCATTTTCATGGTCGAGCAAATATTGTTCTAAAGGATCATTAGGAAGCACGGCAATAGAAGCAAGACCAATAATTTCATCTTTACTAGGCAATTCCTCATCACGGGGTTGTCTACGAAATTTAGCAAAGTTAAACTCATGAGACATATCCCCCAAACCAATAGTAACAACATCCTTTTCGCAGTCTATCCTAGCATTAACATTATTCAAGAAGGGTCTACCAAATATGATGGGACAGAAGTCATCTTGTGGGGAACCAAGAACAAGAAAATTCGCAGGATATTTAACTTCCCCACACAAGACTTCAACATCTCTAATAATCCCAACTGGCAAAATAGTGTCTCTATTGGCAAGCTTAATTGTCACATCAATTTCCTCTATCTCAGCAGGTGCAATATCATGCATAATTTCTTTGTATAAGGAATGAGGTATTGCACTTCCACTAGCACCCATATCACATAAGACATGATAACAATGATCTCCTATTTTAACAGAAATAACAGGCACGCCTACAATAGGTCTATGTTTATTTTTAGTGTCGTATCTAGCAATTCTAGCCGCTTCATCACAGAAGTAAATAGCATGCCCATCAATATTATCAGCTAAGAGATCTTTAACCATAGCAATACTAGGTTCAACTTTAATTTGCCCAGGGGGTTTGGGTGTTCTAGTATTACTATTACGAACCACAGTTGAAGCTTTAGCATGATCCTTTATTCTAACAGGGAAAGGTGGTTTCTCAATATAAGCAGTAGGAACAACAGGATCATTGTAAGTGATAGTCTTTTCTTCAACTTTAATAGGTGCAACTACTTTTACTTAAATGGGAGGATTATATTTAAGCCACTTCTCCTTAGGGAGATGAACATGAGTAGCAAAGGATTCACAGAAAGAAGCTACTATCTCAGAGTCAAGTCCATATTTAGTGCTAAATTCACGGAAAACATCGGTATCCATAAAAGATTTAACACAATCAAACTTAGGTGTTATACCTGACTCCTTACCTTCGTCGAGATCCCAATCTTCAGAGTTGCATTTAATTCTTTCCAATAAATCCCATTTAAATTCAATAGTCTTCATCATAAAAGAACCAGTACAAGAAGTATCAAGCATGGAGCGATTATTGAGAGAAAGCCGATCATAATTTTTTTGAATAATAATTTCTCTTGAGACCTCATGATTGGGGCATGAATATAACATTGACTTAAGCCTCCCCCAAGCTTGAGCGATGCTTTCTCCTTCGCGAGGCCAAAAATTATATATATAATTACGATCACGATGAACAAGATGCATAGGATAAAACTTCTGATGAAATTCCAATTTCAATCGGTTGTAGTTCCATGATCCCATATCATCACATAGCCTAAACCATGTCAATGCCTTTCCCTTCAAAGATAAAGGGAAGACCTTCTTCTAGATAACATCCTCGGGCATACCTGCAAGCTTAAATAATCCACAAACTTCATCCACATAGATTAGGTGTAAATCAGGATGCAATGTTCCATCACCCGTGAAAGGATTAGCTAGCAGTTTCTCTATCATACCCGAAGGAATTTCAAAGTAAACATTTTCAGTAGGTTCACTAGGTTAAGGAGCAAAGCTTTGCTCTACTGGTCGGGGTGAAGATACCCCAAACAAGCCCCTCAAAGGATTACTTTCCATTGTAACAAGTGACAGCAAATTTCAGCACACTATATAAATTTTTCCTTACCAAAGGCGCTTCACTCCCCGGCAACGGCGCCAGAAAAGAGTCTTGATGATCCAAAAGTGTAGGATATCTATCGTAGCCTTTTCGATAAGTAAGAGTGTTGAACCCAACGAGGAGCAGAAGGAAATGATAAGCGGTTTTCAGCAAGGTATTCTCTGCAAGCACTGAAATTATCGGTAACAGATTGTTTTGTGATAAGGTAATTTGTAACGGGTAACAAGTAATAAAAGTAAATAAGGTGCAGCAAGATAGCCCAATCCTTTTTGTAGCAAAGTACAAGCCTGGACAAACTCTTATATAAAGGAAAGCGCTCCCGAGGACACATGGGAATTATCGTCAAGCTAGTTTTCGTCACGCTCATATGATTCGCGTTCGTTACTTTGATAATTTGGTATTTGGGTGGACCGTGCTTGGGTGCTGCCCTTTCTTGGACAAGCATACCACTTATGGTTAACCCCTATTGCAAGCATCCGCAACAACAAAATAAGTATTAAGGTAAACCTAACCATAGCATGAAACATATGGATCCAAAACGAAGCAACTCATAAACTAGGGTTTAAGCTTCTGTCACTCTAGCAACCCATCATCTACTTATTACTTACCAATGCCTTCCTCTAGGCCCAAATAATGGTGAAGTGTCATGTAGTCGACGTTCACATAACACCACTAGAGGAGATACAGCATACATCTCATCCAAATATCAAACGAATACCAAATTCACATGACTACTTATAGAAAGACTTCTCCCATGTCCTCAGGAACAAATGTAACTACTCACAAATCATATTCATGTTCATAATCAGAGGGGTATTAATATGACTAAAGGATCTGAACATATGATCTTCCACCAAATAAACCAACTAGCATCAACTACAAGGAGTAATCAACACTACTAGCAACCCACAGGTACCAATCTGAGGTTTGGAGACAAAGATTGGATACAAGAGATGAACTAGGGTTTGAGAGGAGATGGTGCTGGTGAAGATGTTGATGGAGATTGACCCCCTACCGATGAGAGGATCGTTGGTGATGACCATGGCGATGATTTCCCCTCTCGAGGGAAGTTTCCCAGCAGAACAGCTCTGCCGAGCCCTAGATTGGTTCCGCCAAGGTTCCGCCTCGTGGCGGCGTGTTTCATCAAAGCTTGCTTATGATTTTTCTAGGGTAAAAGACTTCATATAGCAGAAGATGGGCACCAAGGCCTTCGAGGGCCCACGAGGCAGGGGCGCCCTAGGCGCCCCCACCCTCGTGGATGGTGGGTGGCCCCCTCTGGTACTGTCTTCGCTCAGTATTTTTTATTAATTCCAAAAATGACTTTCCTGGAGTTTCAGGACTTTTGGGGTTGTGCAGAATAGTTCTCTAATATTTGCTCCTTTTCCAGCCCAGAATTCCAGCTGCCGGCATTCTCCCTCTTCATGTAAACCTTGTAAAATAAGAGAATAGGCATAAGTATTGTGACATAACGTGTAATAACAGCCCATAATGCAATAAATATCGATATAAAAGCATGATGCAAAATGGACGTATCAATAGCACACAAGGTATTCCTCCGGTATCCGGGAGTTGCATAATCTCATAGTCGAAGGAATATGTATTTGACATGAAGAAAGTAATAGGAATAAAATTGAACGATCAATATGCTAACCTAACAGATGGGTCTTGTCCATCACATCATTCATCAAATGACAGCACATGTCTATGGTTAGGAAACTTAGCTATCTTTGATTAACGAGCTAGTCATAGAGGCTTTCTAGGGACACGGTGTTTTGTCTATGTATCCACACATGTATCAAGTTTCCGGTTAATACAATTCTAGCATGAATAATAAACATTTATCATGATATAAGGAAATATAAAAAACAACTTAATTATTGCCTCTAGGGCATATTTCCTTCAGTCTCCCACTTGCACTAAAGTCAATAATCTAGTTCACATTGTCATGTGATTTACCACCAATAGTTCACATCTTTATGTGATTAGTTCACATCTCCATGTGACTAACACCCAAAGGGTTTACTAGAGTCAATAATCTAGTTCACATCGCTATGTGATTAACACCCAAAGAGTACTAAGGTGTGATCATGTTTTGCTTGTGAGAGAAGCTTAGTCAACGGGTCTGCGACATTCAGAGCCGTATGTATTTTGCAAATTTTCTATGTCTACAATGCTCTGCATGGAGCTACTCTAGCTAATTGCTCCCACTTTCAATATGTATCCAGATTGAGACTCGGAGTCATCTGGATTGGTGTAAAATCTTGCATCGACGTAACTCTTTACGACGAACTCTTTATCACCTCCATAACCGAGAAATATTTCCTTAGTCCTCTTACGTAACTAAGGATAACTTTGACCGATGTCTAGTGATCCACTCTTGGATCACTATCATACCCCCATGCCAAACTCATGGCAAGGTACACAATAGGTCTTGTACACAACATAGTATACTTTATAGAACATATGGTCGAGGCCTGAGGCATAGGGAATGACTTACATTCTTTCTCTATCTTCTGCCGTGGTCGGGTTTTGAGTCTTACTCAACTTCAGACCTTACAACTCAGGTAAGAACTCCTTCTTTGACTGATCCATTTTGAACTCCTTCAAAATCTTATCAAGGTATGTACTCATCGAAATTCTTATCAAGCGTTTTGATCTATCTCTATATATATTGATGCCCAATATGTAAGCAGCTTCACCGACGTATTTCTTTGAAAATCTCCTTTCAAACACTCCTTTATGCTTTCCAGAAAATTCTACATCATTTTCGATCAGCAATATGTCATTCACATATACTTATCAGAAAGGCTGTAGTGCTCCCACTCACTTTCTTGTAAATATAGGCTTCACCGCAAGTCTGTATAAAACTATATGCTTTGATCAACTCATCAAAGCGTATATTCCAACTCTGAGATGCTTGCACCAGTCCATAGATGGATCGCTGGAGCTTGCACATTTTGTTAGCACCTTTAGGATTGACAAAACCTTTTGGTTGCATCATATATAACTCTTCTTTTATAAATCCATTAAGGAATACAGTTTTGACATCCATTTGTCAGATTTCATAAAATGTGGCCATTGCTAACATGATTCGGTCATACTTTAAGCATCAATACGAGTGAGAAAATCTTATCGTAGTCAACACCTTGAACTTGTCAAAAACCTTTTTCGACAAGTTGAGCTTTGTAGATAGTAACACTACTATCAGCATCCGTCTTCCTCTTGAAGATCCATTTATTCTCAATGGCTTGCCGATCATCGGGCAAGTCCACCAAAGTCCACACTTTGTTCTTATATATGGATCCTATCTCAGATTTCATGGCCTCAAGCCATTTATCGGAATCTGGGCTCATCATCACTTCCTCATAGTTTGTAGGTTCGTCATGGTCTAGTAACATGACTTCCAGGACAGGATTACCATACCACTCTAGTGCGGAACGTGCTCTGGTTGACCTACGAGGTTCGGTAGTAACTTGATCTGAAGTTTCATGATCATTATCATTAGCTTCCTCTCGAGTTGGTGTAGGCATCACGGGAACGGTTTTCTGTGATGAGCTACTTTCCAATTTGAGAGAAGGTAAAATTACCTCATCAATTTCTACTTTCCTCCCACTCATTTCTTTCAAGAGAAAGGATCCATTCTTAGCAACAAAGATCTTGCTTTCAGATCTGTGATAGAAGGTGTACCCAACAGTTTATTTTGGGTATCCTATGAAGACGCAACTACTGCAGGATGCTGCTAACGCGACACTACGATCAGAGACCCTTCGATGAAACTGTCTGTGATGCAATAATCGCAAACGGTGGTGTAAAAAACCGTCAAAAAAGGTGCAAATCGTTTGCGATGGAGGATGCATCAAACACGGTTCAGATTTTAGTTGCGTGTGTGATGCATGGCATACGCTCAAGTTCAATTAACTATTTGCGATGAGGAGGAACAAAACAAACGGGCAGCCAGATGAAGGTACGTGCGATTTACAACATACGGTTCACTCGGATGAACTGTTTGTGATTAGGCAACACAAAAGAAATGATCAGCCAGATCAAGGTGTGTGCGATATACGGCATGCGGTTCACTCAGATGAACTGTTTGCGTTGAGACAAGAGAACAGAAATAGTTCAACTTAACAAGATGTGTGTGATAAGCGACAAACAGGTCTGTAATCGGAAACGGGTGCGAAGAACGATAACAGCACAAACGATTGCTGGTATACAATTGTGAGCGATTGATGAAAACAACACCGACAGGTTCCATTGTTTAGTCCGTGTGCGATGTGATTTTCTTTGTCCGCACAACATCTACGCTCTGTCTACAGAGCATCAACATATATACTTAAAAAGGCATCATTGCATAACCAAATTAAGCATACAATTACACAAGTGACTACACACATAACATTTCCACACACCAAAGTAAGCAATTACATGCATACTAAACTAGGAGAAACGAGGATCTAATCATCTACTTATTGTTGCGACGACGCTTGCCATTGTCTGCTTCCGGCTGGATCCCTGGCCGTTTTGGGGAAGGAGGCACTTCCTCATGTCAACGATCCGCATGTACATGTCATAGCTCGTGTACGCCTCCTTGGCCGCGTACACAACGTGAGCTTTGTCGAGTTTCTCCATCCAGGCCGAGTGCCAGGCACGCTTGTCCTTGTTGCACAAATCCTTCATGTCTCTGTAGTAGGGGCAGATGATGGCCGCGGCGTGGTGAACCAGTGAGTCCTTCTCATGCTCCTTGCTGCCCCAGATCTTGTATGGGCCCTGGATGTTGACAATATTCTGGTAGGCGATGCCTGAATTCTTGAGCGCCTTTACATTGTCGGTGATGTCCACCGTAGCGAACATGTAGTGGGGGCTGTTGACAAACCTGGCGAAACGCTCGCAAGGCCTTGTGGCCAGGCAGTAATGCTAGACGAGGACATGGTGGCGCATGCACATCTGGGCGACGGCGACCTTGGGACGAGACCCAACATGAGTGCGGGTGTACTCGAGGTCGAACCCGACCACCTTGTACTTCTCCTCGGCAAGCAACAGCTCCATGATGTGGATGGAGTGCTCCACCAAGACCGGGTTATTGGTGTACACAACTGAGAAGTCCATGAACCTTCTGTGGGTTTCCACCACGGCACGCATGGTGAACTGCTGCTCATCGTTGGCAGCCGCTCGGAGCGCCATTGGAGCCGCGCAGGATACCATCTAAGAATTTCTCGTGGTGGGTGTGCTTCTTGCAATGGTGGGGCGTGATCGAAAGGTTGAAGAGACACAAGGGTTAAATAGCCGCTGTAATAAATGGGGGCCGACCGGCCTTTAATAGTCATGTCTTGTCACGGTATTCATAGCGGAGGATTCCAGTGCATGCTTGACAACACCGCATGACACGCGTGGGCTCAAAGAGGCGCCAAATGTATCGTCGGTGAGCCTGTTCCCGCGCTACCGTGCTGTTTACCGCGCAAGCTTCCCGCCCGGCTAGTTTGGCCACGCGTCGGCTTGAAGAGGGACAAATCGTGGGCGTTTATTGGCAAAAAGCTTTGTAAAAACAAAGTGTGTGGAATGACTTCGGTCATAAGTTTAGCCATGGGTGATGAGGTAAAAGTTACACAAAAGGGTGATGATGGACACTCGAGTGCGATAATTAATTCTTCGCTCTACATGGCACACGGTGGAAGAAACCAACTGTGTGCAATAATGTTGAAGATCGCAGTCGAGTTAGCTATACAGATCGTGTGCTGTGAGATCGACAAGGTAAACAGATTCGATAATGGTTAATAAAATCTAAGACCATTGCATATTAAGGTCAAAATAGTGCTACCAATATACGAGTCTCATACGATGCCATTTCAACGGTTGTACCACAAAAGCTCGAAATATTACAAGGTTCAAATTCCAGAGTTATATGGCTCAAATTTGAAGATTACAAGGTTCAAACTGATATTAGAAATGAAATTCAGCTCATCAGCTGCAAACGCTCGCGCTGATCCGCTGAACATGGATATCAGAGAGGTTCAAACTAATATTACTACTTCTAAGTCTGGTTTCGAAACCTCACAATTTTTGCAAAGGCGTTAGCCACTGAGAAGTCATGTATGGGGTTGACATGATGACTTCCGATTACATTGTCATCTAAAGTTCCAAAATGAAATTCAGCATTTTTAGAGCCTATTCCATTCTGCCACAGGCGCCGGCGCTGGTCAACAAACCATTCATTTTTGCAAAATAAATGTAGGGCAAACCTCATTTCCTTCAGCACCCTTGCTGTGAGAACAAAGAACCTGGCGAATATAATCTCCGGTAAGGTCTCTCGGTAGGAGTTCAAAGTAATTTTTGAGAGATGCAGATCTAGGAATTCGATGTGATTGTTATATTGTATCACATTATCCACCACTGGGCCTAATCTTATCTGCAAAAGAAGAAAACGTGTTAGTGCCTACATGCAGTTTTGAATATTACTACAGGACTATTTGGTTTGCAGGATTTGTAAAATGCACTAACATGTCATCTTCGATCTGACATGATTAACATGGGCATTTGATTATATTCTAGAAAAATGTAGCCTTCTTCACAAGAGGTTGGAGTGAATGAAAAGTTCCCTAAGAAAACTAGTACAGATGAATCCAAAGGAGAAATGCTTATTGATTGTAACCATATGGATCAAGCAACCAATATGGGGGAGACATGTATGTACTGAAATCCTCCAAAAGAATCCTTCAGAAATTGTAGTACATTGTCATTGTAAACTTGGAAAAATGTGTCACAAATTGAACTCCCTCATGGTTTACATTTAACAGGAAAGGAACATCACCTCGATATATAGCTTCTCCAGGCACGGAAAGCATCTCAGGAAACTGAAAACTTGCTCCAGGTTGGGGTCGGTAATTCTAGAGCCAAGACCTTCATTGCGTGTAGTTTCTGGGTCAAGCTTGTCAGGATCATTTTCTGAATGACAGATGAACAAACATCTTCAAAATTAGAAATAATGTTAATTTGTAGAAGGAGAGGTAGAAGGCGACTGTTGTACCTGAACGGGTGTGGATCCAATAACAAGTTCGGAGTATTTGTCAGACGAGTAGCCCACCACTGTCAATTTCGGCGCAGAAATGACATTGATTCTTGTTGGACCTTCTTGATCAACTACAAGTAATCTCTCAAGTGCAGGTGTGTCCTCAATGGCCATACCGTGGTACACATCTTGTGATGTCTTCCTGCCGCACCAGCAACACACATTAATCGTCCAGAGAGTCATGGAGGTGATGTGGAAGGTACTCAACCCATTGATCGCCTGAAGACAAAGGTACTCGAGTGCAGTACAACCACAGAGCAGGCGCTCCATGTCACCGTTTGAGAGGCAGACGACGACGAGCTCGAGGTGCTTCAGTTGTGGTAGAATAAAAGCAGGCGCGTCATTAAGGGGGGATGGCAGTTCCTGAACTTGGCGACGCGCAGCGTGGGCGCGAGGCGGAGTGCGGATGTTGGCAGCGACCACATATGCCCATCATCAAAAGTGAGCTCCTCGAGTGATCTAGGGTGGGGGATCAGAACCAGTTGTCAAGCTTGGCTGAGTCCTTGCCGTTGGAACGGAACTTGCCCATTATAAGGCCTCTGGTTTGGCCAAGGTGACTACCGAGGATCTTGGAGAACGCATCCAAGCTTTTGCGATAGCCATGGCAGAGCTCATGGGTGTCGATGAGGTCGAGAGGGCTAGACTTCCATAGGGGGCGCCACCTCCGAGAAAGGACGGTTGTCCGCGCACCATATTTGATTGGGAGGAGGGAGATGATGATGGTCAACATATCATCGGGGAGGTTGCTGATGAAGTCTAGGCCTGCTGGAGTCGCTTGCGGTTCTAGCTTGCCTAGCCTCCGCTTGTTGGCAGCCCTGTTCTCCACCTCTGGAGTATCCTTGTCAGCGGCACTTTCTGATAGAAATGGGAGTACATGGAATATTTAGTTAAAACAGGGCAATAGAAAAGTGTATTGGTAACTAGAAGTTATTAGGTAGGAATATAGTAAGAAAAGGGAATAACAGTTGGTTGCTTAAACACTACACAATTCATTTGATATTGCTGGGTAAGTCAACATGCAGATAGTTGAAAAGAAAACTTACTACGAACAAAGTCTGGACGGATGATATCGTCAGGGAAGTTACCATATATCTCATGACCAGGCCCTTTTATGTGCAGTGCAATTCCAGTGCCAGCTTGCAGTTCATAAAACTTAGCAATTTCTCTCCAAAAGCCAGTGCCAAAATAGGGGTCACCACGTTCATCAAGTCTTACAGTAGCGACGATTATAAATACATGGTTTCTGTGTAGTATGACATTCCTGTAGTCTTGATTATGTAAAGGGAAAGATTGTGCACTACAGATTCTATTGCATAGCAAGGGACACGCTGCAGAAAATGGTAGGATTGTTAAAGAAAATATGGTAACATGCAAATATGGGCCCAAATTGAAAGAACTATACATCAGTCGAAATCGAAGGACAAAAATTTATAATTAAACAGATAGGGTAAACATGATGTCATGGAAATATGAGAGTAATCGAAACAACAATACATCATTAATTTGCCTAATATAGAAAGAAGAGGGGGGAAAATCCCCTTTGACGTATATGGTGCATGTGGCACCTTTTATCCAAATGTAGTAATATTTAGAATATGTTCAGGAAAGTAGGCCATGCCAGCCGATTTAGGGTGAGATTGAACATACCGCGCACATCCTCAAGTCATCTGGTACGGTGAGATGGAATGTCTGGTGGAGGCCGCAAGATCCTGATGTGTCCGCGCACTGTACACTCTATGAACGGAAGAAAACCCTCAAATCAGCTCGAATAAAAATGAATTCACGACAATTTCGGTCGGGTGATTAAAGGAGGCAGATGAACTGGGATAAGAGATGAGATAATATATAATTTAATTAGTTACCTTGTTGTCCATGAGAAAGAACCCTCAGTATGATAGATTCCCCAACCGAGCAGAGCTGGTCGACCACAAGCAGCTTCAAGAAAGTTGATCGCGATAGCCGGCGGCAAGCGGAAGTGGTGAAATGCGGTGGGCTTTGCCGGCAGCCTGGCGGCGGCGGCAAGCGTCGAGAAGTGTTTACCGCCGCAATAGGCGGTGCCATGCATAGACGTGAAGGAGCTTGTGGAGGTGTGAATGGGGACCGGAGGGGGGTGGCGGGCGGGGTGAGGGTTTTTGGGACGTGGGGGTGGTGAGGGTTTTCTTTTTTCTTTTTTGAATTGGGTGGTGAGGGTTTTCTGTCCCACAAAGAATTTTGGAGGTGACAGTTTGCTAGAGCCAACCGTGTATGATTGACACAACATGCAAAATGAAAGTCATTGCACACGGTTCCAATTTTGGGAACCGTGTGTGAATGACGTACTACCTCCGTCCTGGTTTATTGGTCCCCTTTGTATTTTTTACCAAATTTTGACCAAATATTTAACTAAGAAATGTTTATGCATGTCACAAAAAATTATATCATTGAACACTATGCTCAAATACCCATCCAACAATATAATTTCTGCTGACCTGTACTAACATTTTGTCAGTTAAACCTTTGGTCAAAATTTAACACAAATTACAAAGGGGACCAATAAACCAAGACGGAGGTAGATTCCATCAACCAAACTGATTGCATCCATATCCCACGGTTAGACATAAGTAAACATAGATTAAACATACACAGACATAGCTAATAAGCGTACACGTACACAAGCATAGTTCAACCATAAGTACATAGTTTAACCGTCATTAAGCATATACTCAAGTGTACATTGTTCGATCCCACATCTCATCTCACATGCCGGCACGATCCTGAAGCCAGGTACTCGGCGTACGTGCCATGCGCCACCCTGCGAGAATACTTCTGCTTGAAGGAGCCAAAGGCCCGTCCTCTTGCGTGCGCCATAACACTTAGATACGCGTCATGAAGCTTGTGGTTGCAGAATGGGCATTGATAGCCGCCGTTCCAGATCCTAATACACATGTTATGCATTCCCGCATAAAGCTCCCTTAGGATTTGCCTCTTGTACCTCCTCTGGCCATCTTCATCCTCGTTGTCCACATCGTCAGACAGCACCTATACAAATAGTAAAACACATTTGGCATCAAATCAATGATTACATGCCGTGAAGTGGGATTAGGAATTTATGGCTATTTATTTATACATATCCAGAGATTATCGTTCGATTTTTAAGCACAGTCGTCTATGTATAGACCAATCTTGAAGAAAATAATGGCACAAACATGTGTAGGTCATTCAAAATCAATTGTCAAGTCCTGGCTAGGAATTATTAGCACGAACACTAACCCTAGTCGGATTACTAGCAGAAATCATTTTCACAGATGAAACAACTAATCACTTATCACTTGTACCATTCAAACAATCAATACACTACACGGATCTAACGAAACTTACTATGATTTCATGGATTGGGAGAACATAACCATATGATTTCTATTCCAAAAGGGGGGGGGGGGTAGGAGTAACCAGAGTATAGATGACTAACCAGCTGTCCGTCGTCGTCAGACTGGTCGTCGGAGTCATCGCCGAGGTCGTCACCAGAGTCGGTGTGGAACTCCGCCTCCGGCTATGGAAGCTCGATGCCGTCAACGATGTCAGGGTGCAGTGATAACTCGCCGACGGTGACGACAACCTCTGTCTCCATCTCCACACCGTGCTCCGATGCTTTAGCTACCCCGACGTCGCCACTCCCTCTGATGGGGCGCTTCGGCGGCATCCTCTTACACTGACGGCTTTGAGGACTGAGAGTGTCCTCGAGGATGCAAGCGGAGAGAGAGGATTGTGTGTGTGGCGAGGATGTTGGTGCGACCGCTCGGGCGCACCATTAATATGGGGTAGTGGGAGTTGTGGGAGAGAGGCGGGCGACGGTCAAATTGATGGCTCGCCTCCCGGTGAGCCTGCGCACCGGACTGCTGGCATGCCTACCAAAGTTTCACACAGCTACTCGCACGCCTCCTGATGACACTACACATCGAGCACGCCTCTGTCAATTCACACACCTGCACGCATGCCTCCCAGTCTTCCTGCGTGGTGGACAGCTCGCATGCGTCCCGTCAACTCACGCCTGCTCGCACGGCACACGGCTTGCGCGGCGGCACGCATATTGTTTTTCTATTTGGATGATTAATGCTGCCACTTTATTACTTAACCGAAGCATGGCACGTATCCATTTTTGGTCTAACACTTACGGTTCGAATAAATAATCCGTTTGGGATATTGGTTCCCAATTACTAATAATCTCCCATTTGTAATTAGATAAAGATTACATCAAAACTGGTCTCAAATTTCACAAAAAAAAGTACAATGCCACTTTGTATTGGTGTCCATATGACAACACGATAAGTTTCATGAATTTCAAATAAGTTTTGGATGTACTAGAATTTAAAAATCAATATTCTCAATGTTTGAAATTTGTTGCATGGGGGTAAACATGCACCCAGTGAGACACATGTGTTTTTGCAATCCACTTAGGTGCACTATCACGTGTGCATGTAGCTCAAATTTGATTTTTTTCACATTATACCTGTAGAAAATCAATCAATTAATGTACTAAAACATCTTAATGATCTCTGTGATTTTTTCAAAATTAAAATGTCCCTCCTTTGGTAACATATGTTCACCGTGGGATAATTAATTTAACATGCATCGTAGTTGCGGTGGATTCGCAGTGTGTGTGTGGGTGTGTGCGTCTGGGGGTGGCGGGTGGCTCATAGTACACTACGAGTTGGGAGCCACCGTGTGGGTTGGCCGTTTTGTTAGGCAGGTCGGTGCCACATCAGTCTTGAATTCGTTATTTAAAACATTACACAACCATTTAATACATACATGTTTTGGCCACATACACGACACTCGATACTCGCATGTGACGCTTTCTATGGGCCCGCGAGGTCGTCGTCCATCACTTTGACGAACAGCCGGTAGTGAGGTTAATTTGACCAGCAAGGTAGAATCTTTTTTGTTTGTGTTATGGTGGTATATAGTATGCGTCGAAGAGGTGGGAGGGGACTAGCATATATACTATACGTACGCGTTCGTGAACAAGTACACATCACTAAGTGTCGGGACTTTTCGGTTTCTAGGGCACGCGCCACATCAAAATTGTGAAGTTGGCTATTCAAACATCACACAACACCTCTTTGGGCCACATGCATGCTCACGGTGGTTATCCTAGCTAGGACACTCACGTGTGATGCTTCCATTTGTGGGCCCTGAAGGAAATATGCCCTAGAGGCAATAATAAAGTTATTATTTATTTCCTTATTCTCATGATAAATGTTTATTATTCATGCTAGAACTGTATTAACCGGAAACATAATACTTGTGTGAATACATAGACAAACAGAGTGTCACTAGTATGCCTCTACTTGACTAGCTCGTTGATCAAAGATGGTAATGTTTCCTAGCCATTGACACGAGTTGTCATTTGATTAACGGGATCACATCATTAGGAGAATGATGTGATTGACTTGACCCATTCCGTTAGCTTAGCACACGATTGTTTAGTATGTTGCTATTACTTTCTTCATGACTTATACATGTTCCTATGACTGAGATTATGCAACTCCCGTTTACCGGAGGAACACTTTGTGTGCTACCAAACGTCACAACGTAACTGGGTGATTATAAAGGTGCTCTACAGGTGTCTCCGAAGGTACTTGTTGGCTTGGCGTATTTCGAGATTAGGATTTGTCACTCCGATTGTCGGAGAGGTATCTCTGGGCCCTCTCGGTAATGCACATCACTTAAGCCTTGCAAGCATTGCAACTAATGAGTTAGTTGCAGGATGATGTATTACGGAACGAGTAAATAGACTTGCCGGTAACGAGATTGAACTAGGTATTGAGATACCGACGATCAAATCTCGGGCAAGTAACATACCGATGACAAAGGGAACAACATATGTTGTTATGCGGTCTGACCGATAAAGATCTTCGTAGAATATGTGGGAGCCAATATGAGCATCCAGGTTCCGCTATTGGTTATTGACCGGAGACGTGTCTCGGTCATGTCTACATAGTTCTCGAACCCGTAGGGTCCGCACGCTGAACGTTTCGATGACAGTTATATTATGAGTTTATATGTTTTGACGTACCGAAGATTGTTCGGAGTCCCGAATGTGATCACGGACATGACGAGGAGTCTCGAAATGGTCGAGACATGAATATTGATATATTGTAAGCCTATATTTGGATATCGGAAGTGTTCCGGGTGAAATCGGGATTTACCGAAGTACCGGAGGGGTTACCGGAACCCCCCGGGGGTTAATGGGCCATAATGGGCCTTAGTGGAGAAGAGGAGAGGCGGCTAGGGCAAGGGCCGCGCGCCCCTCCCCCCTAGTCTGAATAGGACAAGGAGAGGGGGGCGGCGCCCCCCTTTCCTTCTTCTCCTCCACCTCTTTCCCCCTCTTCTCCTAATCCAACAAGGAAAAGGGAGGGAGTCCTACTCCCGGTGGGAGTAGGACTCCTCCTGGCGCGCCCCCTCTTGGCCGGCCGCACCTCCCCCCTTGATCCTTTATATACGGGGGCAGGGGCACCCTAGAGACACAACAATTGATCGCTTGATCTTTTTTGCCGTGTCTGGTGCCCCCTCCACTATAGTCCACCTCGATATCAGAGCGGTGCTTAGGCGAAGCCCTGCGGCGGTAGAACGTCATCATCGTCACCACGCCGTCGTGCTGACGAAACTCTCCCTCAACACTTGGCTGGATCAGAGTTCGAGGGACGTCATCGGGCTGAACGTGTGCTGAACTCGGAGGTGTCGTGCGTTCGGTACTTGATCGGTCGGATCGTGAAGACGTACGACTACATCAACCGCGTTGTGCTAACGCTTCCGCTTTCGGTCTATGAGGGTACGTGGACAACACTCTCCCCTCTCATTGCTATGCATCACCATGATCTTGCATGTGCGTAGGATTTTTTTTGAAATTACTACGTTCCCCAACAGTGGCATCCGAGCCTGGTTTTATGCGTAGATGTCATATGCACGAGTAGAACACAAGTGAGTTGTGGGCGATATAAGTCATACTTTCTTACCAGCATGTCATACTTTGGTTCGGCAGTATTGTTGGATGAAGCGGCCCGGACCGACATTACGCGTACGCTTACGCGAGACTGGTTTTACCGACGAGTTTGCACACAGGTGGCTGGCGGGTGTCAGTTTCTCCAACTTTAGTTGAACCGAGTGTAGCTATGTCCGGTCCTTGCGAAGGTTAAAATAGCACCAACTTGACAAACTATCGTTGTGGTTTTGATGTGTAGGTAAGAACGGTTCTTGCTAAGCCCGTAGCAGCCACGTAAAATTTGCAACAACAAAGTAGAGGACGTCTAACTTGTTTTTGCAGGGCATGTTGTGATGTGATATGGTCAAGACATGATGCTAAATTTTATTGTATGAGATGATCATGTTTTGTAGCCGAGTTATCGGCAACTGGCAGGAGCCATATGGTTGTCGCTTTATTGTATGCAATGCAATCGCCCTGTAATGCTTTACTTTATCACTAAGCGGTAGCGATAGTCATAGAAGCATAAGATTGGCGAGACGACAACGATGCAACGATGGAGATCAAGGTGTCACGCCAGTGACGATGGTGATCATGAGGGTGCTCCGGAGATGGAGATCACAAGCACAAGATGATGATGGCCATATCGTATCACTTATATTGATTGCATGTGATGTTTATCTTTTATGCATCTTATATTGCTTTGATTGACGGTAGCATTATAAGATGACCTCTCACTAAATTTCAAGATAGAAGTGTTCTCCCTGAGACCGTTGCCAAAGTTCATCGTGCCTAGACACCACGTGATGATCGGGTGTGATAAGCTCTACGTCCATCTACAATGGGTGCAAGCCAGTTTTGCACACGCAGAATACTCAGGTTAAACTTGACGAGCCTAGCATATGCAGATATGGCCTCGGAACACTGAGACCGAAGGTCGAGCGTGAATCATATAGTAGATGTGATCAACATAGTGATGTTCACCATTGAAACTACTCCATCTCACGTGATGATCAGACATGGTTTAGTTGATTTGGATCACGTGATCACTTAGATGATTAGAGAGATGTCTATCTAAGTGGGAGTTCTTAAGTAATATGATTAAATTGAACTTAAATTTATCATGAACTTAGTCCTGATAGTATTTTGCAAATTATGTTGTAGATCAATAGCTCGCGTTGTTGCTTCCCTATATTTATTTTGATATGTTCCTAGAAAAAAACTATGTTGAATGATGTTAGTAGCAATGATGCGGATTAGATCCGTGATCTGAGGATTATCCTCATTGCTGCACAGAAGAATTATGTTCTTGATGCACCGCTAGGTGACAGACCTATTACAGGAGAAAATGCAGACGTTATGAATATTTGGCTAGCTCAATATGATGACTACTTGATAGTTTAGTGCACCATGCTTAACGGCTTAGAATCGGGACTTCAAAGACGTTTTGAACATCATGGACCATATGAGATGTTCCAGGAGTTGAAGTTAATATTTCAAGCAAATACTCGACTTGAGAGATATGAAGTCTCCAACAAGTTCTATAGCTAAAAGATGGAGGAGAATAGCTCAAGCAGTGAGCATGTGCTCAGATTGTCTGGGTACTATAATCGCTTGAATCAAGTGGGAGTTAATCTTCCAGATAAAATAGTGATTGACAGAATTCTCTAGTCACCATCACCAAGTTAGTAGAACTTCGTGATGAACTATAGTATGCAAGGGATAACGAAAACAATTCCCAAGCTCTTCACAATGCTAAAATCAGCGAAGGTAGAAATCAAGAAAAACATCAAGTGTTGATGGTTGACAAGACCACTAGTTTCAAGAAAAGGGGCAATGGGAAGAAGGGGAACCTCAAGAAGAACGACAAGAAAGTTGCTGCTCAAGTGAAGAAGCCCAAGTCTGGACCTAAGCCTAAGACTAAGTGCTTCTGCTGCAAAGTAACTGGTCACTGGAAGCGGAACTGCCCCGAGTATTTGGCGGATAAGAAGGATGGCAAAGTGAACAAAGGTATATTTGATATACAGATTATTGATGTGTATTTAACTAGTGTTCGTAGCAACCCCTCGGTATTTTATACTGGTTCAGTTACTAAGAGTAGTAACTCGAAATGGGAGGTGCAGAATGAACAGAGACTAGTTAAGGGTGAAGTGACGATGTGTGTTGGAAGTGGTTCCAAGTTGATATGATCATCATCGCACGCTCCCTACACTTTCTGGATTAGTGTTGAACCTAAATAAGTGTTATTTGGTGTTTGCGTTGAGCATGAATATGATTTGATCATGTTTAGTGCAATACGGTTATTCATTTAAGTTAGAGAATAATTGTTGTTCTATTTACATGAATAAAACCTTCTATGGTCATATTGAAGGAAATATGCCCTAGAGGCAATAATAAAGTTATTATTTATTTCCTTATATCATGATAAATGTTTATTATTCATGCTAGAATTGTATTAACCGGAAACATAATACATGTGTGAATACATAGACAAATGATAGTCACTAGTATGCCTCTACTAGACTAGCTCATTAATCGAAGATGGTTATGTTTCCTAACCATAGACATGTGTTGTCATTTGATTAATGGGATCACATCATTAGGAGAATGATGTGATTGACATGACCCATTTCATTAGCTTAGCACTTGATCGCTTAGTATGTTGCTTATGCTATCTTCATGACTTATACAAAGTTCCTGCAACTATGAGATTATGCAACTCCTGCTTACGGAGGAACACTTTGTGTGCTACCAAACGTCACAACGTAATCGGGTGATTATAAAGGTACTCTACAAGTGTCTCCAAAGTATATGTTGAGTTGGCATGAATCAAGATTAGGATTTGTCACTCCGATTGTCGGAGAGGTATCTCTAGGCCTTCTCGGTAATACACATCACATAAGCCTTGCAAGCATTGCAACTAATGAGTTAGTTGTGAGATGATGTATTACGGAACGAGTAAAGAGACTTTCCGGTAACGAGATCAAACTAGGTATTGGATACCGACGATCGAATCTCGGGTAAGTAACATACCGATGACAAAGGGAACAACGATGTTGTTATGCGGTTTGACCGATAAAGATCTTCGAGAATATGTAGGAACCAATATGGGCATCCAGGTTCCGCTATTGGTTATTGACCGAGAATGGTTCTAGGTCATGTCTACATAGTTCTCGAACCGTAGGGTCCGCACGCTTAAGGTTTCAATGACGGTTATATTATGAGTTTATGTATTTTGATGTACCAAGGAGTTCGAGTCCCGGATGTGATCACGGACATGACGAGGAGTCTCAAATGGTCGAGACATAAAGATTGATATATTGATGGTTATATTCGACACCGAAAGGTTCGGAAGTTTCGGAGAAAACGGAGTGCCGAGGGGTTACCGAACCCCGGGAAGTTATGGGCCTTATTGGGCCAAGAGGGGAGAGAGGGCTGCACCAGGAGGTGGCGCGCCCCCATGGGGAGTCCGACTGGACTAGGAGGGGGGCGCGCCCCTCCCCTCTCCTCTCCTCTCTTCCTTCCCCTCCCTCTTGCTAGTAGGACTAGGAAAGGGAGTCCTACTCCTACTAGGAGGAGGACTCCCCCCAATTGGCGCCCCCTAGGGCTGGCCGCCCTCCCCTTGCTCCTTTATATACGGGGGGGGGGCACCCTAGAACACACAAGTTGATCTTCTAGATCGTTCCTTAGCCGTGTGCGGTGCCCCCTCCACCATATTCCACCTCGGTCATATTGTAGCGGTGCTTAGGCGAAGCCTCGCGACGGTAGAACATCAAGATCGCCACCACGCCGTCGTCTTGACGGAACTCCTCCCCGACGCTTTGCTGGATCGGAGCCGGGGATCGCCATCGAGCTGAACGTGTGCTAAGAACTCGGAGGTGCCGAGTAACGGTGCTTGGATCGGTCGGATCGTGAAGACGCATTTACTACATCAACAGCGTTGATATAACGCCCGCTTCGAGGGTACGTGGACGGATACTCTCCTCTCGTTGCTATGCCATCACCATGGTCTTGCGTGTTCGTAGGAATTTTTTGAAATTACTCGCTACCCAACATGGTATCGAGCCAGGTTTTATGCGTTGATGTCATATGCACGAGTAGAACACAAGTGAGTTGTGGGCGATACAAGTCATACTACCTACCAGCATGTCATACTTTGGTTCAGCGGTATTGTGAGATGAAGCGCCCGGACCGACATTACGCCAGACGCTTACGCGAGACTGGTTTCACCGCTGTGAGCACTCGCTGCTTAAAGGTGACCGGCGGTGTCTCTGCTCTCTCACTTTAGTTGAACTGAGTGTGCTACGCCCGTCCTTGAGAAGGTTAAACGAGTCTATTTGACGAAGTATCGCTTGTGGTTTTGATGCGTAGGTAAGAACGGTTCTTGCTCAGCCCGTAGCAGCCACGTAAAACTTGCAACAACAAAGTAGAGGACGCCTAACTTGTTTTTGCAGGGCATGTTGTGATGTGATATGGTCAAGACGTGATGCTATATTTTATTGTATGAGATGATCATGTTTTGTAACCGAAGTTATCGGCAATCGGCAGGAGCCATATGGTTGTCGCTTATTGTATGAAATGCAAACGCCATGTAATTGCTTTACTTTATCACTAAGCGGTAGCGATAGTCGAGGAAGAAATAGTTGGCGAGACGACAACGATGCTACGATGGAGATCAAGGTGTCGCGCCGGTGACGATGGTGATCACGACGGTGCTTCGGAGATGGAGATCACAAGCACAAGATGATGATGGCCATATCATATCACTTATATTGATTGCATGTGATGTTTATCCTTTATGCATCTTATCTTGCTTTGATTGACGGTAGCATTATAAGATGATCTCTCACTAAAATTATCAAGTAGTGTTCTCCCGAGTATGCACCGCTGCCAAAGTTCGTCGTGCGAGACACCACGTGATGATCGGGTGTGATAAGCTCTCGTCCATCTACAACGGTGTAAGCCAGTTTTGCACACGCAGAATACTCAGGTTATACTTGACGAGCCTAGCATATGCAGATATGGCCTCGAACACGGAGACCGAAAGGTCGAGCGTGAATCATATAGTAGATATGATCAACATAAGATGTTCACCATTGAAAACTACTCCATCTCACGTGATGATCGGTTATGGTTTAGTTGATTTGGATCACGTGATCACTTAGATGACTAGAGAGATGTCTGTCTAAGTGGGAGTTCTTAAGTAATATGATTAATTGAACTTAAATTTATCATGAACTTAGTACCGATAGTATTTTGCTTGTCTATGTTTATCGTAGATAGATGGCTCGTCTGTTGTTCCGTTGAATTTTAATGCGTTCCTTGAGAAAGCAAAGTTGAAAGATGATGGTAGCAATTACACGGACTGGGTCCGTAACTCGAGGATTATCCTCATTGCTGCACGTAAGAGTTACGCCCCGGATGCACCGCTAGGTGCCAGCCCGCTTCTTGATGCAACCGACGACGTTAAGAATGTCCGCAGAGCAAAGCTGATGACTACTCTATAGTTCAAGGTGCCATGCATTACGGCTTAGAACCGGTCTTCAACGATGTTTTGAACGTCATGGAGCATATGAGATGTTCCAGAGTTGAAGTTGATATTTCAACAGAATGCCCGGATTGAGAGATATGAAGTCTCCAATAAGTTCTATAGCTGCAAGATGGAGGAGAATAGTTCACAAGTGAGCACATACTCAAAATGTCCGGTATTACAATCACTTGAATCAATTGGGAGTTAATCTTCCGGATGATTGTGTCATTGATGAATTCTTCAATCACCGCCACCAAGCTACAAAGGCTTCGTGATGAACTATAATATGCAAGGGTTAGTAAAGACTATGCTCGAGCTCTTCGCAATGCTAAAGGCTGCGGAGGTAGAAATCAAGAAGGAGCATCAAGTGTTGATGGTCAATAAGACCACTAGTTTCAAGAAGAAAGGCAAAGGGAAGAAGAAGGGAACTTCAAGAAGAACAGCAAACAAGTTGCTGATCAGAGAAGAAACCCAAGTCTGGACCTAAACCTGAAATCGAGTGCTTCTACCGCAAGCGACTGGTCACCGAAGCGGAACTGCCCCAAGTATTTGGCGGATAAGAAGGATGGCAAAGTGAACAAAGGTATATGTGATATACATGTTATTGATGTGTACCTTACTAGAGCTCGCAGTAGTACCTGGGTATTTGATACTGGAACTTTTGCTAATATTTGCAACTCGAAACAGGGACTACGGATTAAGCGAACACTGGCAAAGGACGAGGTGACGATGCACGTGGGAAATGGTTCCAAAGTCGATGTGATCGCAGTCGGCACGCTACCTCTACATCTACCTTCGGATTAGTTTTAGACCTGAATAATTGTTATTTGGTGCCGCGTTGAGCATGAACATTATATCTGGATCTTGTTTGATGCGAGACGGTTATTCATTTAAATCGAGAGAATAATGGTTGTTCTATTTATATGAATAATATCTTTTATGGTCATGCACCCTTGAAGAGTGGTCTATTTTTAATGAATCTCGATAGTAGTGATACACATATTCATAATGTTGAAACCAAAAGATGCAGAGTTGATAATGATAGTGCAACTTATTTGTGGCACTTGCCGCTTAGGTCATATCGGTATAAAGCGCATGAAGAAACTCCATACCGATGGACTTTTGGAGTCACTTGATTATGAATCACTTGGCACTTGCGAACCGTGCCTCATGGGCAAGATGACTAAAACCCGCTTCTCCGTACTATGGAGAGAGCAACAGATTTGTTGGAAATCATACATACAGATGTATGTGGTCCGATGAATGTTGAAGCTCGTGGCGGATATCGTTATTTTCTCACCTTCACAGATGATTTAAGCAGATATGGGTATATCTACTTAATGAAACATAAGTCTGAAACATTTGAAAAGTTCAAAGAATTTCAGAGTGAAGTTGAAAATCATCGTAATAAGAAAATAAAGTTTCTACGATCTGATCATGGAGGCGAATATTTGAGTTACGAGTTTGGTCTACATTTGAAACAATGCGGAATAGTTTCGCAACTCACGCCACCCGGAACACCACAACGCAATGGTGTGTCCGAACGTCAGAATCGCACTTTTACTTGGATATGGTGCGATCTATGATGTCTCTTACAGATTTACCGCTATCATTTTGGGGTTATGCTCTTGAGACGGCCGATTCACGCTAAATAGGACACCGCAAAATCCATTGAGACGACGCCTTATGAACTATGGTTTAGCAAGAAACCAAAGTTGTCGCTTCGAAAGTTTGGGGTTGCGATGCTTATGTGAAGAAACTTCAACCTGATAAGCTTGAACCCAAATCGAAAATGTGTCTTCATAGGATACCCAAAGGAGACAATTGGGTACACCTTCTATCACAGATCCAAGGCAAGACATTCGTTGTTAAAATGGATCCTTTCTAGAGAAGGAGTTTCTCTCGAAAGAAGTGAGTGGGAGGAAAGTGGAACTTGATGAGGTAATAGTACCAGCTCCCTTATTGAAAGTAGTTCGTCACGTAATCAGTTTCGTAACACCTACACCAGCTTAGTGAGGAAGATAATGATAAAGATCATGAAACTTCAGATCAAGTTGTCACCGAACTCAGAGATCAACCAGAACAAAATCCGCACTGAGTGGTACGGTAATCCTATTCTGGAAGTCATGCTACTAGATCATGGTGAACCTACGAACTATGAAGAAGCGATGGTGAGCCCAGATTTCGCAAAATGGCTTGAAGCCATGAAATCTGAGATGGGATCCATGTATGAGAACAAAGTATGGACTTTGGTAGACTTGCCCGATGATCGGCAAGCTATTGAGAATAAATGGATCTTTAAGAAGAAGACTGACGCTGATGGTAATGTAACTGTCTACAAAGCTCGACTTGTTGCAAAAGGTTTTCGACAAGTTCAAGGGGTTGACTACGATGAGACTTTCTCACCAGAAGCGATGCTTAAGTCCGTCTCAATCATGTTAGCAATTGCCGATTTTATGATTATGAAATTTGGCAAATGGATGTAAAACTGCATTCTTGAATGGATTTCTAGAAGAAGAGTTGTATATGATGCAACCAGAAGGTTTTGTTGATCCAAAGGGTGCTAACAAAGTGTGCAAGCTCCAACGATCAATTTATGGTCCAGTGCAAGCCTCTCGAGTTGGAATAAACGCTTTGATAGTGTGATCAAAGATATGGTTTTATATGACTTTTGGAGAAGCCTGTATTTACAAGAAAGTGAGTGGGAGCTCAGAGCATTTCGATATTATATGTGGACGACATATTGTTGATTGGAAATGATATAGAATTTCTGGATAGCATAAAAGGATACTTGAATAAAAGTTTTCAATGAAAGACCTCGGTGAAGCTGCTTACATATTGGGCATCAAGATCTATAGAGATAGATCAAGACGCTTAATAGGACTTTCACAAAGCACATACCTTGATAAAGTTTTGAAGAAGTTCAAAATGGATCGTGCAAAGAAAGGTTTTTACCTGTAGTACAAGGTGTAAGATTGAGTCGACTCAATGCCCGACCACAGCAGAAGATAGAGAGAAATGAAAATGTTCCTATGCTTCAGCCATAGGCTCTATCATGTATGCAATGCTGTGTACCAGACACTGACGTATGCTTAGCTGTAAGCTTGGCAGGAAGGTACCAAAGTAATCCAGAGTGGATCATCGGACAGCGGTCAAGAACATCCTGAAATACCGAAAAGGACTAAGGATATGTTTCTCGTATATGGAGGTGACAAAGAGCTAGTCGTAAATGGTTACGTCGATGCAAGCTTTGACACGGATCCAGACGATTCTAAATCGCAAACCGGTTACGTATTTTTATTAAACGGTGGAGCTGTCAGTTGGTGCAGTTCTAAACAAATCGTCGTGGCGGGATCTACATGTGAAGCAGAGTACATAGCTGCTTCGGAAGCAGCAAATGAAGGAGTCGGATGAAAGAGTTCATTTCCGATCTAGGTGTCATACCTAGTGCATCGGGACCAATGAAGATCTTCGTGACAATACGGTGCAATTGCCTTGGCAAAGGAATCCAGATTTCACAAGAGGACCAAGCATATCAAAAGACGCTTCAATTCCATTCGGGACCAAGTCCAAGTGGGAGACATAGAGATTTGCAAAATACATACGGATCTGAATGTTGCGCACCGCTGACTAAGCCTCTTCCACGAGCAAAACATGATCAGCACCAAGACTCCATGGGTGTTAGAATCATTATTGTGTAATCTAGATTATTGACTCTAGTGCAAGTGGGAGATCAAGGAAATATGCCCTAGAGGCAATAATAAAGTTATTATTTATTTCCTTATATCATGATAAATGTTTATTATTCATGCTAGAATTGTATTAACCGGAAACATAATACATGTGTGAATACATAGACAAACAGATAGTCACTAGTATGCCTCTACTAGACTAGCTCATTAATCAAGATGGTTATGTTTCCTAACCATAGACATGTGTTGTCATTTGATTAATGGGATCACATCATTAGGAGAATGATGTGATTGACATGACCCATTTCATTAGCTTAGCACTTGATCGCTTAGTATGTTGCTTATGCTATCTTCATGACTTATACAAAGTTCCTGCAACTATGAGATTATGCAACTCCGCTTACTGGAGGAACACTTTGTGTGCTACCAAACGTCACAACGTAATCGGGTGATTATAAAGGTACTCTACAAGTGTCTCCGAAAGTATATGTTGAGTTGGCATGAATCAAGATTAGGATTTGTCACTCCGATTGTCGGAGAGGTATCTCTAGGCCTTCTCGGTAATACACATCACATAAGCCTTGCAAGCATTGCAACTAATGAGTTAGTTGTGAGATGATGTATTACGGAACGAGTAAAGAGACTTTCCGGTAACGAGATCAAACTAGGTATTGGATACCGACGATCGAATCTCGGTAAGTAACATACCGATGACAAAGGAACAACGATGTTGTTATGCGGTTTGACCGATAAAGATCTTCAGAGAATATGTAGGAACCAATATGGGCATCCAGGTTCCGCTATTGGTTATTGACCGAGAATGGTTCTAGGTCATGTCTACATAGTTCTCGAACCGTAGGGTCCGCACGCTTAAGGTTTCAATGACGGTTATATTATGAGTTTATGTATTTTGATGTACCAAGGAGTTCGAGTCCCGGATGTGATCACGGACATGACGAGGAGTCTCAAATGGTCGAGACATAAAGATTGATATATTGGATGGTTATATTCGGACACCGGAAAGGTTCCGAAGTTTCGGAGAAAACGGAGTGCCGGAGGGGTTACCGAACCCCCGGGAAGTTATGGGCCTTATTGGGCCAAGAGGGAGAGAGGGCTGCACCAGAGGTGGCGACGCCCCCATGGGGAGTCCGACTGACTAGGAGGGGGGCGCGCCCCTTCCCTCTCCCTCTCCTTTCCTTCCCCTCCCTCTTCCTAGTAGGACTAGGAAAGGGAGTCCTACTCCTACTAGGAGGAGGACTCCCTCCCTTGGCGCGCCCTAGGGCTGGCCGCCCTCCCCTTGCTCCTTTATATACGGGGCAGGGGGCACCCTAGAACACACAAGTTGATCTTCGAGATCGCTCCTTAGCCGTGTGCGGTGCCCCTCCACCATATTCCACCTCGGTCATATTGTAGCGGTGCTTAGGCGAAGCCTGCGACGGTAGAACATCAAGATCGCCACCACGCCGTCGTCTTGTGGAACTCCTCCCCGACGCTTTGCTGGATCGGAGCCGGGGATCGCCATCGAGCTGAACGTGTGCTAAGAACTCGGAGGTGCCGGAGTAACGGTGCTTGGATCGGTCGGATCGTGAAGACGTACGACTACATCAACCGCGTTGATATAACGCTTCCGCTTTCGGTCTACGAGGGTACGTGGACGGATACTCTCCCCTCTCGTTGCTATGCCATCACCATGGTCTTGCGTGTTCGTAGGAAATTTTTTGAAATTACTACGTTACACAACACATACACCCAATGGAAATGGTTTGTTGGATCTCGATCGTAGTGATACACATATTCATAATATTGAAGCCGAAAGATGCAAAGTTAATAATGATAGTGCAACTCATTTGTGGAACTGCCGTTTAGGTCATATTGGTGTAAAGCGCATGGAGAAACTCTATGCTGATGGGATTTTGGAATCACTTGATTATGAATCACTTGATGCTTGCGAACCATGCCTTATGGGCAAGATGACTAAAGACTCCATTCTCCGGAACAATGGAGCGAGCAACTGACTTATTGGAAATAATACATACTGATGTATGCGATCTGATGATTGTTGAGGCTCGCGGCAAGTATCGTTATTTTCTGACCTTCATAGATAATTTGAGCAGATATGGGTATATCTACTTGATGAAACATAAGTCTGAAACATTTGAAAAGTTCAAAGAATTTAGAGTGAAGTGGAAAATCATCGTAACAAGAAAATAAAGTTTCTACGATCTTATCGTGGAGAAGAATATTTGAGTTACGAGTTTGGTCTTCAGTTAAAACAACGTGAAATAGTTTCACTACTCACGCCACCTGGAACACCACAGTGTAATGGTGTGTCCGAACGTCATAACCGTACTTTATTAGATATGGTGCGATCTATGATGTTTCTTACCGATCTACCACTATCATTTTGGGGTTATGCATTAGAGACAGCTACATTCACGTTAAATAGGGCACCATCTAAATCCATTGAGACGACACCGTATGAACTATGGTTTGGCAAGAAACCTAAGCCGTCGTTTCTTAAAGTTGGGGGTTGCGATGCTTATGTGAAAAAGTTTCAACATGATAAGCTTGAACCCAAATCAGGGAAATGCATCTTCATAGGATACCCAAAAGTTACTGTTGGGTACACCTTCTATCACAGATCCAAAGGCAAGATATTCGTTGCTAAGAATGGATCCTTTCCAGTGAAGGAGTTTCTCTTGAAAGAAGTGAGTGGGAGGAAAGTAGAACTTGATGAGGTAATCTGCACCTGCTCCCTTATTGAAACTAGTTCATCACGTAAATCTGTTCCTGTGACTCCTACACCAATTAGTGAGGAAGCTAATGATGATGATCATGTAACTTCAGATCAAGATACTACCGAACCTCGTAGGTCAACCAGAGTGAGATCCGCACCAGAGTGGTAATCCTATACTGGAGGTCATGTTACTTGACCATGACTAACCTACGAACTATGAGGAAGCGATGATGATCCCAGATTCCGCGAAATGGTTTGAGGCCATGAAATCTGAGATAGGATCCATATATGAAAACAAAGTATGGACTTTGGTTGACTTGCCCGATGATCGGCAAGCCAAAGAAAATAAATGGATCTTCAAGAGGAAGATGGACGCTGATAGTAGTGTTACTATCTACAAAGCTAGAATTGTCGCAAAAGGTTTTTGACAAATTCAAGGTGTTGACTAGAATGAGAGTTTCTCACTCGTATCTATGCTTAAGTCTGTCCGAATCATGTTAGCAATTGCCGCATTTTATGAAATCCGGCAAATGGATAAACAAAACTACATTCCTTAATGGATTTATTAAATAAGAGTTGTATATGATGCAACCAGAAGGTTTTTTCAATCCTAAAGGTGTTAACAAAATGTGCAAGCTCCAGCGATCCATCTATGAACTAGTGCAAGCATCTCGGAGTTGGAATATACGCTTTGATGAGTTGATCAAAGCATATAGTTTTATACAGACTTGTGGTGAAGCTTGTATTTACAATAAAGTGAGTGGGACACTACAACATTTCTGATAAGTATATGTGAATGACATATTGTTGATCAGAAATAATGTAGAATTATTCTGCAAAGCATAAAGGAGTGTTTGAAAGGAGTTTTTCAAAGAAAGACCTCAGTGAAGCTGCTTACATATTGAGCATCAAGATCTATAGAGATAGATCAAGACGGTTGATAAGTTTTTCCAATGAGTACATACCTTGACAAGATTTTGAAGTAGTTCAAAATGGAACAGTCAAAGAAAGATTTCTTGCCTGTGTTACAAGGTGTGAAATTGAGTAAGACTCAAAGCCCGACCACGGCAGAAGATAGAAAGAGAATGAAAGTCATTCCCTATGCCTCAGCCATAGGTTCTATAAAATATGCCATGTTGTGTACCAGATCTATTGTATACCCTACACTGTGTTTAGCAAGGGAGTACAATAGTGATCTAGGAGTAGATCACTAGACAGCGGTCAAAATTATCCTTAGTGGAATAAGGATATGTTTCTCGATTATGTAGGTGACAAAAGGTTCGTCGTAAAGGGTTACATCGATGTAAGTTTTGACACTGATCCAGATGACTCGAAGTCTCAATCTGGATACATATTGAAAGTGGGAGAAATTAGCTAGAGTAGCTCCGTGCAGAGCATTGTTGACATAGAAATTTGGAAAATACATACAGATCTGAATGTGGCAGACCCGTTGACTAAACTTCTCTCACAAGGAAAACATGATCACACCTTAGTACTCTTTGGGTGTTAATCACTTAGCGATGTGAACTAGATTATTGACTCTAGTAAACCCTTTGGGTGTTGGTCACATGACGATGTGATCTATGGGTGTTAAAAACATGGTGATGTGAACTATTGGTGTTAATCACATGGCGTTGTGAACTAGATTATTGACTCTAGTGCAAGTGGGAGACTGAAGGAAATATGCCCTAGATGCAATAATAAAGTTATTATTTATTTCCTTATTCTCATGATAAATTTTTATTATTCATGCTATAATTGTATTAACCGGAAACATAATACTTGTTTGAATACATAGACAAACAGAGTGTCACTAGTATGCCTCTACTTGACTAGCTCGTTGATCAAAGATGGTTATGTTTCCTAGCCATTGACATGAGTTGTCATTTGATTAACGGGATCACATCATTAGGAGAATGATGTGATTAACTTGACCCATTCCGTTAGCTTAGCACACGATCATTTAGTATGTTGCTATTGCTTTCTTCATGACTTATACATGTTCCTATGACTGTGAGATTATGCAACTCCCGTTTACCGGAGGAACACTTTGTGTGCTACCAAATGTCACAACGTAACTGGGTGATTATAAAGGTGCTCTACAGGTGTCTCCGAAGGTACTTGTTGGCTTGGCGATTTGTCACTCCGATTGTCAGAGAGGTATCTCTGGGCCCTCTCGGTAATGCACAACACTTAAGCCTTGCAAGCATTGCAACCAATGAGTTAGTTGCGGGTTGATGTATTACGGAACGAGTAAAGAGACTTGCCGGTAACGAGATTGAACTAGGTATTGAGATACCGACGATCGAATCTTGGGCAAGTAACATACCGATGACAAAGGGAACAACTTATGTTGTTATGCATCTGACCGATAAAGATCTTCGTAGAATATGTGGGAGCCAATATGAGCATCCATGTTCCGCTATTGGTTATTGATCGGAGACGTGTCTCGGTCATGTCTACATAGTTCTCGAACCCGTAGGGTCCGCACGCTTAATGTTTCGATGACAGTTATATTATGAGTTTATATGTTTTGATGTACCGAAGATTGTTCGGAGTCCCGGATGTGATCACGGACATGACGAGGAGTCTTGAAATGGTCGAGACATGAAGATTGATATATTGGAAGCCTATATTTAGATATCGGAAGTGTTCCGGGTGAAATCGGGAGTTTACCGGAGTACCGGAGGGGTTACCGGAACCCCCCGGGGGTTAATGGGCCATAATGGGCCTTAGTGGAGAAGAGGAGAGGCGGCCAGGGCAAGGGCTGCGCGCCCCTCCCCCTAGTCCGAATAGGACAAGGAGAGGGGGGCGGCGCCCCCCTTTCCTTCTTCTCCTCCACCTTTCCCCCCCTCTTCTCCTAATCCAACAAGGAAAAGGGAGGGAGTCCTACTCCCGGTGGGAGTAGGACTCCTCCTGGCGCGCCCCCTCCTGGCCGGCCGCACCTCCCCCCTTGCTCCTTTATATACGGGGGTAGGAGGGCACCCTAGAGACACAACAATTGATCCTTTGATCTTTTAGCCGTGTGCGGTGCCCCCCTCCACCAAAGTCCACCTCGATAATACTGTAGCGGTGCTTAGGCGAAGCCCTGCGTCGGTAGAACGTCATCATCGTCACCACGCCGTCGTGCTGATGAAACTCTCCCTCAACACTCAGCTGGATCGGAGTTCGTGGGACGTCATCGGGCTAAACGTGTGCTGAACTCGGAGGTGTCGTGCGTTCGGTACCTGATCGATCAGATCGTGAAGACGTACGACTACATCAACCGCTTGTGCTAACGCTTCCACTTTCGGTCTACGAGGGTATGTGGACAACACTCTCCCCTCTCGTTGCTATGCATTACCATGCGTGTGCGTAGGAATTTTTTTGAAATTACTACATTCCCCAACAGGCCCACGTGGCCATCGTCGATGCATGCATGCATCACTTTGACCTACATCGGGAGAGGTTAATTAATTTCACCATTGATGAGGATTCTTTTGGTATGTACATGTTACGGCAGGAGCATATAGTATGCGGTGAGGGGGGAGGGGACCATCATATGTAGTACGCTTCATGAACCTCGCTCTGTGTGGGTGCATGGTTTACGGTTTTTGAGGCGTGTGGCACATCAAAGTTGTGCATTTTTGGTATTCAACATATATATGTTTGGCCCACATGCAAAGCAGTGGTGGTTGTCCTCTCGCACCCACTTAAGCGGTTATCAGCGATATCGATGCTTTCCATCTATGGGCCTGCTTGGTCCATCACTACGTTTTGCCTGACAACACAAGAGAGGTTAATTTGACTTAGGAGGGGATTATTTTTTTGCTTGTAATACGATATATATATAGGTCATGCTCTGGGATGACACGCATGATATAGTTTGAGCACACACACATGCATGTTTACGCATGACTCCTCCCATCGAGTCGAAGTGGCTAGTACACCGACACATCATGAACCGATCTCACTCTGTGTGGGGAGCTAGTGTATGATTTTTGACGCACGCGCCACATCAATGTTGTGAAATGGTATTCAAACATTCATGCACGTATCACCTCCATACATATGTATGTAGTGGTTGCCTTTGAACGGTATACTCCCTCATGTGGTTATCGGTGACAAGCCTATATATTCGTGGGCCCGCGTGGACATCCATGATCACCTTGACCGACAACAAGATAGGTTACCATGGCGGATTCTTCATTTGGTTCATGTTATCGTAGTATAGGTCATGGTGCGATTTAGACCTAATTAAGTTTGAGCGCATATACTATGAACACATGCATGCATGAATCCCCGTCGTTGGCTTGAAGTGTGGTGTAACATACATATGCATCATCAACCTAACTCTCACTCAGTGTGGGATTTCTAGTTCGAAATCACGGTGCCACATCAAAGTTGATCCATTGTTACTCAAAAACACATCTCTCCATACATATGTTTGGGCCACACGCATGCAGTGGTTGTCTTCGAGGACTAGCTACTTGCGTGATTATTGGCGAGCTGGCCCATCTCCGGGGTTGCATGGACGACCATCACTTTGACCAACAACAAGAGAGAGGTTGTACGACCAAGGTGGATTATTCTTGGTCCATTTTACGATCCATCTTGGTGAGAGATTCCTCTCTGGCCTGCCGACTGAAAGTGTGTGTGGGGGGGGGGGCTGCTATTTCGCACTTTGCTAGGTGAACCTCAGTTGGGGGGGAATGCATTCATAGCTTAGGATTCCCTTCGTGGCAACACGAGGGGGGTGCTGCTAGCTGCTACTTCGCACTTTGCTAGGTGAACCTCGGTTGGGGGGGTGGCATGCATTCATAGCTTAGGATTTCCTTCGTGCCGACACGAGGGAGGGGGGCTGCTAGCTACTTCGCACTTTGGTAGGTGAGCCTCGGTTGGGGGGGGGGGCATGCATTCATAGCTTAAGATTCCCTTCGTGCCGACATGAGGGAGGGGGCTGTTAGCTACTTCGCACTTTGCTAGGTGAACCTCGGTTGGGGGGCATGCATTCATAGCTTAGGATTCCCTTCGTGACGACACGAGGGAGGGGGGCTGCTAGCTACTTCACACTTTGCTAGGTGAACCTCGGTTGGGAGAGAGGGGACATCCATTCATAGCTTAGGATCCCCTTCGTGCCAACACGAGGGGGGTGGGGGCAAGCAATACCGTGTGCTTTGCGAGATAGGTGCCACATCGAAGTTGCATTTGGTATTTGAAAATCAAAGCACCCTTTTTGTCGTGGTTTTGTCACAGCAGATGTCCTCATGAAAGGACTTAGTCGTGGAGCCATCGCTACGGGTTAGCTTGAAGGGGTTAAAGCGGACACAAGGACGCAAGAGAGTTTATACTAGTTCAGCCCCTTCGATGAAGGTAAAAGCCTATGTCTAGTTGTGATGGAATTGATGGGGGTTTCGATGACTAGGGAGCAAACAAGCTTCGCCTAAGTCTCGAGTTGTTGTCTCTTCTCCTGAATCGCCGCCGGGTCGTCCCCTTATATACATGGGTGACGCCCGTCGGTTTGCAGAGTCCCGAGATCGGCTCATAAACGTGTCCGGTTCGGTCTCTAGTATTTCTAACTTACAACACAAGTTACATACTAATGCCGGTTCACGGCTACAAGCCTTAAACCGGTTCTGGGCCTTGGGCCCTTATAGAATATCCACACGGGCTACAAGCATACTTGACTACTGATGGAGTTAACCCGGCCTCTCCTGGACGGTTTATGCCCGGTAGTAATATCCCCAACATTAGGCCCCAGATTGATTTGAACAGGTTCATGTCAATCCTTAGTAAAAAACTTCGTCTTCAACATCTTCTTGGTTGAACCGTCGTGCTGCCATCTTCTCAGATTGTGGTGAACCGGCATGACATCATCTGTCATAAAGAACTGTATATAACATCTTTTCATTAACGAGTCTGCAACAATCGAGGCGACAGCTCCGCTTCCAAACTTGCGGCCCCTTGATTTTCGCGCCCGACACACATATCCCTTGCCTTTATAAATAGAACGAAGGGTCATTTCTTTTTTCCCCTTCGTGCCCCTCTGCTTCGTCTTCCTCGTGCCGCCCAGCTTCGGAGCTCCGCCGCCGCCGTCAACTTCTGCACCAACCTTGGCCGCTGCATCACCCTGAACATACCAGAGCATCGCGGCGACCTTCTGCTTCTTCCTCAGCCCCGGTAAATCTTCTGTCCTTTCACCATAGATCTGTTCTAGGGTTTCCCTGTTCTTCGGTGCTCATCGCTTGCTTCTTGCTCATATGCTAACATTTAGTTAAGTCTGCGAATCTTTGTTCTGCGTAGCGGTAGTTTTTTAGCATCCGCTGTCACTTGCGCATCTCAAGGTCATAGATCTCCCTGCATCCTTGCTCATTGATTCGGTACCGCTCCGTTTTGGATCTTGAATATTTATCTCTTTTCTGAATATGCTCCAGATCCAAAACTGTGATAAGCTTTTGTGAAACCTGTTTTCGCACATCTACTTTTGATTCATCAATGTTTCGCACAGCGGTTTTAACTTTGAAGAGAAATTGACAACTCGGCATATACCATTAGTCCCCTTGTTGAACCGCCAGGGTTTTCCGGTTTATGTATTGCCACCTTGCAAAACTCCGGTTTATAAGCAACTTCTTCCAGTTTAACAATGAATGTATCAATATATAGCCTTCCAACATACTCTTGAACCGGTATTACTGCTTTGCACATTGCATCATGGCCAAGCAAGTGTACGAGTGTAACTGGGTCCCTTCTCGAGTGACTGAAACTCAATGGATAACTTAGTCCGCTTTTGGCGCCTTTAGGCAAAAAAGCGTCATTCATCGGAGGGTCCACGGCCCGAGAGCTCTCCGTAACCCAAGGATGGAGAAGTTGTTGTGTTTGTTGATCATTTAGCCCGGGCTTCATCCACCCGTTCAAAGTTTTATCGAGATGTCTTGGCCAGCTTCCAATCAAGGTCCACAAGACATTGGCCCCAACTACATAACCAATATCTGCACTTTCAAGTGCTCGTGAGGTGTTCTTTCAAGAGGAGCCCACAATTGAATTGTTCGAGATTGCTTCCATCTAAACCGCCGCACTGAATTTTCTCGACGGTCCCAACACCGAGTTGGGTGGTGTGGCGATTCAAAAGCGAAAGAGGTCACTTACCCTCACGCCAAACTGCACGGCCATCCCAAAGAGTGGAACTCAACATGGTTTTATCAAGAAAGATACCTCTCCCGAGGGAGAAAATCCTTTACCGGTTACCGTCCGGGCTGCTAAGCAACACACATCCCCTCCCTCACAGATCGATCGCTAAGGAAATAAGCAAATATGCCCTCAACTATCCAAGCTCCGGCCTTCATGGCCAACGGGTTGTGAGGAGTTGATCTTGCTCGCTGCTTTGGATATCTTGAGAGTATCTGCCGAGCTCTGCGCTCCGGTTTGATGTGCAAATACAGAAGATGTGAAAGACCCTCTCGGCATATTGAGATCCAAATGACAGACGATGAAGTTCTTGAGGCTGTTAAGAGGATGTTAAACGAACGGAAGTCGCTTGCGCCCAAACCAGCCTGGCTCCTTTTACGCCATTAACAAACCGCCAAATAGTAAGACTCATATCTTATGCCTTTATAAAATCTGACTATGTTTAAGTACTCTTTGTTGATATTAACATCTTTCAAACAGGGTGATGATCCATTTTGGAGCAAGAAGACTCCACAAGAGAAACCGGTGGCAATAACCCGGCCCAAGACCAAAGTTGTGAAGAAACCAGCAAATAGAAAGAAAACCACTGCCTCCTCCGATCCACCAGCTGATGATGATGTGGGTAATCCGGATCTTGTGGTAGAACTTGACTCACTTGGTCTATTTTTTACACGCCTTATTGATAATGATTATTGCCAGGATAGTGCTGAAGCTAGTCATGCTGATGTTGTAGAGGTAATCGCTCTTTCTTCCGATTCAAACCCTTTACCTTCAGTAAAAATCCGTCAGGCAAACCGGAAATTTAAATTTTCTCATCTCTTGCTTACTTGGATCGAAACTTTCTTATGAAGACACAACAGCATGAAGCTCGTTGCGCAACCTGGCACAGCGGCCAGGTAGTCACCTCCACCGGTTTACCGAACAGTCCGGTTCAGAAACGCCGTTCAGAGGTCTCTAACTGTTTTGTCAATGCTTATCCTAAAGCGGGTTGCATTCGTCAACCTCTTAATCCATCTGACTCCGATTATCAGGTGACTTCCCATTCTTCCTCTGGCGAGTCGACAGGCACCCAACTCCCACCACTCAAGACAGTGCTTGGGTGAGCCATATTCCTGATAATGATGTTTGGTATACCACTTTCAATGTTCATTGGACTGATCCGACTTTTTCCTTTCAGGGCCAAGCCTAGGCCAAGCAAGAAAGCTCGCCTGGATAAAGCGGCAGAAGACGATGCTCCTGAACCGACCCAAATACCAAATCCCGAGGAACACATCCAGGATGATATACTAACCGACCCACCATTGCAAGATCATGATGTTACTATTGAAGAGGCATATGTTGATACCACCGGTCCTTCAAATCAACCCACGAGTCCTGCTCAAACTGACAAGACAGCGAGTCCACCAAAGCAGACGGATAAACCGGCGACCCCAGCGCGAACCGGCGAAGCCAAGGATGACGATGTTGTGATTACTGGTTTGGCCATTCCGAGCCAGGTAATCCTGTCGCTTTGTCCAAGCACACTGCAAAGGATGAATTTACTGCGTTTGGTAAAGGCAAGTGGAATGCCGATTTGGCAACTTATGCCGCTTTGAATCCCCAAGATCTTCATTCCGGTTATCTGAACCGGTTATACACCAGCCGTGATTATGAAGCCTGTTTGGTAAATATGATGCAGGACAAATATGAGGTAAATTCCATATGACTCCCTGCTTGTATATTTCAATCTGTCAACTCTAATAGCCCCCTAGTAACGGTTTAAGATGTGAACTTAAACCGGGACTTCCCAATATAATCCTGAGGAAAGCTTTAATTTTGGGAAAGTAGCCCCCAAGGGCCGGTTCAACTTCATGTAGTTAAACCGGGACTTTTATACCATAAGAAATCCAATATCCCTCAAGGACAGAGCAATTAGGCATTAGCCCCCAAGTGCCAAGTTGAATACTTGTATTGAGCTTGGGACTTTATATAGAAATTGTAGGATGAAAAACAAATATGCATTAGCCCCCAAGTACCAAGGGCATAACTTGTTGTGGGGTTGGTACTTCAACTCTTCACCTTAATCTTTACCAAATGATTTTCTGTATGTAGGCTGATCTGAACAAGAAAGAAAGTCAAATCGCTGATCTCCAAGAAAACCTGAAATCCCAGCAAGCTGAAACCTCCAAGGCAAAGAATGAATTAACCAGCGCTTTAAGCGTCATGGAAAAGCTTAAGGAGGGCTTCAACAAGGAGCGGGCGGATTGGGCCACTGAAAAGGCCGCTTTAATTCAACGGGCAGAAAATGCTGAAGCTGCCCTTAAACCGGTAGTGGATGAACTGTCGAGTGTAAAGCGGCAAGTGCATGCCATGACCGCCGCTGTCTTTGGTAAGCTCTTCTTTTTTTTAAATTTCTGACATAACGAAGCTTTCTCATGTAATTGCCGGTTTATTAACACTTTGAATGATATAGGGACACACATTGGCCACTTGGGATCAGATGTGCGGAAGAAATTGAAAGCCTCTTATACATTGATAGAGCAACTCTATATTGGTGCGCAGCGGATCATTAGCACCGCTTCTCATAACAACCCGACACCGACCTTGATCCATGACACCCTTAAAAGGTTGTTAATGCTTCCTGCTCGGTTTGAAGAATTAAAGAAATCTGCTGCTAGAACCGGTGCCATAAACGCCTTAATCCGGGCCAAAGCGTGGGTGCCGGACTTTGATCCCATTGAAGCGGCCCATGGCTTCCCAAGCTTGAAGGAAGACGGGATAGAATTCAGCGAAGAGGATCTTCAAGCTATAAACCGGGAAGTGCGCCCTTTGGCTTGTCAGCTGGTTGAAGAGGCAAATCTGTCTCACTATCAGGCCCAATATGATGGAGAAAATAAACGAGTGTCTGCACCGATTCCGGAAGCGGAGAACCTTATACCGCCAATCCGTAAGCATACTTACGCTCCTGATATTGAACCGTCGTTGCTGATCAATGATGAAGCCGTATTCCAAGCATTAATGGGAATCGACCGACGATCGTTGATTTCCAGCCACTGGGTAGGGAATCGGTTGAAGCGCACAGATCACCCGCAACCATCGTGCCAAGCTGGCGATCAAGCATAAACCGAGGCGGTTTACATTACTGCTTCCTTATGTTATGCCAAAAACAATTATCTTATCTAAGCACTATGTTGCCTTGTAATAGACTAGCTGCCACACTTTGTGTTGATATGCCTTCGTGCATATTTATTGCAATTCATGTTTTTGTTGAATCATCAACCTTAAACTGTTGCCTGCAGCAAAAAGCTTAAAAACGCCATTGTGGTTGTATCACCAGGCGGGTCATCACATGGATATGAAATTAAAGATAATACTTTAGATTAAACATATGATAAAATATGGGAATATATGATACCTGCCATCATAGGGCATGAAGTTGGCTGTGCGAATCTTGAAGCGGAGTTGTAAGAAATCCGCTCTGCTGAAGGAGAAAACAGCTCCTGTGTACATAGGGTCGGTTTACCGGGTAAACCGTTCCGGTTTAAGATGAACAACGGTGTTACTCCATAATAGGATGTTTTATCAAAAATCAAACCGGGCAAAGTGTCTCCGGATGAACAACAAACCTTGTCCCGTCAACTGACAGTTGAATCGGTTTAATAATTGTCGGTTTAAGAACACAACAAGAGAAATATGCAAAAAGACAAACAGATTTCAAGCAAAGACAAAGATAAAATCTTTTGCGAAAGAGGCTGTTTGAGCCGATCAAGTGGCATTACCATGGTCGGACACGACCAAGCCCCCAATAGGTGTAGCTACGGTTCATGTCAGCCAGGTCCCCAAATGATGCAGTGGCATTACGCCGATCAAGAGGTGTAGTGATGGTTCGGGTTCGACCAAGCCCCCAAGTGATTTTGTGGCCTTAGGCCGACCAAGAGGCGTGACTGGTTCATACGTGACCAAGTCCCCAAGTGATCTTGTGGCTTTCGCCTGTCAAAAGGTGTTGCATTGGTTCGGACACGACCAAGCCCCCAAGTGACATGATATAAAGCTTCGTTAAAAAGCCAACTCAAGAGGTAAATCGGAGATCGCTTTAAGATAAAAACTCCGTGTAACCACTCATGATGTAAAAATAACAGAGACCCCTCTTTAGCTAAGGCTCCGGTTTATTGTATTGATCATAATATATACATCGTCATAATATGTACATAAGTAAAGCCTATGGCTCAAGTATAGTAGGGCCAAAGATGAGCTATGTTCCCGGCCTGCTGGTCTCCTCCTCTGATGTACGTGAGTCTTTATGCTCTCGAATGTCAATCAGATAGTACGACCCGTTGTGCAGATTCTTGCTGACCACGAAAGGTCCCTCCCAAGGCGGGGATAGCTTGTGCATATCAGTATGGTCTTGGATGAGCCGGAGCACCAAATCTCCTTCTTGAAAGGTTCTGGTTCTAACTCGGCGACCGTGATAGCGACGAAGATCCTGCTGGTAAATCGCCGAACGGGCAGCTGCAATGTCACGCTCCTCATCCAATACGTCCAAAGCGTCTTGCCGAGATACCTCATTGTCCGCTTCAACATAAGCTGCTACACGAGGTGAGTCATGACGGATATCACTGGGGAGAACCGCCTCCGCTCCGTAGACCATGAAGAATGGTGTGTATCCTGTTGATCTGTTGGGCGTAGTAGTGATGCTCCATAATACAGATGGTAACTCCTCAACCCAACAACCCAGCGTCCGCTGCAAAGGAACCATAAGCTGGGGTTTGATGCCTCGTAAGATCTCTTGGTTAGCTCTCTCTGCTTGGCCATTGGACTGTGGGTGAGCCACTGATGAAACATCAAGCCGGATGTGCTCACGTTCATAGAACTCCTTCATAGCACCCTTAGACAGATTGGTACCATTATCAGTAATGATACTGTGTGGAAAGCCAAACCGGAAAATCACCTTTTTTATGAATTGAACCGTCGTGGCTGCATCACACATGTTGACAGGCTCCGCTTCTACCCACTTTGTAAATTTGTCAACCGCCACCAAAAGGTGGGTCTTCTTGTCCTTGGACCGTTTGAAAGGCCCAACCATACCCAGCCCCCAAGTCGCAAACGGCCAAGTAATTGGAATCATCCTCAATTCTTGAGCCGACACATGAGCGCGTCTTGAGAACTTCTGACAGCCGTCACATCGCCTAACCAGGTCCTCCGCATCAGCATGAGTAGTCAACCAATAGAAACTATGACGAAACGCCTTAGCCACCAGAGATTTTGAATCAGTGTGGTGACCACAATCTCCTTCGTGGATTTCGCGCAAGATCTCACAGCCTTCCTCTAGTGATATGCAACGTTGAAACGCTCCTGACACGCTGCAATGATGCAACTCGCCATTGACAATAGTCATGGACTTGGATCGCCGGATTATTTGCCTGGCCAGCATCTCATCCTATGGTAACTCGCCCCGGTTCATGTATGCAAGATAAGGAATCGTCCAATCCGGAATGACATGCAGAGCCGCCACCAACTGAGCCTTCGGATCAGGAATAGCCAAATCCTCTTCGCCAGGGAGCTTGACCGACGGGTTATGCAGGACATCCAAGAAGACATTAGGCGGAACCGGTTTACGCTGAGAGCCCAGCCGGCTTAAAGCGTCCGCCGCTTCGTTCTTCCGTCATCCACGTGATCCACCCGATATCCCTTGAAGTGGCTGCAATAATATCCACCTCACGACGGTATGCTGCCATGGCGGGTCCTTAGAATCCCAAGTACCGGACACTTGTTGGGCCACCAGTCCGAGTCACCAAGCACTTAACTCGGCTGAGATTCATCTCCTTAGCCATCCGGAGACCATGGAGTAAAGCTTCGTACTCAGCTGCATTGTTAGTACAAGGGAACATTAAGCGGAGAACGTAACAGAACTTATCACCTCGTGGGGAAGTTAATACGACTCCAGCTCCCGAGTCCTCCAATTGCCTGGACCCATCGAAATGAATAGTCCAATAGGTGTGATCCGGCTTTTCTTCAAGTGCTTGTAGTTCCGTCCAATCATTGATGAAATCCACAAGTGCTTGAGACTTGAGCACCGTCTGAGGCACGTATTTCAAGCCGTGCGGCCCAAGCTCTATAGCCCACTTGGCAATCCGGCCAGTTGCCTCCCTGTTTTGAATTATATCTCCCAAAGGAACAGAGCTGACCACCGTGATGGGATGTCCCTGGAAGTATTGCTTAAGCTTCCGGCTTGCCATGAAAACTCCATACACCAGCTTCTACCAATGCGGGTATCTTTGCTTGGACTCAATAAGCACCTCGCTGATATAGTAAACCGGACGCTGAACCGGATATTCCTTGCCCGCGTCCTTGTGCTCTACCACGATAGCTACGCTGACTGCACGAGCATTAGCCGCCACATATAGTAGCAAAGGTTCTTTGTCAATCGGAGCAGCAAGAACAGGCGGATTGGCTAGCTGCCGCTTTAAGTCCTCCAATACTTTATCAGTTACCGGACTCTAGACAAAGGGATCTGCTTTCTTCAGCATCTGATATAAAGGGATCGCCTTCTCACCGAGGCGGCTGATAAACCGGCTCAACGCAGCAATCCGGCCTGCCAAGCGCTGGACATCATTGATACATTTCGGTTTAGCCAGGGAGGTGATAGCTGTGATCTTCTCCGGATTAGCCTCGATTCCACTGTTGGACACTAGAAAACCCAATAATTTGCCTGCCGGTACACCAAAAACACACTTGGCCGGGTTGAGCATCATTTTGTATGTTCGTAGGTTATCAAAGGTTTCCTTCAAATCATCAACCAGAGTCTCCTTCTCCCTTGACTTAACCACAATATCATCCACATAGGCATGTACATTACGGCCGATCTGCTTATGAAGGCAATTTTGTACACACCGTTGATAAGTTGCTTGAGAACTCTTGAGCCCAAAGGGCATAGATACATAGCAGAAGGCTCCAAAGGGGGTTATGAACACCGTCTTCTCCTGGTCCTTAACTGCCATCTTGATCTGATGATAACCAGAATATGCATCCAGAAAACTCAAACGCTCACAACTCGCGGTAGCATCAATAATCTGATCGATGCGGGGGAGGGCAAAAGGATCTGCTGGACAAGCCTTGTTAAGATCTGTGTAATCCACACACATGCGCCAGGTGCCATTTTTCTTAAGGACCAGCACCGGATTAGCTAGCCATTCAGGATGGAACACTTCAACAATAAAGCTAGCCGCTAAGAGCCTGGCCACTTCCTCTCCAATAGCCTTGCGCCTTTCTTCGTTGAACCGGCGGAGAAACTGCTTCACCGGTTTGTACTTAGGATCAACATTAAGAGTGTGCTCAGCGAGTTCCCTCGGTACACCTAGCATGTCAGAAGGCTTCCATGCAAAAATGTCCCGGTTCTCACGGATGAACTCGATGAGCGTGCTTTCCTATTTCAGATCCAAGTTGATGCTGATACTAAAATGCTTGGACGAATCGCCAGGTACAAAGTCAACAAGCTTAGTCTCAGCCGCCGATTTGAACTTTAGGGTCGGATCATGCTCTGTGGTTGGCTTCTTCAACGGAGTCATGTCCGCCGGATCAACATTATCCTTGTAGTACTTCAACTCTTCCGTGGCACAAACCGCCTCTGCATAGGCCGCATCACCTTCTTCACACTCCAAGGCAATCTTGCGACTTCCATGAACGGTTATGGTACCCTTGTGACCCCGCATCTTGAGCTACAGATAAATATAACAGGGCCGTGCCAAAAAATTGGCATAAGCCGGCCGCCCAAATAAAGCGTGGTATGGGCTCCGGATCTTCACCACCTCAAAACCCAATGTTTCTGACCTGGAATCATGATCATCTCCAAAGGCCACCTCCAGAGCTATCTTGCCAATGGGATATGCTGACTTACCAGGTACCACACCATGGAATACCGTATTGGACAGTTTAAGATTCTTGTCTATTAGCCCCATGCGATGGAAGGTCTCATAGTACAAGATATTAATGCTGCTTCCTCCATCCATGAGCACTTTAGTGAACTTATAACCTCCCACCTGAGGTGCCGCCACCAACGCTACCTGACCCGGATTGTCAACCCGGGGAGGGTGATCTTCTCTGCTCCATATGATTGGCTGTTCGGACCAGCGTAAATAATGAGGCACGACCGGTTCAACAGAATTCACTGCTCGCTTGTGAAGCTTCTGGCCTCGCTTGTCTAAGCTAGTGGTAAACACATGATATTGTCCGCTATTCAACTGCTTTGGATTGCTCTGATAGCCGGACTGTTGCTGCTGGTTGTAACCACCCTGGCTATTCTGATTGTTTTGATTGTTATGTCCACCCTGATCTCCATTGAAGCCTGAACCGGCATTTCCTCCACCGTGACCCGGCCCATGGAATCCGGATCCTGAGCCACCACCTGATCCGTGATCATACCGGAATGCATTAGAATTTTTGAACTCCTGCATAATATAGCAATCCTTCCAAAGGTGGGTGGCTGGCGACTCCTTCGTCACGTGCTTTGGGCAGGGCTGGTTTAATAGATAAGTCAGGTGGTACGGGTTAGGGTTTTGAACTCCACCGCGATTTGGCGGTTTACCCTTCCGTCGCTGGCCCCTGTCCTACGCGTTAGTATTAGCCACAAAGTCCATGCTGCCATCCGCTTTACGCTTGCCTCCATTACCATGACCTGCCGTGTTGTGTGGCTGCCCCTTGGAGTTGTTGTTCTTCTTTCCCTTCCCTGTCTTGCCATCATCAGACTCGGGATCCTTGGTACCATCAGAATCAGCATACTTCACTAATGCAGTCATGAGGGTCCCCATATCGTTACAATGGCGCTTCATCCGTCCCAATTTCAACTTCAGAGGTTTAAACCGGCAGTTGCTTTCCAAAGTTATAACTGCGGAGTCGGCGTTGATATGGTCTGATGAGTGCAAAATTTCCGAGACCCGGCGTACCCAGCGGGTTGTTGACTCTCCTTCCTCCTGGACACAGGCCGCTAAGTCCACTATCGACATGGGCTGCTTACATGTATCCATGAAATTCTGGATAAACCGGGCTCGCAACTGGGCCCATGAACTGATAGAATTGGCTGGTAAGCTCTTTAACCAAATACGGGCTGTCCCTTCAAGCATCATGGTAAAATACTTTGCACATGCCGCTTCATCTATGTCAAGCATGTCCATGGCCATCTCATAGCTCTCTACCCATGCTTCCGGAGACAAATCGGCCGTGTAATTTGGCACCTTGCGCGGGCCCTTGAAATCCTTGGGCAGGCGCACATTGCGTAAAGCGGGGACAAGACAAGGCACTCCCAAAGAACTAGAAGTAACCCCTGGCTCGATCGAGGTGGTTGGACGAACCGGCATAAGCTGACGAGCCTCATGTTGCGCTGCTAGCTCAGCATCCCTTCGTGCTCGGGCCCGGTCCACCACGTCCCGAGCATCACCCGCCGGGTTATGGCCACGGGGCGCTTCACGGTTCCGTGCATTACTGGATACGGCCGGTTCATCCATCCTCCTGCTGTAACTCCGGCTTGGATGGGGGTTGGAATGAATTCGGTCACGGCTATATGAATATGCTTCCAGCTGAACCAAGGCTGTTCGAAGAAGTTCCTCAACCCGGCGCGTCTCCACCGCTTGCGGCGAGTCACCTTCAATCGGGATGGCCTCCAGCCGTGAAGCGGCGGCGCTAAGATTGTCCATTGGATTGGAATAATGACCTGGAGGTGTCTGGACAGGCTGAGGTACGATGTTATTCTGTCGAGGCAGCTCCATCAGGCGAGGCTGAACCGGCGCACCCGTCCCAGGTGCCTCCGCCCGGTTTAGCCACGACCGGTTACTAGTCCCTGCTCCTGGGGTATTAAAGAGGTTTCTGGCATCGAAAACCATCGGCAGGCGAGACCGATGCTTCCTTTTCAAGACTTCATGCGACGCGTTCTGGTCCAGCATAAGCTTATAGGCCTGCGCATCTAAAGAGGCCCGCTCTGCGGCCATCCTGCTGTTCTCGGCTGCCAGGTCGGCCTTGGCCTGAGTGATATGTTCCCTCACCTTTGCAATTTCCGCGTTGTGGGCGTCCTGATCGGACGGGTTAGCCTCCGCCATAAGCACAGCCAACGCATCAAACAGATCAGATAAGACTTGAGCCGGCGGGTGCACAGGGCCTCCTGCCCCGACCGCCGCTGCTGACCCGGAGAACATCCCTGCCGCGGTCGAAGAGTGGACCGCCGCCTGTGTACCGGCCATGAATATCCGAACCCAGTTGGGCAGATCAGAGGGGTTCGGAATACTGTTGTCATCGGAACAGCCCCTAGTCCGGTCGTCCTGTAGCTAATACAATGATTTGGTTTCTCCGGTCGAGGACTCGTCGCCGGAATAAACGAGGGTCTCGCTGCCAGATTCCGATCCACCATCATAGTCTCCTCCGTGGATGACTCCCATGAAGGCACGCTTCACAGCCGGTTTAACCAGGGCAGATCTCGCATGCTGAGCCGTTTCGATGATGTCTGTGCAGATGTCCGGCTCAGGGCCCGGTTGAAAGTGCAACTATCCCTAGGTGGTTTTGGTAATTCATAACAACATATGGCTCATTGAGCTAATGCTATTCCAAGATGAACATTTCAGGAAAGCTCAATGAATGGCATGGCATGGATGATGAAAGTGGATCCCTCAAAATGCTAATGACAAAGGATTGGCTCAAGCTCAAAAGCTCAAGACTCTTCATTTTATATTTTAGTGATTCAAGATCACATTGAGTCTATAGGAAAAGCCAATACTATCAAGAAGGGATGAGGTGTTGCTTAATGAGCCTGTTGCTTCATGTGCTTAGTGATATGCTCCAAAACCCTCAGCTACTTTCTCACATCCACATATGACCTGAACCTAAAGCCAAAGTCGGTCTCACCGATTCTTCCTATCCGGCACCACCGATTCCAAATGTCATAGCCACTGCCACAAACCCAAGGCAAATCGGTTCTACCGATAGGGATCTCGGTCTCACCGAGATGGGATTGTAATCTCTCTGTTTCCTTTTCGTAACTTTTCGGTCTCACCGAAAGAGCGGATCGGTCCCACCGAGATTGCAATGTAAACTCTCTGTTTCCCTTTTGTAACATTTCAGTCTCACCGAAAAGAGCAAATCGGTCCCACCGAGTTTACCTGACCAACTCTCTGGTTAGCTAATTACCAAAATCGGTCTTACCGAGTTTGTGTAATCGATCTCACCGAGATTACGTTATGCCCTAACCCTAATCATATCGGTCCTACCGAGATGCATGTCAGTCCCACCGAAAACCCTAACGGTCACTAGGTTTACTAAAATCGACGTGACCGAGTTTGTTGATTCGGTCCCACCAAGATTGGTAAATTGTGTGTAACGGTTAGATTTTGTGGAGAGGCTATATATACCCCTCCACCTCCTCTTCATTCGTGGAGAGAGCCATCAGAACAAACCTACACTTCCAACTTACCATTTCTGAGAGAGAACCACCTACTCATGTGTTGAGACCAAGATATTCCATTCCTACCATATGAATCTTGATCTCTAGCCTTCCCCAAGTTGCTTTCCACTCAAATCTTCTTTCCACCAGATTCAAATCCTATGAGAGAGAGTTGAGTGTTGGGGAGACTATCATTTGAAGCACAAGAGCAAGGAGTTCATCATCAACACACCATTTGTTACTTCTTGGAGAGTGGTGTCTCCTAGATTGGCTAGGTGTCACTTGGGAGCCTCCGACAAGATTGTGGAGTTGAACCAAGGAGTTTGTAAGGGCAAGGAGATCGCCTACTTCGTGAAGATCTACCGCTAGTGAGGCAAGTCCTTCGTGGGCGGCGGCCATGGTGGGATAGACAAGGTTGCTACTTCGTGGACCCTTCGTGGGTGGAGCCCTCCATGGACTCAGCAAGAACCGTTACCCTTCGTGGGTTGAAGTCTCCATCAGCGTGGAGGTACGATAGCACCACCTATCGGAACCACGCCAAAAACATCTGTGTCTCCAATTGCGTTTGAATCCTCCAAACCCTTCCCTTTACTTTCTTGCAAGTTGCATGCTTTAATTTCCGCTGCCAATATACTCTTTGCATGCTTGCTTGAATTGTGTGATGATTGCTTGACTTGTCCTAAGATAGCTAAAATCTGCCAAACTCTAAAACTGGGAAAAGACTAAGTTTTTAATTGGTCAAGTAGTCTAATCACCCCCCCTCTAGACATACTTCAAGGTCCTACAAGTGGTATCAGAGCGTTGGTATCCATTTGCTTTGATTTCCATAGCCTTTGGTGGTCATAGCCTTGCTTTCACAACCTAGGAGAGTATGGCGTCTAGCAAGGGAAATTATCACCGTAGAGGTCCTTACTTTGATGGTACTAATTTTGCTAGTTGGAAGCATAAGATGAAAATGCATATTCTCGGACATAACCCCGCCATTTGGGCAATTATTTGTATTGGCTTGCAAGGTGAATTCTTTGATGGGAGAGAGCCGAACCGTGAAGCTAATGCGGAAGAATTGAAGATGTTGCAATACAACGCTCAAGCTTGTGATATCATCTTCAACGGATTGTGCCCCGAAGAATTCAGCAAAATCAGCTGTCTTGAGAATGCAAAGGAAATTTGGGATACTTTGATTGATATGCATGAAGGTACCGAATCCGTCAAGGAATCCAAGTTGGATGTGCTCCAAAGTCAGCTTGACAAGTTCAAGATGAAGGATGGTGAAGGTGTCGCTGAAATGTACTCTAAGCTTGCACTTATCACAAATGAAATTGCCGGCTTAGGGAGTGAAGAGATGACTGACAGATTCATCATCAAGAAGATCCTAAGAGCATTGGATGGAAAGTTTGATACCGTGTGCACATTGATTCAAATGATGCCAAACTACAAAGATCTCAAGCCAACGGAAGTCATTGGAAGAATTGTTGCTCATGAGATGTCACTGAAGGATAAGGAGGAACTTCACAACAAGTCAAGTGGTGCTTACAAAGCCTCAAGTGAAGCCCCCACATCATCGAGTGAGAAACAAACCTTCAATGAAGAATTGAGCTTAATGGTGAAGAACTTCAACAAATTCTACAAGAGTAGAAGCAAAGAAAGAAGCTCCAAGTCAAGGTCTTACAATGACAAAAGATCTTCTAGTCGAGGCGCAATTGCTACAATTGTGGGAGACCGGACACTATTCAATGAGTGTACGACACCCTACAAAAGAAGAAGACTCTCCAAAAAGAAGAAGTAGAAGAGAAGAATCACCACCAAGAGAGAGGAGGAGTAGAGATGATCGTTATGAACGAAGACCCTCACGGAGAAGCAAGGATTTGGAAAGGAAGGACAAGTCATCAAAGAGCTACACAAAACGAAGACATCAAGCTCATGTTGGTGAATGGGTATCCGGCTCCGACTCCGACCATCACTCCGAGAGAAGCTATCACTCCGACTCCGAATATACTCAAGATGAAGGTGTTGCCGGTCTAGCACTTGTGTCAACCAACTCCTACGACATATTTGAATCACCAAATGAAGGAATTGGTAGATGCTTCATGGCCAAAGGTCCTAAGGTAACACACCCCGAGTATATTGATTTTGATGTTGATGAAGATGACTTGCTAGGTGATGATGATTTACTTGTTGACAACTCTAGTGATGAATACTATGATGAAACGTCAATTAATCATGCTAATCAAGGTGAAACGAATGACAATGATAAGGAGAAAATTGAGCGTCTAACTAAAGAACTAAACACTCTTAAGTTAGCTCATGAAACTATCTTTGAAGATCATTGAGAACTTTTAAGGGCTCATGAGAAGTTACGCTTTGAAAAGCTCAATCTTGAGCAAGAGCATGAGTTCTTAAAAGCTATCAATGATGATCTCTGTAAGAAAAGTTCTTCTTACATTGCCAAGCGTTTACTCTTATCTACTTACATGCCTCAAGTCAAGTCTAGTAACAAGAACAAGAAAGATTCTTCTTCTAGTAGTAACAATAACAATGATAAATCCAATATTGTTGCTTCTAGTAGTTCTCTTGATTCCACTAATGATTCTCTTAGCCAAGTTACACTTGAGCAAGAAAATAGCTTATTGAAGGGAATTATAGAGAAAGGTGTATACAAGAGCCTTGCCGGAGTAAGCAATTGAGGAAATTGTGCATAAGCAAGGAAGGCACGGAAGAATCAAGGTGTTGGTTTTGAGCGAAAGTTCAATGCCAATGGAGTTGAGTGGGAAGAAGATCAATACCCCAAGACTAAGTTTGTTCCTCAACAAGAGAAGTATGATCCTACTTCCTTCAAGGGAACACAAGCACAAGATGATCTTCCACCACAGGACCACAAGGGCAAGGACAAGCTTCAAGAAGAGATTGATGCATTTGAAGAAGCACCTAAGGTCTCGGTCAAGTGGATTCCAAAGACTACGTCAAGTTCTACCTCATCAAGTACAACTACAACTCCAAGGATTCCCATCAAGATGATGTGTATCCAAAAGAAGAAGAACTAGAGAGTTCTGGAGGGTGACTCAGCCAACATATTTCACTCATATCATTATGGCAAGGACAAGTGCAATCAACTTCCATATCTTGCACTAGTTCAAGGAGTCACAAACCCTCATGTTGGTAAGGCAAGGGGCAAGGTAACCTAATGATTTCATGGACATCATTTTGTGTGTGCATCACTCTATGTCTATGGATATACTTGTTTGTTCCTTGTGGGACTAACCCATGTAGGTATTGAAAGTGCAACTCACTCCAAAGGATTGCTCCAAAAAGATCTACATCAACATTGAGCATCCACATCTTCAACACCCACATGAAGTCATCATCGACAAAACCCAAGGTTAGTTCATCCCTCTAAGGGGGGATCTCACATCTAGGGGGAGCTTAACTCTAAGAATTGAGTCAAAGCAACTCTAATGATGTGAACACATAAATGCTTTATGTAAAAGTGGTAACCCCACTTGAGCTTAAACGATGAGTATGACCTGTGATCAAATGTCTATCATTTTACTCCTAAGTCAATATACTCATATATAGATGACCTAGTCATCGCCAATTGTTTGATAGATGCTAGAATTGGTTGTGCATGCTTTGTCACATATTTCATTTGCCATCTTATTGTGTGAGCATGTTGGTTGCACACTTTACTCATTCGAGGACATCCACTTGTTGTTTTGATTGATTGGCTTCTTTTTCTTTGGCCAAGTGGATGGACAAGAATGCCTAAGAACCTTCTCTAGCTATCTATGATTTTTCTCGTCTCAAACTCTGTTCATGCTACATCACAAAATTTGATCAAGTCAGATTCGAACCACTCTGTGTGAGGAGCACTCGGAGTCCCCGATTCGTCATAGACTTAAACTTCCAAAACTTCTTTGTGATTTTCGGTCTGACCGATTCCTCCATTTCGGTCTTACCGAGATCACTTAGTCAATCTAGGTTTTCAATCTCGGTGCAACCGATTTGAACTCTTCGGTCACACCGAGTTGCAATAACAGTACACTGTTTTGCATCTCGGTGCCACCGAGTTGTTCCACTCGGTCACACCGACAGGGTCGGGCTATATATATAGTCACGGGAATTTTTTTTGGAAATTTCTCCGAACCTCTTCGACCGCGCAATAGCTCGCTCTGCCTCCGTGGTCTCCGGATCGTCTCCTCATCACCAGCCGCCCCCTGTCGCTGGTATCCGCCACCGTTAATGGAAATCAACCCCGCCGTTGCCGCCGTAGCGAGTCTCCACCGAACTAGGGTACGGACTCGATCACAGTGCTTTCCTCGTCCGATTCTCAGCACATTGTGTTCTTATTGATTCTTGCCACGATTGAAACACTCCTATCCAGTTAATGCAATCCGTAGAATAGTTTTGATTTTAGGGTTAGGTTTCCGCCGAAACCATCTCGGACCCACCGAGTTGAAAAACTCGGTCCCACCAATTTGGCTTATGCCATTGCACTAGTGAGACTCGGTCTAACCGAGAATTGCTAATCAGTGAGACCGATTTTAGGACTTTGTGAAACCCTAGCAGTCTCGGTGCCACCGAACTGTGACTCGGTCCAACCGAGTTCATCAGTTTAGGTTCCAAAACTGCTTCGGTATCACCGAGTTTGAAAATCAGTAGATCCGAAATGCTTTCTGTGGAAAAGTAAAACTGAATTTTTGAGTCATTCTTTTGCAAAAAATCTCTGCATGTTGTGATGCTCATCCACTCTACCTCATCTATAACTCTTCATAGGGTTAGCAGTCAGCATGTCAGACCAGAGTGACAGTCAGAACAGGTCAGAGGAACATGTGAACATGAGTGAGGGCACTAGTCCCTCCAGCTCTTTAGATGAAGGCAGCAGGAGCACCCCAAGCAATCTGCCTAAAGCTGCCACCAGGTAAAGGAAGAAGAAAACCTCAGATTCAGAAGATGAGGATTATAGGGCAGAAGAGGATGAAGCAACCTCCAAGAAGGTTGTGCTAAAAAAGGAGTATGGCTCAGCACATAGCTCAAAGCCTGGACTCAATAAGAAGGTTCCTGCCAAGAGGACACCTATGCCAAAAGTCGAGCATCAACTCAAATTCTGATAAGCTGATCCCAAAGAGCCAGCTCTTCTGAAGGGAAGAAAAGGAAAGAGAGGGTCAAGAAGACCACATCGAGTTATTGGGAAGCCTTCCATGATGGAAGAGGAAGAAGAAATAGCTGCACCAGCACCAAAGGCACCCAAGCTTATGGGTGATGCTATAAGATCAGGGGCTGCCACATCTAAGCCCAAGGAAGCACCCAAAGCTGCCCCCAAGGCCAAGTCTGCACCAAAGAGGAATACCATGAGTATTCCAGCTACTGAGAAGAACAAGGCCCCAGTGCCCGAGGTTGCTAAAGAAGAAGATGAAGAAGGACAAGTTTTGAGGAAGCTCAAGCCAAAGATACCAGACCACAATGATGCCCATCCTGTGGCCGAGGATATGAAGATCAGAAGAGACAATGGGTTAAGGCTATGGAGGATGACAGATCCATATGCCTCAAGGAGAAGAACTGCTGGGGACTATAGGTTCCACACCAAGGAACAACATGACTTTTATGAGATTGTTCTGCTAGATAAGAAGCCCATAGTGTGTGACATTAGGTGGGTCGACTGGACCTACATGAAGGAAAATGTAGAGCACTATCCTGGAGTGCAAGACAGTTTTGTTGCTGTTGGAGTTGCAGACTTTGTTGGGCAAAAGCTCACCAACTGGAACGATGAACTTATCATGCAGTTCTACTCCACGGCACACTTTTATCCAGATGGCAGGATAGTGTGGATGTCTGAAGGTACAAGGTACCAGTCAACTGTTGAGGAGTGGGCAAAGCTGATAAATGCCCCAAAGGAGAATGAAGATGATCTTGATGTATATGCCAAGAAGAAAATGGACCACAACATCATGGCACACATGTACAAGGAGATCCCAGACACAACCATTGAGACACATAAGTTTGGATCAGTCCACTTCCTTCTGTCAGGGCTGCCAACCATCAATACCATCTTAAGGCATACCCTACTGCCAAAGTCTGGTGACCACAACATGATCAAAGGGCATGCAATCAACATGTTGCATTTGTTTGATGTGCCACAGAAATTCAAAGTCATGAGCCTTATGGTTGAAACCATTAAGAGGACTGCAGCTGATCAGAAAAGAAGTTGTGGATATGCCCCTCAGATCCAGGAGTTGATTAACTCAAAAATGGGCACAGGAAAATATCTATTGGATAAGGAACATTTTCCAATTTATCCACACTTTGAGGACAATGAGGTTGTCATGAATGAGAATGATCCATCGTCAGTTCAAGAACAAGAGAAGAAGGAGAAGGCTAGGAAGGAGAAGGATGCCAGGATGCCAACTCAGGAGGAGGCATCTGATTATTTCTTGAAGAACAAGCAGGAGCAGCTCGGATACTTAATAGCATCAACCCTGAGGATTGAGAAGGGATTGGCCACCCTCACTCAAAATCAGGAGAGCTTGAAGAGAATCATAGAACAAAAGTTCTATAACTTAGATGTGAAAGTAACTGAGATTCAGTCTGCAGTGGAAGAACTACAAGATGATATGCAGGAGAGTAAGGGAAAAACAACTACTGATGCATTTGCCAGAGTGCCTAGAGCCCAGAGGTCATCTGCTGTGCCAGTTCCTGACACAAGAGCAACTTCATCTGCACCAGCTACAGCCTCAGTGCCACCAGCTCCAGCACCTACATCAGCTCCAGCTCCATCTACTTCAACTGAAGCTTTCGTCCTCGGCGTTATCCGGACTCCACCACCAAGATCAAGCACGAGAGTCAATCTAGCACTATGCATTTTCTATGAACTTTTGGTAACTTGTTGCCAAAGGGGAGAAAATGTATAGATCATAGGCTTCGAGAGAGAGAGAGAGTGTTGCTTTTGTTCTCTCTTGATTTGGTGGTTTTTCAAACTTGTTTGCTTTTGTTTGCCTGATGTGCTATGTTTGTGAGACATTGATGATCATGTGTTTGATAATAAGCTACACTTATGCATGATTGATGATATTATCTTATCTATCCTATGTGATCATTCACTGTGCTTGGTGATGAGTGCATGTATTCATTCCATATCATTTTGAGCGCTCCACCAAGATGTATGTGACATGGAAGAGTAACCCATGAGCCTAATTCCTTGTGCATTTGCAATCCAAAGCAAATATTAAAATATGCACAAATTTAGGGGGAGCTCTTGCTTATCACATACTTCTCAGAGCGACGATGTTTTTCAATCTTATTATCATTTGTCGAAGCTTTGATCTATATGTTGTCATCAATTACCAAAAAGGGGGAGATTGAAAGTGCAGCTATCCCTAGGTGGTTTTGGTAATTCATAACAACATATAGCTCATTAAGCTAATGCTATTCCAAGATGAACATTTCAGGAAAGCTCAATGAATGGCATGGCATGGATGATGAAAGTGGATCCCTCAAAATGCTAATGACAAAGGATTGGCTCAAGCTCAAAAGCTCAAGACTCTTCATTTTATATTTTAGTGATTCAAGATCACATTGAGTCTATAGGAAAAGCCAACACTATCAAGAACGGATGAGGTGTTGCTTAATGATCCTCTTGCTTCATGTGCTTAGTGATATGCTCCAAAACACTCAGCTACTTTCTCACATCCACATATGACCTGAACCTAAAGCAAAAATCGGTCTCACCGATTCTTCCTATCTGGCACCACCGATTCCAAATGTCATAGCCACTGCCACAAACCCTAAGCAAATCAGTTCTACCGATAGGGATCTCGGTCTCACCGAGATGGGATTGTAATCTCTCTGTTTCCTTTTCGTAACTTTTCGGTCTCACCGAAAGAGCGGATCGGTCCCACCAAGATTGCAATGTAAACTCTCTATTTCACTTTTCTAACATTTCGGTCTCACCAATAAGACCAAATCGGTCCCACCGAGTTTACCTCACCAACTCTCTGGTTAGCTAATTACCAAAATCGGTCTCACCGAGTTTGTGTAATCGGTCTCACCGAGATTATGTTATGCCCTAACCCTAATCATATCGGTCCTACCGAGATGCATGTCGATCCACATCAAACCCTAACGGTCACTAGGTTTACTAAAATCGGTCTGACCGAGTTTGTTGATTCGGTCCCACCGAGATTGGTAAATCGTGGGTAACGGTTAGATTTTGTGTGGAGGCTATATATACCCTCCACCTCCTCTTCATTCGTGGAGAGAACCATCGAACAAACCTACACTTCCAACTTACCATTTCGAGAGAGAACCACCTACTCATGTGTTGAGACCAAGATATTCCATTCCTACCATATGAATCTTGATCTCTAGCCTTCCCCAAGTTGCTTTCCACTCAAATCTTCTTTCCACCAGATTAAAATCCTATGAGAGAGAGTTGAGTGTTGGGAGACTATCATTTGAAGCACAAGAGCAAGGAGTTCATCATCAACACACCATTTGTTACTTCTTGGAGAGTGGTGTCTCCTAGATTGGCTAGGTGTTACTTGGGAGCCTCCGACAAGATTGTGGAGTTGAACCAAGGAGTTTGTAAGGGCAAGGAGATCGCCTACTTCGTGAAGATCTACCGCTAGTGAGGCAAGTCCTTCGTGGGCGGCGGCCATGGTGGGATAGACAAGGTTGCTACTTCGTGGACCCTTCATGGGTGGAGCCCTCCATGGACTCAGCAAACTGTTACCCTTCGTGGGTTGAAGTCTCCATCAACGTGGAGGTGCGATAGCACCACCTATCGGAACCACGCCAAAAACATCTGTGTCTCCAATTGCGTTTGAATCCTCCAAACCCTTCCCTTTACTTTATTGCAAGTTGCATGCTTTAATTTCTGCTGCCAATATACTCTTTGCATGCTTGCTTGAATTGTGTGATGATTGCTTGACTTGTCCTAAGATAGCTAAAATCTGCCAAACTCTAAAACTGGGAAAAGGCTAAGTTTTTAATTGGTCAAGTAGTCTAATCACCCCCTCCCCCTCTAGACATACTTCAAGGTCCTACGGTTCACCGATCTTGCCAACGAAGACGTGTATGCCACCAAAGGGGACCCGGTACCCGTACTCAAAGAGCCGGCCTCGGGGCCCCAGCCTGAATTGTTGATGTAGCGCTTGCCTCGACGACTCTTGGTCATCCGCCCACAGGCGTAACCCTTGAGTCCTTCAAGTTGCCCTCCAAGAATTTGAAACCATCGTGCGATAGCCCCACGGTGGGCGCCAACTGTCGTGGTTTTGTCACGGCAGATGTCCTCATGAAAGGACTTAGTCGTGGAGCCATCGCTACGGGTTAGCTTGAAGGGGTTAAAGCGGACACAAGGACGCAAGAGAGTTTATACTAGTTCGGCCCCTTCGATGAAGGTAAAAGCCTAAGTCTCGAGTTGTTGTCTCTTCTCCTGAATCGCCGCCGGGTCGTCCCCTTATATACATGGGTGACGCCCGTCGGTTTGCAGAGTCCCGAGACCGGCTCATAAACGTGTCCGGTTCTGTCTCTAGTATTTCTAACTTACAACACAAGTTACATACTAATGCCGGTTCACGGCTACAAGCCTTAAACCGGTTCTGGGCCTTGGGCCCTTATAGAATATCCTCACAGGCTTCAAGCATACTCGACTACTGATGGAGTTAACCCGGCCTCTCCTGGCCGGTTTACGCCCAGTAGTGATATCCCCAACACTTCTCATACATAAATTTGGTCCACATGCAAGTGTGTTCATGTTCTGACCCTCTCCCGCGTCATTTTTCGCCAAATTTATGAACATTAGACAAGTTGGATGACGCAATAGACACAGTTCACTCAAACTAACCGTGTGCCACGCCAGTGCCCCTATCACGCACACATCCGCACAGTACATTGGGCTCCACGAGGCTTCCCCTATCAAAAATATCTATCCGCCTGTAGCTTTTTTCTGTTTGATAACACACGGTTATTGTGTTTCAACCTGTGGAATGTTTCTTGTTCCCAATCCCGCCTGCATCCCTAGAAAATATTTGCCTGCCTCGAGGGTTTTTCTGTTTCATAACACACGGTTGTTATCTCCGGACCATGTGCGATGTTTCTTGTTCCCAATCACGCCTGCATCCCTCGAAAATATCTGCCCGGCTCGAGGGTTTTTCTGTTTGATAACACACAATTGTTATCTCCGGACCCCGTGCGATGCATCATCATCAAAATTTCAATAGCCCCGTCATTTCACTCCCGCGTTTGACTCCCACATAGTAAAATTTTCAGTACCCGCGCCATTTCCTCAAACACCCCCCGCACCCCTCCTCCACACACACACACACACTCCCTCGCTCGAAACCCTATCAAGGTCCCCGCCGCCGCCGCAAGGCCTCCCTTGTCAACATCTGCCGGTTTGCCCGTGCAGCTTACCCATCGATCTCCATACCCAGGCGGCCCTAAGTTTCTTAGATGACGCCTGCCAAATGCCCCCTTTCCCACATATCCCCATCCCCATCCCGCACTCTAGAGCGTCGCAGCCTAAGCCCGGCTACGCTTCTCGAGGAGTGACTGGCCCAAAAGAGGTGTATCACAGTCTCTTCGCCCAACGTCACCGAGGAAGCTGACGACCATTACTGGCGGCAGGAACTCAAGCAGCGGGCTAGAGTATGCGGGCATGTCTCGGCCGCCGGCTATGATAATGAGGTCATCGACAGCGACGGCCTGAGGCGGGCTATGTCACAGGTTAAGTGGCCGACCCTGTAACGCCCCGGATTCGATGCGCCAGGTGTCTTCCAGTTATTCGCCATCGTTGCCATGTCATGTGCTTGCGTGTTGCACTTTGCCATGTCATCATCTGCATTTCATATCATGTCATCATGTGCATTTCATTTTGCATACGTGTTCGTCTCATGCATCCGAGCATTTTCCCCGTTGTCCGTTTTGCAATCCGGCACTCCTATGTCTCCCGGCGCCCCCCTTTACCTCTTTTCGTGTGCGGGTGTTAAACTTTCTCGGAATGGACCGAGTTTTGTCAAGCGGCCTTGGTATAGCACCGGTAGACCGCCTGTCAAGTTTCGTGCCATTTGGAGGTCGTTTGATACTCCAACGGTTAACCGGGTAACCGCAAAAGCCTCTTTGTGTGCAGCCCAACACCCTTCCAAAGTGGCCCAAAACCCAGCAAACTCCCCTCCATGCTCTCGGTCGTTCGATCACGATCGTGTGGGCGAAAACCGCACCTCATTTGGACTCTCCTAGCTCCCTCTACCTATAAATTAGTCCACCTCCCCCGAATTCGCGGATGAAATCCTACGCTAACCCTAGTCCTCTTCCTCCCGCCACCACCGGACGTGTCCGCCCGCCCGCCGGACACCCCGCGCCGCCGCCCGCAGCCACTCCCGGGCTGCCACCTCATCACCGCCACCCTCTCTCTCCTCAGCCCGCGCCCGGCCCGCCCGGGCCCGGGCAGGCCCGCCAGCCCATCGGGGCCCGGCGCCCAGCGCCTCCGCTCCGCCCGCCCCCGGCCTCCCGCGCCGCCCGCCTCCTCGCCAGCGACCGCCGCCATGGCGCACCCCTCCCCCCCGCCCGCCTCCCGCGCCCGCCGCCCGGTCCGGCCGCCCTCCATCTCGCCCCAGCAGGCTCCTCCGCCCGGCGCCGCCCGGCCGCCCCGACCCAGCGCCGCCCCTCCGGCGACCTTCCCTGCCCCGGCCACCGCTTCCACTCCGGCCAACCTCGAGCTCCGTGCCCGGATCTGGATCTTGAGGTTGACTTCCCCCCCTTTGAAAATGCCTAAGTCCCCAGTTTTTGACATTTTCATGCCATGTTCAACCTGCTGTATCTCTGCATCCGTAGCTCCGTTTCGCGCGTACAATATGTCAAATTGTTCGCCTCGACGAGTGCATCATTTCATCTCATTGCATCATTTACATTTGAGCTTATCTTGATGCAAGAAATGCTGTTAGAAGAGGGCTATGTGATGTTAGTTTCAGATTCTTATCAGAACATGCACTTTTGTCATCTTTGCCATGATTGATGTGTGCACCCTATGAACTTGAGTCCTACATGTGTTTTGTAATATGCCATGCCATCTTTACAGGGGTGTATTCCATGTATTTTTTTATCTCTGTGGTGACTAGCACAAGCATGCAAACTAGGCTTCATAATGTTGCTGATTTCAGCCCCTGTTCTGCTGATATTTTTATGCCATGTAAACTTGATGCTACCGAGAGATACTTCAGTAAGGATGTTTTGAACATATGGTTATTCTATATCCATCCATGCCCTGTTTTGCAATTATGGAGTGCCATATCTTGAGTCAATCGAGCTCTACTTTTGCTATAAAATGTTTCCTGGCAGGTTGTTTACATGTTATTCAATTTTTCCAAGGTTGTTGTAGCTGATCCGTGTATGCTATGATGTTATTCTTGCCATGTATAGCTTCTATGCCATGTCTTCTTACTGTGAGTTGCCTTTCCATGCCATGTATTGCTCTGTGGTGAGTAGTTCAAGCTCACCAACATGCCTACTTATTGTTGTTCCTGCCATGTATGAATCTGTAATATAACTTGCTATGTTTACATGGGTGCCATCATATGTTCTGGTCCTTTTTGGCTCATGGTCAGTAAAGGACTTTTGTTCTATGCAATTATTAGATTCATGTCATGCCTTTGTTTGCCATGATAAGTTCCTGTAACATGTTGTTTGATAGCTCTAAACATTGCAACCTGATGTTATTTCCTGATAAGTCTGAACTGTTATTATTTGCAATCTTGCCATGTCCTTTTGAGCATGTTCTAGTGATTTCTGGAGATAGTTCAGTGTTCATGTTTTGTAATTCTTTACCTGTAAATCATAAACATGCCTTTTTTATTACGTTGAGATGCTGTAGCATGTAGTTTTGGTGCTTGCAATATGCCTAGTTGTTGTTATGGACAGATTGTTGTTATGTCTTGTATTGTGTGTATGTGTTGAACCGTTGCTCCGTTTTGAGTGTGCTCTATATGAAACTTGCTTGATTTTGCATGTAGTTTCATATTATCATGTTGCATCCATGTTTTGAGGTGTTTGCTTGATGTTTGCATGCATTTTGCATCAATGCCATGTTTAACTTGTTTTGCTCATATCTTCTAGGCCGTAGCTCCGAATCTAATGAACTTTATATGTAACTTGACTAGAATTTCGTGTAGATCATCGTGGTGCATCTTAACTTGCTGTTTAACTACTTGAACATAAGGTTTATTCAGATCTGGACCAATTTCGAAATTTGCATATGAGGACTTACCGGAATTGTTCTATGTTGTTTCCGGCCTCATTTAAACTTGCTTTGATGTGTTGCTCTTGTATGCATCATCTCTTGCCATGAGTAGCTTCATGTAGCTTTGTCATGCATCATGCTTGTTGTGCATCATGTCTTGTTCATGTGTGGTGTGTTTACTATGTTGTGTGCTTCTTCTTGTTAGTTCCTGTTTCGTTGCGATCGTGAGGATTCGTTCGTCTACGCTTGGTTCGACTTCGTGGCTTCATCTTCTTCATGGACTCGTTCTTCTTCCTTGCGGGATTTCAGGAAAGATGACCGCTACCCTGGATCTCACTACTATCATTGCTATGCTAGTTGCTTCGTTCTATCGCTATGCCGCGCTACCTACCACTTGCTGCTCAAGCCTCCCAATTTGCCATGTCAGCCTCTAACCTTTTGCACCCTTCCTAGCAAACCGTTGTTTGGCTATGTTACCGCTTTGCTCAGCCCCTCTTATAGCGTTGTTAGTTGCAGGTGAAGATGAAGTTCGTTCCTTGTTGGAACATGGAGATGTTGTTCCTTGTTGGAACATGTTTACTTGTTGGGATATCACAATATATCTTATTTAATTAATGCATCTATATACTTGGTAAAGGGTGGAAGGCTCGGCCTTATGCCAGGTGTTTTGTTCCACTCTTGCCGCCCTAGTTTCCGTCATATCGGTATTATGTTCCCGGATTTTACGTCCCTAACGCGGTCGGGTGATTTATGGGACCCCCTTGACAGTTCGCTTTGAATAAGACTCCTCCAGCAAGGCCCAACCTTGGTTTTACCATTTGCCTCACCACCACCTACTTTTCCCTTGGGAGTCGCTCTCTCGAGGGTCATCTTTATTTAGCCCCCCCCCCGGGCCAGTGCTTCTCTAAGTGCTGGTTCGAACCGAGCCGCCTGCGGGGCCACCTTGGGGCAACTTGAGGGTTGGTTTTACTCGTAGCCTGTCTCATCCGGTGTTGCCCTGAGAACGAGATATGTGCAGCTCCTATCGGGATTGTCGGCGCATCGGGCGGTCTTGCTGGTCTTGTTTTATTCTTTGTCGAAATGTCTTGTGGCAGGATTCCGAGACTGATCGGGTCTTCCGGGAGAAGGAATATCCTTCGTTGATCGCGAGAGCTTATCATGGGCTAAGTTGGGACACCCTGCAGGGTTTGAACTTTGAAAGCCGTGCCATGGTTATGTGGCAGATGGGAATTTGTTAATATCCGGTTGTAGTAAACTTGAAGCAAACTCTTCTAAAATACACCAACCGTGTAATGCGTAACCGTGAGTGTCTCTTTTGGGGTTGATCGAGAGGAGAACACGGTTTCGGGTTATGATTGACGTAAGTAGGAGTTCAGGATCACTTCTTGGTCATTGCTAGTTGTCGACCGTTCCTTTGTTTCTCTTCTCGCTCTCATTTGCGTATGTTAGCCACCATATATGCTTAGCCGCTGCTGCAACCTCACCACTTTATCCCTTCCTTTCCTACTTAAGCTTTGCTAGTCTTGATACCCATGGTAATGGGATTGCTGAGTCCTCGTGGCTCACAGATTACTACACCAACAGTTGCAGGTACAGGTTTTGCGATGATCATGACGCGAGAACGATGTTGCTTGTTTTGGAGTTCTTCTTCTGCTTCTTCGATCAGGGGATAGGTTCCAGGTCGGCAGCCTGGGCTAGCAGGGTGGATATTGTTTGAGCTTCTGTTTATGTTTCATTCGTAGATGGATGTTGATCTTGTATTTGATATGATGTTGATGTATTCTTGTGGCATTTGTGCCTTATGCATGTGTCCCCATCTATTATGTAATGTTGATGTAATGATATCCACCTTGCAAAAGCGTTTCAATATGCGGGTCTATCCTTGGTGGGACCGTCGAGTTCCTTTTGGATAGGGTCGCATATTGGGCGTGACACACCCCCAACCCCTTGGGTTCAACCATCGTCGATCTCATCCATGGCCCCGCCGTTGATCTCCTCTGGCTCGCTGTCAACAATTTGGCATCCTACATCGCCATCGAGCCCCTTTTGTCATTTCTGAAGGACACGTTCTGCGCCACTGGCTTGGGATCCACAGCTTACAAGTCATACCTCATCAATGGCGACTGATGTCTACTATGCAACCTTCTTCTTGTAGATGTTGTTGGGCCTCCAAGTGCAGAGGTTTGTAGGACAGTTGCAAATTTCCCTCAAGTGGATGACCTAAGGTTTATCAATTCGTGGGAGGCGTAGGATGAAGATGGTCTCTCTCAAACAACCCTGCAACCATATAACAAAGAGTCTCTTGTTTCCCGAACACACCCAATACAATGGTAAATTGTATAGGTGCACTAGTTCGGCGAAGAGATGGTGATACAAGTGCAATATGGATGGTAGATATAGGTTTTTGTAATCTGAAAATATAAAAACAACAAGGTAACTAATGATAAAAGTGAGCATAAACGGTATTGCAATGTTAGGAAACAAGGCCTAGAGTTAATACTTTCTCTAGTGCAAGTTCTCTCAACAATAATAACATAATTGGATCATATAACTATCCCTCAACATGCAACAAAGAGTCACTCAAAAGTCACTAATAGTGGAGAACAAACGAAGAGATTATGGTAGGGTATGAAACCACCTCAAAGTTATTCTTTCCAATCAATCTGTTGGGCTATTCCTATAAGTGTCACAAACAGCCCTAGAGTTCGTACTAGAATAGCACCTTAAGACACAAATCAACCAAAACCCTAATGTCACCTAGATACTCCAATGTCACCTCAAGTATCCGTGGGTATGATTATACGATATGCGTCACACAATCTCAGATTCATCTATTCAACCAACACATAGAACCTCAAAGAGTGCCCCAAAGTTTCTACCAGAGAATCAAGATGAAAACGTGTGCCAACCCCTATGCATAAGTTCATGGGCGGAACCATAAGTTGATCACCAAAACATACATCAAGTGAAGCACGTGATATCCCATTGTCACCACAGATCGCACGGCAAGACATACATCAAGTGTTCTCAAATCATTAAAGACTCAATCCGATAAGATTACTTCAAAGGGAAAACTCAATCCATTACAAGAGAGTAGAGGGGGAGAAGAAACATAAGATCCAACTATAATAGCAAAGCCCGCGGTACATCAAGATCGTGCCAAATCAAGAATACGAGAGAGAGAGAGAGAGAGAGAGAGATCAAACACATAGCTACTGGTACATACCCTCAGCCCCGAGGGTGAACTACTCCCTCCTCGTCATGGAGAACGCCGGGATGATGAAGATGGCCACCAATGAGGGTCCCCCCTCCGGCAGGGTGCCGGAACAGGGTCCCGATTGGGTTTTGGTGGCTACAGAGGCTTGCGGCGGTGGAACTCCTGATCTATTCTGTTTCCCGATCGTTTTAGGGTATATGGGTATATATAGGAGGAAAAAGTACATCAGGGGAGCCATGAGGGGCCCATGAGGGTGGAGGGCGCGCCTGGGGTGGAGGGCGCGCCCCCCTGCCTCGTCGATCCCTCGTTTCTTTCCTGACGTGCACTCCAAGTTTTTCCTGTCGCTTTCCTTCCAAAAATAACTTCTCTAGTTGATTTCATTCCGTTTCAACTCCATTTGATATTCCTTTTCTTCGAAACACTGAAACAAGGGAAAAATAGGAACTGGCACTGGGCTTTGGGTCAATAGGTTAGTCCCAAAAATAATATAAAAGTGGATAATAAAGCCCAATATTGTCCAAAACAGTAGATAATATAGCATGTAGCAATCAAAAATTATAGATACGTTGGAGACGTATCAGCATCCCCAAGCTTAATTCCTGCTCGTCCTCGAGTAGGTAAATGATAAAAAGATACTTTTTGATGTGGAATGCTACTTGGCATAATTTCAATGTAATTCTTCTTAATTGTGGTATGAATATTCAGATCCGAAAGATTCAAGACAAAAGTTTAATATTGACATAAAAATAATAATACTTCAAGCATAGTAACAAAGCAATTATGTCTTCTCAAAATAACATGGCCAAAGAAAGTTATCCCTACAAAATCCTATAGTCTGGCTATGCTCTATCTTCACCACACAAAGTATTTAAATCATGCACAACCCCGATGACAAGCCAAGCAATTGTTTCATACTTTTGACATTCTCAAAAAATTTCAATCTTCACGCAATACATGAGCGTCAGCCATGGATATAGCACTATATGTGGAATAGAATGGTGGTTGTGGAGAAGACAAAAAGGGAGAAGATAGTCTCACATCAACTAGGCGTATCAACGTGCTATGGAGATGCCCATCAATAGGTATCAATGTGAGTGAGTAGGGATTGCCATGCAACGGATGCACTAGAGCTATAAGTATATGAAAGCTCAACAAAAGAAACTAAGTGGGTATGCATCCAACTCGCTTGCTCACGAAAACCTAGGGAATTTTGAGGAAGCCCATCATTGGAATATACAAGCCAAGTTCTATAATTTAAAATTCCCACTAGTATATGAAAGTGACAACATAGGAGACTCTCTATTATGAAGATCATGGTGCTACTTTGAAGCACAAGTGTGGTAAAAGGATAGTAGCACTGTCCCTTCTCTCTTTTTCTCTCATTTTTTTGTTTTGTGTTTTTTTGGGCCTTTTCTCTTTCTTTATGGCCACTTTTTTTCTCTCTTTTTTTAGTTTTTGTCCGGAGTCTCATCCCAACTTGTGGGGGAATCATAGTCTCCATCATCCTTTCCTCACTTGGGACAATGCTCTAATAATGATAATCATCACACTTTTATTTTCTTACAACTCAACAATTACATATCGATACTTAGAACAAAATATGACTCTATATGAATGCCTCGGGCGGTGTACCGGGATATGCAATGACTCATGAGTGACATGTATGAAAGAATTATGAACGGTGGCTTTGCAACAAATACAATGTCAACTACATGATCATGCAAAGCAATATGACAATGATGAAGCGTGTCATAATAAACGCAACGGCGGAAAGTTGCATGGCAATATATCTCGGAACGGCTATGGAAATGCCATGATAGGTAGGTATGGTGGCTGTTTTGAGGAAGGTATATGGTGGGTGTATGATACCGGCGAAAAGTGTGCGGTAATAGAGAGGCTAGCAATGGTGGAAGGAAGAATGGTGAGTATAATCCATGGACTCAACATTAGTCATAAAGAACTCATATACTTATTGCAAAAATCTACAAGTTATCAAAGCAAAGTATTACGCGCATGCTCCTAGGGGGATAGATTGGTAGGAAAAGACCATCGCTCGTCCTCGACCGCCACTCATAAGGAAGACAATCAATATATAAATTATGCTCCGACTTCATCACATAACGGTTCACCATACGTGCATGCTACGGGAATCACAAACTTTAACACAAGTATTTCTCAAAATCACAACTACTCAACTAGCATGACTCTAATATCACCATCTTCATATCTCAAAACAATTATCAAGCATCAAACTTTTCTTAGCATTCAACACACTCATAAGAATTTTTACTAATCTTGAATACCAAGCATATTAGGATTATTTAAGAAAATTACAATACTATTTAAGACTCTCAAAATAATCTAAGTGAAGCATGAGAGATCAATAGTTTCTATAAAACAAATCCATCACCGTGCTCTAAAAGATATAAGTGAAGCACTAGAGCAAATAACAAACTACTCCGAAAGATATAAGTGAAGATCAATGAGTAGTCGAATAATCATGCAACTATGTGAAGACTCTCTAACATTTAAGAATTTCAGAGCTTGGTACTTTATTCAAACAGCAAGCACAACTAAAGAAAATAAAATGAAGCTCCAAGCAAAACACATATCATGTGGTGAATAAAAATATAGCTCCAAGTAAAGTTACCGATGAATGTAGACGAAAGATGGGATGCCTTCCGGGGCATCCCCAAGCTTAGACTCTTGGTTATCCTTGAATATTACCTTGGGGTGCCTTGGGCATCCCCAAGCTTAGGCTCTTTCCACTCCTTATTCTATAGTCCATCGAATCTTTACCCATAACTTGAAAACTTCACAACACAAAACTTAACAGAAAATCTCGTGAGCTCCGTTAGCGAAAGAAAACAAAACACCACTTCATGGTACTGTAATTAACTCATTATTTATTTATATTGGTGTTAAACCTACTGTATTACAACTTCTCAATGGTTTATAAACTATTTTACTAGCCATAGATTCATCAAAATAAGCAAGCAACACAATGAAAACAGAATCTGTCAAAAACAGAACAATCTGTAGTAATCTGTATCAAACGTATACTTATGGAATCCCAAAAATTCTAAAATAAATTGGTGGACCTGAGGAATTTGTCTATTAATCATCTGCAAAAATAATCAACTAAATATCACTCTCCAGTAAAAAGTTCTAGCTAATCTCGTGAGCGCTAAAGTTTCTGTTTTTTACAACATGATCATAAAGACTTCACCCAAGTCTTCCCAAAGGTTCTACTTGGCACAAACACTAATTAAAACATAAAACAACATATAAACAGAAGCTAGATGGATTATTTATTCCTAAACAGAATCAAAAAGCAAGAAACTAAAATAAAATTGGGTTGTCTCCCAACAAGCGCTAACGTTTAATGCCCCTACGTAGGCATGATGATCTCAATGATGCTCACATAAAAGATAAGAATTGAAACATAAAGAGAGCATCATGAAGAATATGACTAGCACATTTAAGTCTAACCCACTTCCTATGCATAGGGATTTTGTGAGCAAACAACTTATGGGAACAATAATCAACTTGCATAGGAGGGTAAAACAAGCATAACTTCAAGATTTTAAGCACATAGAGAGGAAACTTGATATTATTGCAATTCCTACAAGCATATGTTCCTCCCTCATAATGATTTTCAGTAGCATCATGAATGAATTCAACAATATAACCATCACATAAAGCATTCTTTTCGTGATCTACAAGCCTATAATTTTTATTACTCTCCTCATTAGCAAATTTATTCTCATGAATAGTAGTGGGAGGAAATTCAACAAAATAACTATCATATGATTGAAAATTAAGATAAAGATGACAAGTTTCATGGTTATGATTATTCTTTAAAGCATATGTGTCATCACAATAATCATCATAGATAGGAGGCATGATTTCATCATAGTAAATTTGCTTATCAAAGCTTGGGGGACAAAAAGTATCATCTTCATCAAACATAGCTTCCCTAAGCTTGTGGCTTTGCATATCATTAGCATCATGGATATTCAAGGAATTCATACTAACAACATTGCAATCATGCTCATCATTCACATATTTTATACCAAGCATTATATGTAATTCTTTTTCTAGCACTTGAGCACAATTTTCCTTTCCATCATTCTCACGAAAGATATTAAAAAGATGAAGCGTATGAGACAAACTCAATTCCATTTTTTTGTAGTTTTATTTTATAAACTAAACTGGTGCTAAAACAAGAAACAAAAAGATTCGATTGCAAGATCTAAAGATATACCTTCAAGCACTCACCTCCCCGGCAACGGCGCCAGAAAAGAGCTTGATGTCTACTACGCAACCTTCTTCTTGTACACGTTGTTGGGCCTCCAAGTGCAGGGGTTTGTAGGACAGTAGCAAATTTCCCTCAAGTGGATGACCTAAGGTTTATCAATCCGTGGGAGGCGTAGGTGAAGATGGTCTCTCTCAAACAACCCTGCAACCAAATAACAAAGAGTCTCTTGTGTCCCCAACACACCCAATACAATGGTAAATTGTATAGGTGCACTAGTTCCGCGAAGAGATGGTGATACAAGTGCAATATGGATGGTAGATATAGGTTTTTGTAATCTGAAAATATAAAAACAGCAAGATAACTAATGATAAAAGTGAGCGTAAACGGTATTGCAATGTTAGGAAACAAGGCCTAGGGTTCATACTTTCACTAGTGCAAGTTCTCTCAACAATAATAACATAATTGGATCATATAACTATCCCTCAACATGCAACAAAGAGTCACTCCAAAGTCAGTAATAGTGGAGAACAAACGAAGAGATTATGGTAGGGTACGAAACCACCTCAAAGTTATTCTTTCCAATCAATCCGTTGGGCTATTCCTATAAGTGTCACAAACAGCCTTAGAGTTCGTACTAGAATAACACCTTAAGACACAAATCAACCTAAACCCTAATGTCACCTAGATACTCCAATGTCACCTCAAGTATCCGCGGGTATGATTATACGATATGCATCACACAATCTTAGATTCATCTATTCAACCAACACATAGAACCTCAAAGAGTGCCCCAAAGTTTCTACCGGAGAATCAAGACGAAAACGTGTGCCAACCCCTATGCATAAGTTCATGGGCGGAACCCGCAAGTTGATCACCAAAACATACAGAAAGTGAATCACGTGATATCCCATTGTCACCACAGAGACGCACGGCAAGACATACATCAAGTGTTCTCAAATCATTAAAGACTCAATCCGATAAGATTACTTCAAAGGGAAAACTCAATCCATTACAAGAGAGTAGAGGGGGAGAAGAAACATAAGATCCAACTATAATAGCAAAGCTCGCGGTACATCAAGATCGTGTTGGGGAACGTAGTAATTTCAAAAAATTTCCTACAAACACGCAAGACCATGGTGATGGCATAGCAACGAGAGGGGAGAGTGTCCGTCCACGTACCCTCGTGAGACCGAAAGCGAGCGTTATAACAACGCGGTTGATGTAGTCGTGCGTCTTCACGATCCGACCGATCCAAGCACCGAGCGTCGGCACCTCCGAGTTACGCACACGTTCAGCTCGATGGCGATCCCGGACTCCGATCCAGCAAAGTGTCGGGGATGAGTTCCGTCAACCTGACGGCGTGGTGATGATGTTGATGCTCCACCGGCGCGGGGCTTCGCCTAAGCTCATGACGATATGACTTCTCCGGCGCGAGGCTTCACCTAAGCTCTGACGATATGACCGAAGTGGAATATGGTGGAAGGGGCACCGCTTGCGGCTGAGGAACGATCCATAGATCAACTTGTGTGTCCTAGGGTGCCCCCTGCCCCCGTATATAAAGGAGCCAAGTGGGAGGGGCTGGCCGGCCAAGAGGGGGCGCCGAGGAGTCCTACTCCTCCGGGAGTAGGATTCCCCTCAATCCTAGTTGGATTAGGATTCCCGGAGGAAAGAGAGAGAGGGGGCGGCCCACCTTTCCTAGTCCTAATAGGACTAGGGGAAGAAGCGGCAGCCACCTAGGGCTGGCCCTTTCTCCTTTCCACCAAGGCCCACTATGACCCATGTAGTTCCCGGGGGTTCGGTAACCTCCGGTACTCCGAGTAAATTCCGATTTCACTCGGAACACTTCCGATGTCAAATGTAGGCTTCAATATATCAATATTTATGTCTCGACCATTTGAGACTCCTCGTCATGTCCGTGATCACATCCGGGACTCGAACAACCTTGGTGCATCAATACTTATAAACTCATAATGAACTGTCATCGAAGCGTTAAGCGTGCGGACCCTACGGGTTCGAGAACTATGTAGACATGACCTAGAACCATTCTCGGTCAATAACCAATAGCGGAACCTGGATGCCCATATTGGTTCCTACATATTCTCGAAGATCTTTATCGGTCAAACCGCATAACGACATCGTTGTTCCTTTGTCATCGGTATGTTACTTACCCGAGATTCGATCGTCGGTATCAATACCTAGTTCAATCTCGTTACGGTAAATCTCTTTACTCGTTCCGTAATACATCATCTCACAACTAACTCATTAGTTGTAATGCTTGCAAGGCTTAAGTGATGTGTATCACCGAGAAGGCCTAGAGATACCTCTTCGACAATCGGAGTGACAAAACCTAATCTCAAATCGCCAACCCAACAAGTACCTTTGGAGACACCTGTAGTACTCCTTTATAATCACCCGATTCGTTGTGACGTTTGGTAGTACCAAAGTGTTCCTCCGTAAACAGGAGTTGCATAATCTCATAGTTACGGGAACATGTATAAGTCATGAAGAAAGCAATAGCAACATACTAAGCGATCAAGTGCTAGGCTAACGGAATGGGTCATGTCAATCAGATCATTCTCCTAATGATGTGACCCGTTAATCAAATGACAACTCATGTCTATGGTTAGGAAACATAACCATCTTGATCAACGAGCTAGTCAAGTAGAGGCATACTAGTGACACTCTGTTTGTCTATGTATTCACACATGTATTATGTTTCCGGTTAATACAATTCTAGCATGAATAATAAACATTTATCATGATATAAGGAAATAAATAATAACTTTATTATTGCCTCTAGGGCATATTTCCTTCAGCCTCCCACTAGCACTAGAGTCAATAATCTAGTTCACATCGCCATGTGATTTAACATCAATAGTTCACATCTATATGTGGTTAACACCCATAGTTCACATCGACATGTGACCAACACCCAAAGGGTTTACTAGAGTCAGTAATCTAGTTCACATTGCCATGTGATTAACACCCAAAGAGTACTAATGTGTGATCATGTTTTGCTTGTGAGATAATTTTAGTCAGCAGGTCTCATCACATTCGAGCCGTAAGTATTTTGCAAATTTCTATGTCTACAATGCTCTTGCGGAGCTACTCTAGCTAATTGCTCCCACTTTCAATATGTATCCAGATTGAGACTCGAGTCATCTAGATTAGTGTTAAAACTTGCATCGGCGTAACCCTTTACGATTTAACCTTTTTCACTTCCATAATCGAAACATATCCTTATTCTACTAAGGATAATTTTGACCGCTGTCCATTGATCTACTCCTAGATCACTATTGCACTCCTTGCCAAGCTTAGTGGTAGGGTATGCAATAGATCACAGTACACAACATGACATACTTTATAGAACCTATGGCTGATGCATAGGGAATGACTTTCATTCTCTTTCTATCTTCTGCCGTGGTCGGGTTTTGAGTCTTACTCAATCTCACACCTTGTAACACAGGCAAGAACTCTTTCTTTGACTGTTCCATTTTGAACTACTTCAAAATCTTGTCAAGGTATGTATTCATTGAAAAACTTATCAAGCGTCTTGATCTATCTCTATAGATCTTGATGCTCAATATATAAGCAGCTTCACCGAGGACTTTCTTTGAAAAACTCCTTTCAAATACTCCTTTATGCTTTGCAGAATAATTCTACATTATTTCCGATCAACAATATGTCATTCACATATACTTATCGAAATCTTGTAGTGCTCCCACTCACTTTCTTGTAAATCAAGGCTTCTCCAAAAGTCTGATAAAACCATATCTTTGATCACACTATCAAAGCGTTTATTCCAACTCAAGATGCTTGCACCAGTCCATAGATGGATCGCTGAAGCTTGCACATTTTGTTAGCTCCTTTAGGATTGACAAAACCTTCTGGTTGCATCCTATACAACTCTTCTTTAATAAATTCATTAAAGAATGTAGTTTTGACATCCATTTGCCAGATTTCATAAAATGTGGCAATTGCTAACATGATTCTGACAGACTTAAGCATTGCTACAGTTGAGAAAATCTCATTGTAGTCAACACCTTGAACTTGTCAAAACCTTTTTGTGACAAGTCGAGCTTTGTAGATAGTAACACCACTATCAGTGTCCGTCTTCCTCTTGAAGATCCATTTATCTACATGGCTTGCTGATCATCGAGCAAGTCAATCCAAGTCCATACTTTGTTCTCATACATGGATCCTATCTCAGATTTTATGGCCTCAAGCCATTTCGCGAATCTGGGCTCATCATCGCTTCCTCATAGTTCGTAGGTTCATCATGGTCTAGTAACATGACTTCCGAACATGATTACCGTACCACTCAGTGCGGATCTTACTCTGGAAGACCTACGAGGTTTGGTAGCAACGTGATCTGAAGTTTCATGATCATCATCATTAACTTCCTTACTAATTGGTGTAGGAATCACTGGAACTGATTTACGTGATGAACTACTTTCCAATAAGGGAGAAGGTACAATTACCTCATCAAGTTTCTACTTTCCTCCCACTCACTTCTTTCGAGAGAAACTCCTTCTCTAGAAAGGATCCATTTAACAACGAATGTTTTGCCTTTAGATCTGTGATAGAAGGTGTACCCAACAGTTTCTTTTGGGTATTCTATGAAGACGCACTTCTCCGATTTGGGTTCGAGCTTATCGGTGAAAACTTTTCACATAAGCATCACAACTCAAACTTTAAGAAACGACGACTTAGGTTTCTTGCTAAACCATAGTTCATACGGTGTCATCTCAGCGGTTTAGATGGTGCCCTATTAAGCGTGAATGCAACTGTCTCTAATGCATAACCCAAAGCGATAGTGGTAAATCGGTAAGATACATCATAGATTGCACCATATCCAATAAAGTGCGATTCTGACGTTCGGACACACCATTATGTTGTGGTGTTCCATGTGGCGTGAGCTGTGAAACTATTCCACTTTGTTTTAATTGAAGACCAAACTCGTAACTCAAAAATTTCATCTCCACGATCAGATCGCAGAAACTTTATTTTCTTGTTACGATGATTTTCCACTTCACTCTGAAATTCTTTGAACCTTTCAACTATTTCAGACTTATGTTTCATCAAGTAGATATACCCATATCTGCTCAAATCATCTTGTGAAGGTCAGAAAATAACGATACTTGCCACGAGCATCAACACTCATTGGATCGCATACATCGGTATGTATTATTTCCAATAAGTCAGTAGCTTGTTCCATTGTTCCGGAGAACGGAGTTTTAGTCATCTTGCCCAAACGGCACGGTTCGCAAGTACCAAGTGATTCATAATCAAGTGATTCCAAAAGTCCATCGGATGGAGTTTCTTCATCGTTTACACCGATATGACCCAAGCGGCGGTGCCACAAATAAGTTGCACTATCATTATTAACTTTGCATCTTTTGGCATCAATATTATGAATATGTGTATCACTACGATCGAGATCCAACAAACTATTTTTATTGGGTGTATGGCCATTGAAGGTTTTACTCATTTAAACAAAACAACAATTATTCTTTGACTTTAAATGAATAACCGTTTTGAAAACTATTTTCATTGGGTGTATGACCATCGAAGGTTTTATTCATTTAAACAGAACAACAATTATTCTTTGACTTTAAATGAATAACCGTTTTGCAATAAACATGATCAAATCATATTCATGCTCAACGCAAACACCAAATAACATTTATTTAGGTTTAACACTAATCCCGAAAGTATAGGGAGTGTGCGATGATGATCATATCAATCTTGGAACTACTTCCAACACTCATCTTCACTTCCCTTCAACTAGTCTCTGTTTATTCGTAACTCCTGTTTGAGTTACTAATCTTAGTAACCGAACAAGTATCAAATACTCGGGGATACTATAAACACTAGTAAGGCACACATCAATAACCTGTATATCAAATATACTCTTGTTCACTTTGCCATCCTTCTTATCCACCAAATATTTGGGGTATTTCCGTTTCCAGTGACCATTTCCTATGCAGTGTAAGCACTCAGTTTCAGGCTTTGGTTCAGCTTTGGGTTTCTTCATGGGAGTGACAACTTGCTTGTCATTCTACTTGAAATTCCCTTTCTTTCCTTTGCCCTTTTCTTGAAACTAGTGGTCTTGTCAATCATCAACACTTGATGCTCTTTCTCGATTTCTACCTTCGTCGATTTCAACATCACGAAGAGCTCGGGAATCGTTTTCGTCATCCTTGCATACTATAGTTCATCACGAAGTTCTAGTAACTTAGTGATGGTGACTAGAAAATTCTGTCAATCACTATCTTATCTGGGAGATTAACTCCCACTTGATTCAAGCGATTGAAGTACCCAGACAATCTGAGCACATGCTCACTAGTTGAGCGATTCTCCTCCATCTTTTAGCTATAGAACTTGTTGGAAACTTCATATCTCTCAACTCGGGTATTTGCTTGAAATATTAACTTCAACTCCTGGAACATCTCATATGGTCCATGACGTTCAAAACGTCTTTGAAGTCCCGATTCTAAGCCGTTTAAGCATGGTGCACTAAACTACCAAGTAGTCATCATATTGAGCTAATAAGCGTTCATAACGTCGCATCTTGCTCTTGCAATAGGTCTGTCACCTAGCGGTGCATCAAGGACATAATTCTTACGTGCAGCAATGAGGATAAACCTCGGATCACGGATCCAATCCATAACATTGCTACTAACATTTTTCAATACAATTTTCTCTAGGAACACATTAAAATAATCATATGAAAGCAACAACGCGAGCTATTGATCTACAACATAATTTGCAAAATACTACCAGGGACTAAGTTCATGATAAATTAAAGTTCAATTAATCATATTACTTAAGAACTCCCACTTAGATAGACATCTCTCTAGTCATCTAAGTGATTCGTGATCAAATCAACTAAACCATGTCCGATCATCACGTGAGATGGAGTAGTTTCAATGGTGAACATCACTATGTTGATCATATCTACTATATGATTCACGTTCGACCTTCGGTCTCCGTGTTTGAGGCCATATCTGTTATATGCTAGGCTCGTCAAGTTTAACTTGAGTATTCGCGTGTGCTACTGTTTTGCACCCGTTGTAGATGGACGTAGAACTTATCACACCGATCATCACGTGGTGTCGGGTACTCGAACTTTGGCAGCGGTGCATACTCGGGAGAACACTTCTTGATAATTTTAGTGAGAGATCATCTTATAATGCTACCGTCAATCAAAGCAAGATAAGATGCATAAAGGATAAACATCACATGCAATCAATATAAGTGATATGATATGGTCATCATCATCTTGTGCTTGTGATCTCCATCGCCAAGCACCGTCATGATCACCATCGTCACCGGTAGCGACACCTTGATCTCCATTGTAGCATCGTTGTCGTCTAGCCAACTATTGCTTCTCGACTATCGCTACTGCTTAGTGATAAAGTAAAGCAATTAGATGGCGTTGCATTTCATACAATAAGCGACAACCATATGGCTCCTGCCGATTGCCGATAACTTCGGTTACAAAACATGATCATCTCATACAATAAAATATAGCATCACGTCTTGACCACATCACATCACAACATGCCCTGCAAAAACAAGTTAGGCGTCCTCTACTTTGTTGTTGCAAGTTTTACGTGGCTGCTACGGGCTGAGCAAGAACCGTTCTTACCTCGTATCAAAACCACAGCGATAGTTTGTCAAGTTGGTGCTGTTTTAACCTTCGCAAGGACGGGCGTAGCCACTTTCAGTTCAACTAAAGTGAGAGAGCAGACACCGCGGTCACCTTTAAGCAACGAGTGCTCGGGCGGTGAAACCAGTCTCGCGTAAGCGTCTGCGTAATGTCGGTCCGGGCGCTTCATCTCACAATACCGCCCGAACCAAAGTATGACATGCTGGTAAGCAGTATGACTTATATCGCCCACAACTCACTTGTGTTCTACTCGTGCACATGACATCAACGCATAAAAACTGGCTCGGATGCCACTGTTGGGGAGCGTAGTAATTTCAAAAATTTTCCTCACGAACACGCAAGACCATGGTGATGGCATAGCAGCGAGAGGGAGAGTGTCCGTCCACGTACCCTCGTGAGACCGAAAGCGAAGCGTTATAACAACGCGGTTGATGTAGTCGTGCGTCTTCACGATCCGACCGATCCAAGCACCGAGCGTCGGCACCTCCGAGTTACGCACACGTTCAGCTCGATGGCGATCCCGGACTCGATCCAGCAAAGTGTCGGGGATGAGTTCCGTCGACCTGACGGCGTGGTGGCGATGTTGATGCTCCACCGGCGCGGGGCTTCGCCTAAGCTCCGTGACGATATGACTTCTCCGGCGCAGGCTTCACCTAAGCTCTCTGACGATATGACGAAGTGGAATATGGTGGAAGGGGCACCGCACACGGCTAAGGAACGATCCGTAGATCAACTTGTGTGTCCTAGGGTGCCCCCTGCCCCCGTATATAAAGGAGCCAAGGGGGAGGGGGCTGGCCGGCCAAGAGGGGGCGCGCCAGGAGTCCTACTCCTCCGGGAGTAGGATTCCCCTCAATCCTAGTTGGATTAGGATTCCCGGAGAAAGAGAGAGAGGGGGGGCGGCCCACCTTTCCTAGTCCTAATAGGACTAGGGAAGGGGCGCGGCCACCTAGGGCTGGCCCTTTCTCCTTTCCACCAAGGCCCACTATGGCCCATGTAGTTCCGGGGTTCCGGTAACCTCCGGTACTCGGTAAATTCGATTTCACTCGGAACACTTCCGATGTCAAATGTAGGCTTCAATATATCAATCTTTATGTCTCGACCATTTGAGACTCCTCGTCATGTCCGTGATCACATCCGGGACTCGAACAACCTTGGTGCATCAATACTTATAAACTCATAATGAACATCATCGAAGCGTTAAGCGTGCGGACCCTACGGGTTCGAGAACTATGTAGACATGACCTAGAACCATTCTCGGTCAATAACCAATAGCGGAACCTGGATGCCCATATTGGTTCCTACATATTCTCTGAAGATCTTTATCGGTCAAACCGCATAACGACATCGTTGTTCCCTTTGTCATCGGTATGTTACTTACCCGAGATTCGATCGTCGGTATCAATACCTAGTTCAATCTCGTTACGGTAAGTCTCTTTACTCGTTCCGTAATACATCATCTCACAACTAACTCATTAGTTGTAATGCTTGCAAGGCTTAAGTGATGTGTATCACCGAGAAGGCCTAGAGATACCTCTTCGACAATCGGAGTGACAAAACCTAATCTCGAAATCGCCAACCCAACAAGTACCTTTGGAGACACCTGTAGTACTCCTTTATAATCACCCGATTACGTTGTGACGTTTGGTAGTACCAAAATGTTCCTCCGTAAACAGGAGTTGCATAATCTCATAGTTACAGGAACATGTATAACTCATGAAGAAAGCAATAGCAACATACTAAGCGATCAAGTGCTAGGCTAACGGAATGGGTCATGTCAATTAGATCATTCTCCTAATGATGTGACCCGTTAATCAAATGACAACTCATGTCTATGGTTAGGAAACATAACCATCTTGATCAACGAGCTAGTCAAGTAGAGGCATACTAGTGACACTCTGTTTGTCTATGTATTCACACATGTATTATGTTTCCGGTTAATACAATTCTAGCATGAATAATAAACATTTATCATGATATAAGGAAATAAATAATAACTTTATTATTGCCTCTAGGGCATATTTCCTTCAGATCGTGCCAAATCAAGAACACGAGAGAGAGAGAGAGAGAGAGAGAGAGAGAGAGAGATCAAACACATTGCTACTGGTACATACCCTCAGCCCGGAGGGTGAACTACTCCCTCCTCGTCATGGAGGCGTCGGGATGATGAAGATGGCCACGGTGAGGTTCCCCCCCTCCGTGAGGTGCTTGAACAGGGTCCCGATTGGGTTTTGGTGGCTCTGAGAGGCTTGCGGCGGCGGAACTCCCAATCTATTCTGTTTCCCGATCGTTTTAGGGTATATGGGTATATAAAGGAGGAAAAGGTACGTCAGGGGAGCCACGAGGGTGGAGGCGCGCTGGGGGGAGGGCGCCCCCTCCTCGTGGCTCGCTCGTTTCTTTCCTAACGTGCACTCCATGTTTTTTGGTAGCTTTCCTTCCAAAAATAACTTCTCTAGTTGATTTCATTCCGTTTCGACTCCGTTTGATATTCCTTTTCTTCGAAACACTGAAACAAGGGGAAAAACAGGAACTTGCACTGGGCTCTGGGTCAATTGGTTAGTCCCAAAAATAATATAAAAGTTTATAATAAAGCCCAATATTGTCCAAAACAGTAGATAGTATAGCATGGAGCAATCAAAAATTATAGATACGTTGGAGACGTATCAGCGACCACGAGGATGGCACCCTCTCTGGCTCTTGCAAGGGGAAAGAGCCCATCTGCTCTTCCAAGGGGAAAGCGCCCGTCTGCGACATCAGGGAGGGCACCCTACAGTCGTGCTCTTCCAAGGGGAAGGAGCCCATCTGCGAGAACATGGAGTGCATCTAGGGTCCATGCTCTTCCCATGGGAACGAGCCCATCCGTGACAAGTGAGGAAACCCATGATTTGTTTTGCCGTGCCTCTTCATAGGGGAAAACCCATGATTTGTTTTGTCGAGTCCCTTTTGTAGTTAATTGCTATATCTGGTTGTTTGTAGCATGCCTTGTTTATTTCAGTTGTTCACAATGTGATGCTCTGTATGTGCAATTATTTACTGTGCAGTACATTTCATTAATCCAGTTTTAAACATACCGATAGGAATGCATATATTTGCTTGCTGTTAAGCCTGTTATAGCTAGCATATGCCTCTTCTAAAGTTTTTTGATTGTTCGGTTGTTTGTAGTTAGCATATGTCCAGTTTCAAATGCTATCTTTGGTTGTTCGTAGTATGCCTTGTTTATTCCAGTTATTCACAACTTGATGTTCTATATGTGCAAGTATGAACTATGCAATTCAATTTCATCACTACCAGTTTCAACGATACCACTATGAATGGCTACATTTGGTTGCTGCATCTTGTAGTTAACATGCCTTTCCATTTCTATTTAACAATAACCAGTGTACTTAGACCAGCACAATACCCGTTTGAATGACTATGTTTGCTTGTTGTTAAATGTTAGTCCTGTTGCAGTTAACACACCTTTCCACTTGTTTTGCTTTACTAGCATGCTTAAACCTGCACACTGAAGCTATCATTTGGAGTATTATTTTGTCTGTCATGGATAATTTTGGTTGATGTTTAGCCTGTTGTGCTTAACATGCTTCTCGATGTACCTACACATGACAATTTTGGGAACGACTGCTGTTTTCCATCGAGGTTAGTTTCATCCCATGGCTTATATATGCTCACTGTTCAGGATATCGGTAGCTCGTACCATATAGGCTGGGGGTTGATAAGGGACTAATCGGTGAATCGAACTTTTAACTGAATATATCTGCAACCCATTTATCGTTAGGTTAACTAGGGCCATATTTAATATATCTGAGGCTACATAGCAACATGTGATGTACTTAATGTCTAAATATGCAATCCTAGGCTACATAGCAACAAGGAAGAGTGTTACATTAATGTTCTGATGATGTCTAGATATACGTAGAAGAGCAGCAGCAATAACAACAACAACACATCCATGTTTGGATACTCAACTTAGCTAGAGGTTAGAGTTAGTTTCTAGCTCATTACTAACCCTGGACTAACTCCATCCAAAGAGTTGTTTGGATGGCAGGGTTAGATTAACAACAAATGCACTAGGAGAACTAGTTCCAATTAGCACCTCTTGGGTTGGATAGTTTTTTTAGGTGGGTTATAGATGCAAGTAGCTCAAACTAGCCCTCTTGTTTAGATATACTTTAGGGCTATTTGAGCCTGAACTAGCTCAAACTAACTGTAACCCATGGATACAGCAGTAGTTAATCAACCGATAATTTGTAAGAATGCACTAAACTTGTTGGGTTTCGGGTTCCGGCAGACCCTCTAGGTTCGAACTCTGGGGTGCACGCGGAGATCTCACCCCCTGCCTACCTGCACCTCGTCGCCTCGCAAGGATCTAAACTACGCAAAGAGCAACACATGGGACACATGGTTTATACTGGTTCGGGCCACCATTGTGGTGTAATACCCTACTCCAGTGTGTGGTGTGGTGGATTGCCTCAGGGGCTGATGATGAACAATACAAGGAAGAACAACCTCGCGAGGGTCTCTTCTTGGCCGGTGCGACGAACTGCTAGGGGGAGTTCGGTCGCCCTCTCTCTCTCTCTCTAGATTCAACATCCACCTCTAGCTCTCTGTCCCCCTGGATTCAAGATGCCTCTACCCTGTGGGTGGCTAGTCCTATTTATAGGCAAAGGCCCCGGGCCTCTTCCCAAATATTGAGCGGGAAGGGCGCCAACAATTGGCCATTTTGAAGGGGAACATCTAGTACACTTATCGACTAAAGTTGGTCCTCGCTTTGCCAAAGGCTCGGCGATGATGCGGCTTGGGCTCCACGATGACCTCCTTCCTGCCGTTTGTGTTGGTCTTGGTCTTGTTGCACGAAATGGCTGCCTTTGCTTGATGCTCTCGCTGCGCTTGCCTCCTTTGCACCAAAGAGGAAGCGAGGACACTGCTTGCGGGCTGGCGCCCGCTGGCGCCCTTGGTAAATCATGGCTTGCGTCATGGGCACCTCGTGGCGTACCCGCCTTGATCTCTCCGCCTCCTCGCGAGCCAGCTGGCGAGGCGTGCTGCGGAGGCTTCACATCGTCCGCCTGCAATCTTGGCCCCTCGCGAGGTCTTGAGCTTGTCTTGATGAAGATGGGCGTCTTGGGCCACCCCTTGATCCACGCCGCGGCGCGGGCGAGCAAGTCTGGTACCCCGTTCCCGAGCGCCGATAGTAGCCCCGGCCCAAAGCGCGCTGGACTTGGCTGAAGCGAGAGAAGCGAAGGGCAAATCTGACGCCAGAGCCCTAACAGCCTGCGGCCTCGGGCGCCGCGTGGCGGTTGGTTGTGGGCGTCCCTGCTCCCCCGCGACGCCTTGGCAACTGCGCGAATCGACAAAAGAGCGGCACCCGTCTAGGTTTTTCTTCCTTTGCCTTCTCCAGTCATTGCCCAGATCCCCTTTCTTGCTCCTATCCTTCCTGCTTCCGAAATCCCCAGATCTGCTCTGACCTAGTGCCCTAGCAAGGTATGGCGCCTCGCCAGACCCCGGCCGGAGCTTGGTACTTGCCTGCTTTGGACTCCCCAAACGTGTCGGAGAAGAGCCTTGCCCGAGCGGGCCGGGTGATGGCGGTGCAAGGCAACGATGGGGTAGCGGTGCTCAAGGCTGGCTCCGCCCTTCCTAAGGAACAAGGGAGCACCTTCTATCCGCTCTTCGTGAGCGCCATTGCCGCCGGTCTGGTGCCTCCCTTTTCCGAGTTCTTCTTTTCTGTCCTCCGCCATTACAAACTACAAGCTCTGCACCTCCACCCCTACTCCGTTCTTCTCCTGGCGATCTTCGCCTACTATTGTGAGGCTCATGTCAGGGTGCAACCCTCAGTGGCCTTGCTGCGCCACTACTTCTGTCTCTGGGTATCTCGCGGGTCCATCTCCACGTGCGCGAGCTTTGTCGCGTACGGCAGCTCCAACGCCATCTCGAAGCCCGGGAAGAGGATTGAAGGCTTTAGGAGCAAGTGGGTCATGGTAGATGCTTTGGGCGCATCCATCCTCGGCTGATTCTGCCCACGGGCAGCCACGCCCTCGGCGATTGTTCTCGCCTTGAACTTCGTGGATCCCAGCAAGCCAGTCTTTGAGGATGAGCATGAAGCGTGGCGGGCAACATGGCGGCGGCGAAGCTGACGGGCGTCGCTCTGAGGAGTTCTGGAGCACGGGTGGCCCCGCCGTTAGTACTACGCTTCGCTGTGGAGGCCTCGCCCGAGCCCCGTAGTCTTGGCCGATGAAGATCTGGCCGCGGTCCTCCAATCTTTGGTCAGGGAGACGTGGCGAGGCTGGAGGGCGCTCCCATACCCCTGTTCCTTCGAGATGATTGGGAGCAGGTGGTGGACTCCATGTCCGCTTTCAACGGGGACGGGCCTGTGCCCGCGGAGGCTCCCGAGGACCCGGCGACCCTGGCGACGGTGAACGTGTCCTCCGCCGACTCCAGCGGAGAGAAGGAAGAAGAGGAGCGAGGAGAGGGGCCCGAGTCCGAGGTGGCCGATGGGGAGTCGAGAGCGCCCCTCTCCCGGCGCAAGTCCCGTGCTCTCTGCCTCTTGCCGAGCGACGATGAGGATGGCGATGAGCGGGGCGGCGAGAGCTTGCCCCTGATCCTGAAGAAGGACAGGACGGGGCTGGTCCCCCGCGGGTCTGCCCCGGCTCAGAGGCAATCTGCAGACGCGCCTCCTGCTCCCGAGCCTCTTGAGGCTGATCCCTGCAGCCGGCTTTCGGGCTTCAAGTTCGGCTGGAGGTTGCTCGAGCCCGCGAGCGATGACCAGTAAGCACTTGGCTCTTGTTTTACTCCTTGCTTAGTCGTTGAGGCTTGATATCTATATTCCTTGGCTAGGCTGGCGCCTGCGGCGAAGAAGCTGAAGGGGGCTCCTGAGGCTTCATCCGTTGCAGCGCCTCCGTCCGTGAAAGAGGGTGACGGCAAGACACGGGCCTCTCCTGCCCGGTCATCCTCGCGAGGCCTGGCGGAGCTAGCTGGGGCGAGCTCAGCCCCCATGGCCCGAGCGCCTCCTGAGGTATCCTTGCCTGATGCCATTGCCGCAGTCGTCGGGGTGCAGAAGGTCCCGTCTCATGATGCTGTGATCACGCTGCCGTCCTCTCCTCCTACTCCGCCAACTGCTGTCTCTCCGGCTCCTTCTACTGTCCTGGATCATGCTGCTGCTAAACTGGACCGGCTGCGACAAGATCTTCTGGGCACCGACCCTTGCTTGGTGGCTAGACGCTTGGAGCTGGCCTCCGGCTGGGTTCGCTCTGATGCTTCGATTCGAGCGGCGCTGGTCCAGGCCACGATGGCTTGCGACGAGGAGAAACATGTCGTCCTTGGGGCGAAGGCCGCTCGCGATGCCGCCTTGGGGGAGGTAGCCGATGTCCAAGGTCACTGCAAGGCGCTGGAGAGCGAGTTGCAGGGCCTGCGCGACCAGCTTGCCAAGGAGGCCCGCGTCCGCCAAGAGAAGGAGGAAGACATGAAAGCTCGTGAGGCAGCCGCCAAGGACCGGGATGCCAAGCTTGACCAGCGCCGTGCCTGCTTGGGTGCGCTGGAGCAGGAGTTGGAGGCGAGGAGGATCGAGCTGGACGGCAAGGCGCAGGTCCTCGCCGAGGACCGCGTGGCCCTCGTGGAGATGGAGGCGAAGGCTCGCACCTTCTTGAGGTCGCTTTATGACAGCGGCTGGAAAGCCGCTGGCGGCGCCGAGGCAGCCCTGCCAAGCTGCTTCCCTTCTGGTCGCGCCCTTGAAGATGTCACCTTTGCCTTGGCCCCACGGTGAGGCCGATCGCGCGTCCTGTCTTCGGCGGCGGCGTGCGTCCTTACCCACGTCTACCTTGCGACCCGGCGTCGACCTTGACAGCTGCTTTGGAGCCCGTGGCGGCGAGCTTGCGCTGCCGCTGCGAGAGGCCATGAAGGGTCGGCGGAGGCTCTCTTGGTGAAGTTCGGGCCTTGACGCAAGCGAAGCAAGGCGCTGCCGATCCTGAGGCTTCACGAGGCGAACCGGCCCGGCGCAGCTCCGCCTCCAGCGACGGTGCTGCCAACAAGTGACTCCTTTGTGGCTCATGTCCTGCTTTCAACCCCTGCAACATGCATCATGCCTCGTGGAGTCGTTTAAACTTGCGCCTGGCATCGTGAAAACAGTTATGGACTGTAATATTTGCTTTTAAATTCCTTGAGATTATCGCTTTTCCTTCCTACTTGCTTATGTTCTCGCCCGTGAGCCATTGCCTCTACCTCAGCCGCGTTAGCCCGACCGGAAACCAGGGGCGGGACCAAGGGGTGAGGGCTACGTGACAAGTTAGGCTCTGAGTAGCGATGCTCGAGGAGTCCCCTTAACACCACGAACAACAAGTAGGGAGGTGAGATGTATGGGTGAATTACCATTCTCGTCTGCGAGCCCGGCCCACAGATACCTCAACCGCCGTTAGCCTTTGGAACTAAGGGGTGAGGGCTACGTGACCAGATTAGGCTCTGAGTCGCGATGCTCAGAGTCCCCTTGATGTTCAAGCGACCTTCGTACCTTGTCTCCGCTCGGGGAGGGCGTCGCGACGAACCATGCAGGGGCCTGGCTGGGTGGCGTGCGTGCAGGCGTGATCGGCGCAACCCGTGCCCAGCCCCTCGCGGCACTCCCGAGGCGTTGCGATGAGGCCAGACATTGAGCTCTGGGCTCCCTAAGGTGGATCTGGCGGGGCCACCCTCGATTATTTATCACCAGTAGCGGAGCATAGCGCTTCCGTGTGTGTCACGGGCATAGCCGCTCCTCGGCGGTGTCCTCGGCCAGCGGAGCATGGTGCTTCCACTGGTGTGTGGGAGGGGCTCCCCTCGGGAGGAGCCCAGGCGCGTATAGCCCATACGACACGTGGCTGGCACGGTAGGGCTGACGAGGTGTATCTGGGCACCCGTGAGCCAGTAGCAGGACTCACGGGGCCCTACCTCAAGCGGGTTCTTTGGCACTGGCCTTAACTTGTGATGTGTTCATGCAAATTTGGTTAGATGTCGGCGCTCTCGTCCTCGGGTCCCGGCCCTCGGCGGGTCTCAGCCATCGCTGGTATGCCGGTCGCGATGCCGTGGACAAGGCCGAGGGTGAGGCTGGAGAGCCAGTAGGAGCCCGTGAGTCGCGATGCTCAGGTACCCCCCCCCCTTCAACGTGCAAGCGGCCGACATGAAGGAAGAATGGGGTGCCGTGAACAGGCACCAAATAACAATCATGATGGGTCAAACGCACAACTCGAAAAAACGCAAGAGGGGTACATGTAGCGGTGGAAAGTGGTAGCGGATAATCCGAAATATCCGATATTCGTATTCGAGAAAATGCCTATTCGTATCCGAAACATCCGCATCCGAACCAAAGTGGAAATGGAAATTATCCATATCCGAATTTATTAAACAAATATAAAATAAAATATGGTAGGAGATTTTGACACAAATAAGGATATGGAAGTGGATATATCCGTATCCGAATAAGATTATGGGAGGTAATTTTCAAAATTCTAGACCCAGTATTCAATTATCAACATAAAAGCCAAATAAGTGGTCAAATTTTACTCTTTAAATGGTTAAACTTATAAATTATTATGCATTACAATATTATTTATTCATAAACCTATTTATCATTGACTTATTGTATGTCACAAGTTGATTATTTTAGGTCACAGAGCTATCGACTAATTTACTTAAGAAATATGTTGATATTATTCGTATCCGTTCCGAATCAAGAAAATATCCGATACGTATCCGTTTTCGAATAATATCCGAGCCGCATCCATATCCGATAACATCCATATTCGGATTCGTATTCGTTTTGTAAATATGAAAATGCAAGTGGTAAGAGCACTATCTGATCCGCATCCGATCCGTTTCCACCCCTAGGTACATGCCGCTGGGTCTGGCCCGAGTGGCTTGGGGATGATGCAGCCCGAGGGGCGCCCCCAAGAAAGTAAGCTAGGAACATGAAGCAAAGGGATACCGCGCGCAGGAGCGGACCGGCGGCACAGGAATGATGCAGCCCTTGAGGCGCTCGGCTGAAAATGAAACTTGAAGGATGTCACGATAGCGTTGAAGGCGAAGGATCTTTGAAGTAACCGGCGTCATGCGCTGCGAAGCCGATCTTCACGAGCCCCGGGCCGGGGAGCCTCGGGAGTCTCCGGGGCGCTGGTGGCTCCTCGCGACCATCTCCATCTCCGCCGGGACTGCGGAACACCTGGCCTCTTGAGCCTCGGGATGCTCCTCATGAGGCCTGGCGGCGTGGCAGCCGCGTTCAGCAAATCGTAAGGCATCGAGCGTGGTTGTGGGGTGGACCTTCACAGCGACCTACTGCGCGAGGGCGGAGGCACTCTGAGGCGGCTCGGTTGAGCCCTGGTATGTCGATCAGGACATGCAGCACACCATCCTCGCTGGATGGGGAGCTCTGACGGAGTGGCGGCGGCTGCCACTCATGACTCTTGACTCCTGCAACTCTGAATGATCTGGTGGCGAACTCCTGAGGTTTGGCCCTCCTTGCCTCACTCCTTCCTGAGGGAAACGTGCTTTGAAACACGCCTCCAAGTGGTGCCCAAGCGCCTCCCTCGTGATCTTAGCAAAGTCGGTGGCCCTCCAGGAGAGAGCCCCCAAGCCTTGCTCGAGGAGGGCGCCGGGCGCGTCTTCCTATGCGACAGAAGGAGGTGCCCCCTGAACAGGCGCGGACCCTGAGGGGCCTGCCTCCCGAGGGGTCGGGCCAGGCGATGTCTTCTTCTTCTTGGGAGGAGCCTCGGGGAGCCTCCCGCTCCTGTGATCTGGGTCTTCAAGTGATGCGGCTTGAAAAGCACAGTCCAGGGAACACACTGCGTCTCCCTCTTCACAAGGCACCGTGATGACTCCACCACTTCCTGGCATCTTGAGGACATTGTAGCCGTGATGAGTCACGGCCATGAACTTGGCCAGAGCTGGGTACCCGAGGATGGCATTGTATGGCAGGCGAATGTGGGTGACGTCGAAGTCGATGAGCTCGTTGCGGTGGTTATCGCGCGCCCGAAGGTGGCGAGGCGGACCTGCCCAATCGAACTGTGGAGCCATCGGTGACCCGGAGAAAGGCTTGGTTGGCTGAAGCTGATTATGCAGTACTTGGAGATTGTTGAATGTCTCGGCAGACGGGACATTGAGCCCTGCTCCGCCATCGATGAGGTCTGGTGACTTGCGTTCTTGATGATTGGGGAGCAAAGCATCGGGAGGACTCCGGCGTGGCTGCGCGCTTGGCTGATCCTTTGAGCTGAGCGTGATGGCGCATCTTGACCACGAGAGGCGCGTGGCTTGAGCTTGGGAGGACTGCATTCACTTGCAGGCGAACTGCTTGAAGATGCTGCGAGAGGCTGGGCTTGAGCTCCGCCCGGGATCTGAGCGATCGCGTCGCGGCTCACAGAAGCCCCAGCCCCTCGGCTGATGATGGTCCTCATTTCTCCTTAGCTACGGTGGCGGAGGAGGAGGCCTGCGTTGCCTTGCAGGCGATCCTCGCGAGGCTGATCTCTCCAGCCTCCCTCGCGGGCGGGTCCCTCAACCTCCTCATGAGGCTGATCCTGCCAGGCCGGTCCTCGTGAGGTCGGTCCGCCACCCTTGGCGAGGGCCACGGTCTTCCCAGCGTCCTGCGTTTCTTCCTCCTCCTCTGCCGTAGCCTCGATCATTGCGGTCGAGGCGTCGACCGATTCGCCCTTCTCGCATGGCTCTGAGCTCTTGCCATTCGTTGGTGTTGTGGGTGTGGAGGTCGTGGTACACACAGTACCGGCTGCCCTTGGAAGACTCGGGCTGATCCTGCCTCGCTTGTATATCTGGTTACGCCATGAGCACAACAGCCCCTTGCGCTTCACGTCCTTGACCTTGGGCTTCTTCTCTTACAGTGCAACCGGCAGCTCGAGGAGGAAAGGCGTCCTTCCTCAGCCTGGCGCGCCAGTCGCCAAGTTGAACAGCTCCAAGGAAGTGCACAGGTCTTCATGCATCGCCAGCTCCTCCTTCATCTTGATGTCACGCACACCGTCGGAGAAGTCTGAGATGATGGCCTCCTCGGTCACCTTGGGAATCTTGAGGCGTGCGTTGTTGAAGCGCTGGATGTACTTCTACAGGGTCTCTCCTGGCTGTTGCTTGATGCGGCGCATGTTGCTCACGGCAGGAGGCTGGTCGGGAGTGCCTTGGAAGTTGGCGATGAAGCGGGTGCGCATCTCATCCCAGGAGGAGATCGTGCCAGGAGGCAGGTTCAGGAGCCAGGTGCGGGCACCGTCTTTGAGCGCCATGGGAAACCAGTTCATCATGACCTTCTCGTCCCCGTTGGCGGCTTCGATGCCCAGCTCGTAAAGCTGGAGGAACTTCGCAGGGTCGGCCGTGCCGTCGTAGAAAGGAGGCAGGTCCGGCTTGAACTTGCCGGGCCACGCGACGCTGTGTAGCTCGGCGGTGAAGGCGTGGCAGCCTGCAGTGGCCACGGGAGGCCTTTGGTGACGGAGGGCCTGGTCTTGCGGGTCCCCGTCTTGCTGCCCAGGGAGCAGCGCGAGGTCTTAGTGTCTTGGGAGCAGGCCTTGGTCGTGGCGGGCTGGTGCGAGGAGCCCTCGGGCAGCTTCTTGAGGCGAGGACCTCTTGGCAGCTCTGCTCTTGCTGCTTGCTGGTGCCGGACGGAGAGGGTTCCGCCCAGGGGCCCGCGACTTAGGGCCAAAGCGCCTTCTTGAGGGGGGCGGCTGGCGCCCCTGAGCTTCATCGCCCGTGCAAAGGCGGGCGTGGTGCAGTGAGAAGGACGGCGCGGGGGAGCCCCCTGCGGTGCGGACGAGCTCGGCGACGCGGTCGAGCCACTCCTCGTAGACGTCATCGACAGGGCGGTAGTGCAGGAGCTCGTTTGCCGCGATGAGTGCGGCTAGAGCCTCCATGGGCGCGTGGAGCACGCGAGATGAAGAACCAGCTGGGGCGAGCGAAGGAGTAGCGGTACGGCCGTCTCGCCTCACGGACGGATGCTGGGACGATGCTTGCTGCTCGTTCCCTGCCGGGCGGTGGCGGCGTTCACGGCGGCGGCGACGAAACGGCGAAGCGGCGCCGATGGGGGGCCGTCTGGGCGGCAGCAGTAGCGAGCGAGCGGCGCTTCGGCGAGCTTTGACAGGCGTCCGACATGGATGCGATGGGCGGCGAACAACAGGGCGGCGGAAGACGGATTCCGGTGCACCCCTACCTGGCGCGCCAAATGTCGGGTTTCGGGTTCCCGCAGACCCTCTAGGTTCGAACTCTAGGGTGCACGCGGAGATCTCACGCCCTACCTACCTGCACCTCGTTGCCTCGCAAGGATCTAAACTACGCAAAGAGCAATACATGGGACACAGGGTCTATACTGGTTCGGGCCACCATTGTGGTGTAATACTCTACTCCAGTGTGTGGTGTGGTGGATTGCCTCAGGGGCTGATGATGAACAATACAAGGAAGAACAGCCTCGCGGTCTGTTCTTGGCGGTCTGACGAACTGCTAGGGGAGTTCGTGCGCCTCTCTCTCTCTCTAGATTCAAGATCCACCTCTAACTCTCTGTCCCCCCTGGATTCAAGATGCCTCTACCTGTGGGTGGCTAGTCCTATTTATAGGCAAAGGCCACAGGCCTCTTCCCAAATATTGAGCGGGAAGGCGCCAACAATTAGCCATTTTGAAGGGAACATCTAGTACACTTATCTGACTAAAGTTGGTCCTCGCTTTGCCAAAGGCTCTAACGATGGCCTTGGCTTGGGCTCCACGATGACCTCCTTCCTGCCGTTGTGTTGGTCTTGGTCTTGTTGCACGAAATGGCCGCCTTTGCTTGATGCTATCGCCTGCGCTTGCCTCTTTGCACCAAAGAGGAAGCGAGGACACTTCTTGCGGGCTGGCGCCCGCTGGCGCCCTTAGTCGTCATGGCTTGCGTCATGGGCACCTCGTGAGGTACCCGCCTTGATCTCTCCGCCTCCTCGCGAGCCAGCCTGGCGAGTCGTGCACGAGGAGGCTTCCTGTCGTCCGCCCCATGAGGCTTGGCCCCTCGCGAGGGTCTTGAGCTTGTGCTAATGAAGATGGGCCGTGCTGGGCCACCCCTTGAGCCACGCCGCAGGCCGCAGGCAGGCAAGTCTGGGTACCCCCGTTCCCAGAACGCCAACAAAACTCCTTCCGGCCCAAAATATAAGATGTTAATTCATCTAATATGTGAGTATATTGGATGTTGTAATATATTATAAAAGAGTGGTGTACTACATCATTGTGCAATTGCTGTTTAGCTTTTAATATTAACTTGGTGCTTTTAGGTACATAAGTCATTGGTAAAGATCCGCGCTTCGACCCTTTCTGCGTATGGGGCAATGAGATATCGATGAACCAGCATCAAGTGAGGAAGTTGATAAAGATTGTTAGTAAAATGGGTCCAAAGATGACAATTAAACTATTTTTTACACTTTATCCAAGACAATAGCGAACTGCATGATGGTAAGTAAGAACTCTGCAGCCTTCTTTTTACTGCCCATAATGAGTTGTGTTAGATGACAATGTCTGAATCTTTTTCCTTTGCAGTGGTTGCCAAAGCAGTTTACTCAAGATTACCTCTCAAACTACATGATTGGTGGGCATGCAAAGGTTAAAGTATTTCTACTAGAACACAATGATTATCTAGATGTTTTCATGAAGACCGTGAAGGATGGGCGGTCGGCCATCACAAGGGGTTGGACTAGAGTCGTGCGTGCCTTCTGCATGGAGGAGGGCACAAGATGGGCATTCCGCTTCACCTTTGTCGGATTTCGGGTTCCGGCAGACCCTCTAGGTTCGAACTCTAGGGTGCGCACGGAGATCTCGCCCCCTACCTACCTGCACCTCGTCGCCTCGCTAGGATCTAAACTACCAAAGGAACAACACAAGAGACACAAGGTTTATAATGGTTCGGGCCATCATTGTGGTGTAACACCCTACTCCAGTGTGTGGTGTGGTGGATTGCCTCTTGGGATGATGATGAATAGTACAAGGAAGAACAGCCTCGTGAGGGTGCATTCTTGGCAGTCTGATGAACTGCTAGGGGAGTTGATCGCTCTCTCTCTCTCTCTCTCTCTCTCTCTCTCTCTCTCTCTCTCTCTCTCTCTCTCTCTCTCTCTCTCTCTCTCTCTAGATTGCTTGACCTCTAGCTCTGTTCCAGATCCCGGATCACCGATCCCCCTACCATGTGGGTGGCTAGTCCTATTTATAGGCAAAGGCCCTGGGCCTCTTCCCAAATATTGAGCGGGAAGGGCACCAACAGTCGGCCATTTTGAAGGGGAACATCTAGTACACTTATCCTGACTAAAGTTGGTCCTCGCCTGTCAAAGGCTCTGGCGGTGACGCCGGCTTTGTCACAGCCCTAGAGTTTGCTTGTTACTAGTGGCTTTGCATCCATGCATCATGTTTAAATTTCATGGAACTTGAAATGGGGATTGATCCAAGCCCTAACACCAAATTAATTCAACTAGGTTCCATAAAACATATTTTCAATGATCCCAAATGCCCTTTAGAAAAGTTCATAATTTACATCAAAGGTGAAAACCTCACTTAAAGTCATGCACATATTTCTAGGCCATTCGGATTTCTGAATTAAATCCTATAGTATTTTCATTTGGGCATTTACATGCTATAAAATATTTTAAATGCTCAAATAATCATAAACTAAAATGTTTACTTGTTGGATATATTCTAAATAGTAGCCATGATTAGTTTCATGATTTTTGGAAATGCCCTGGCATTTTTAATAAAGCCCTGAAGTTACAAAAAAAATAAAAAACAGAAATAAAAGAGAGAGAGAGACTAACCTGGCCAACTTACCTGGCTGGGCTGGCCCACCTGGCTGTGCCAGTCATCACCTACCTCTGCCCGATGGCGGAGAGGAAGCGGGAGACAGGCACGCAGCGCCTTGGCGCCACGCCTCCTCCTGCTTGCCGCCGAGCCTCACAGGCCGCGTGGGTGAGCATACAGCGCCGTCCCCGATCCGCCCTGAGACCTCTCTCCCCTCCCCCTCACTCGCTGCTCTCTCTCCCCTCCTCTGTTCCTCTCCCGCAGCACACCCGAGCACGCTCGTCGCCGCTGCTCGCTGTCACCGCGGCCAACGTGCTCCCCTCGCCTCACTGACACGCCAAGAAGCCCCGCCTCGTCCCCCTCTTCCTCCTCACCAAGACGGAAGGCGCCGGAAGCCCTGGATGCCGCCAGCTCCGCCGTTCCCCTCCTCGGCCACCGAGGATCGCCGCCATCGATTTGCCGCCGTCTCCGCCTCCGCGACCTCGCTGAGACCGTCTTCGGACCCGCTGTGAGCTCCGCCATCTTCTCCCCTGCTCCTCGCGCTCGTACGCACCCTCTAGCCGCCTCCTCTACCGGAGCCGAGCCGCTCCGCCGCACGAGCTCGACGCCGGCGTCACTCCAGTGACCTTTTGGTCACCGCTGGTACCTAACGCACTCCCCGCACTCCGCAGTGCCTCGCTAGTGCCTCCGTTCGCCCGCTTCTTGCGCCGCGGCAACAAAAGCGACCGGCGCCCGAAGCTCGGCGCCGCCGTAAGCGCTTCGCCGGCGTCGTTCCCGCCATCGCGTGCTCAACCACCTGCCTTGTTGGGCGCGACACTCCTCCGGCTGGCCGTGGGACCAAGCAGCGTGCCCAACCGGCGCTTTGTGGCGCCGTCCGGCGCCTCGCCGCTGCTTTTGGTCGCCAAGCGACTAACCCGGCGACGACGGCGTGGCACCATCATTAGGGCCTAAGCACCCTACTGATTACCCCCTGGAGTCAATGACAACCGGGCCCCACCGCCCAACTAACCGGCTAACTAAAATAGATTAGGTTAGTGTAAACTACCTGTTTAGATTAGTGCTAACCTATGGACCCCACGTGTGAGCTTTGACATTGGTCAAGTCAACGATGACCGGTCCCACTTGTCATACACCTAAACCAGCCTGAGACACTGACGTATGGGTCCCACTGGTCAGGTTTGACCTGGACCTGGCGTGTTGACCTGCAGATGTCACACTGATGTCATGCCGACGCAATAAGCTATTTTCTGGATTTATTTTAATACAGGAAATTCCAGAAATTGTTGCAAACTTCTAAAAATCATAGAAAATCAACCGTAGCTCCAAATCAAACAAATTATATATAAAAAATGATCAGAAAAATCCAACATATCCATCCGTACTAGTTTCATGCATGTTTAAAAAATATAACCTTGCTGTTTATATGAAACAAGTTAATGCACTAATATAACCTCTTAAAATGGGTTTGCATTTGAATCTTTGGTTCAAATGGACTCATCTCAATCTGTTCTAGCTTGCATTAGCCCAAAACACTTTCATATTGCCATGTCATAGCATGCATCATATTGTGCATTGCATTGATCGTGTTTCTTCTCTGTTTGCCGGTGTTGTTCCCCTTGGTAGACGTTGTGCCGACGTTGTGATCGTTGACATTGATGAAGACTCAATGCTATCTTCAGAAGTGTCAGGCAAGCAAAAACCCCTTGTTCATTCCGATACAATCCCACTCTCTCCCTCCTGCTCTCTTTTATTGCATTAGGACAATAACGATTCATCTGTTACTTGCTGCGGTAGCTGAACCCCTTTATCCTCTACATGACCTGTCATTGCCACAGTATATAGATGAAACCCACTAGCATCAGTAGGAGTTGTTTGAGCCCTGATGTGCCTACTCATTCATGCTTGTTTGTCATGCCTGAAGGAAATATGCCCTAGAGGCAATAATAATGTTATTATTTATTTCCTTATATCATGATAAATGTTTATTATTCATGCTAGAATTGTATTAACCGGAAACATAATACATGTGTGAATACATAAACCTACAGAGTGTCACTAGTATGCCTCTACTTGACTAGCTCGTTAATCAAAGATGGTTATGTTTCCTAACCATGAACAAGGAGTTGTTATTTGATTAACGGGATCACATCATTGGTTGAATGATCTGATTGACATGACCCATTCATTAGCATAGCACCTGATCGTATAGTTTGTTGCTAGTGCTTTTCTTCATGACTTATACATGTTCCTATGACTATGAGATTATGCAACTCCCGTTTGCCGAGGAACACTTTGGGTGCTACCAAGCGTCACAACGTAATCGGGTGATTATAAAGGTACATTACAGGTGTCTCGAAGGTACATGTTGGGTTGGCATATTTGAGATTAGGATTTGTCACTCCGATTGTCGGAGAGGTATCTCTGGGCCCTCTCGGTAATGCACATCACATAAGCCTTGCAAGCATTGCAACTAAATGTGTTAGTTGTGAGATGATGTATTACGGAACGAGAAAAGAGACTTGCGATGCGAGATTGAACTAGGTATTGGATACCGCGATCGAATCTCGGGCAAGTAACATACCGATGACAAAGGGAACAACGTATGTTGTTATGCGGTCGACCGATAAAGATCTTCGTAGAATATGTAGGAACCAATATGGGCATCCAGGTCCCGCTATTGGTTATTGACCGAGAGGTGTCTCGGTCATGTCTACATAGTTCTCGAACCCGTAGGGTCCGCACGCTTAACGTTTGATGGCGAGTTATTATGAGTTTATATGATATTGATGTACGAAGGTTGTTGAGTCCCGGATGAGATCACGGACATGACGAGGAGTCTCGAAATGGTCGAGACATAAAGATTGATATATTGGAAGCCTATGTTTGGACTCGGAATCACTCCGGTGAAATTGGGAATTTTATCGATGTAGGGAGTTACGGAACCCCGGGGGTCAATGGGCCTTGATGGGCCTTAGTGGGAAAGAGAAAGGGGCCATATTGCTGGCGCAGCCTTCCCCTTCCCTAGTCCTATTAGGATTAGGAGAAGGGGTGGCTCTCTCTCCCTTTCCCTTGGTCAAACCCTAGTTGGACTAGGATTTGGGGAATCCTACTCCTAGTAGGAGTAGGACACCTGGCGCGCCTCCCTCCTGGCGGCCAGCCCTCCCTTCCCTCCTTTATATCTGAGGCGGAGGGCACCCCATGACACACAAGTTGATCATTGAGATCGTTCCTTAGCCGTGTCGGTGCCCCTTCCACCAAACTACACCTCGAATATACCGTCATGGAGCTTAGGCGAAGCCCTGCGCCGGTGGAACATCATCATCGTCACCACGCCGTCGTCTTGTGAAACTCTCCCTCAACACTCGGCTGGATCGGAGTTCGAGGGGCGTCATCAAGCTGAGCGTGTGCAGAACTTCGGAGGTGCCGTCGTTCGGTACTTGGATCGGTAGGATCGGGAAGAAATGCGACTACTTCCTCTACATTGCGTCAGCGCTTCCGTTGCTTGGTCTCACGTGCGTGAGACAACACTCTCATCTCGTTGCTATGCATCACCATGGTCTTGCGTGATCGTAGGAAAATTTTGAAATTACTCGTTCCCCAACGGTGGCATCGAGCCTGGTTTTATGCGTTGATGTCATATGCACGAGTAGAACACAAGTGAGTTGTGGGCGATACAAGTCATACTACCTACCAGCATGTCATACTTTGGTTCAGCGGTATTGTGAGATGAAGCGGCCGGACCGACATTACGCGTGACGCTTCTGCGAGACTGGTTTCACCGCTGTGAGCACTCGTTGCTTAAAGGTGACCGGCGGGTGTCTGTCTCTCTCACTTTAGTTGAACCGAGTGTGGCTCGCCCGTCCTTGAGAAGGTTAAAGCGGAGTCTATTTGACGAAATATCGTTGTGGTTTTGATGCGTAGGTAAGAACGGTTCTTGCTCAGCCCGTAGCAGCCACGTAAAACTTGCAACAACAAAGTAGAGGGCGTCTAACTTGTTTTTGCAGGGGCATGTTGTGATGTGATATGGTCAAGGCGTGATGCTATATTTTATTGTATGAGATGATCATGTTTTGTAACCGAGTTATCGGCAATGGCGGAGCCATATGGTTGTCGCTTTATTGTATGAAATGCAAGCGCCATGTAATTGCTTTACTTTATCACTAAGGAGTAGCGATAGTCGTAGAAGCAATAGTTGGCGAGGCGACAACGATGCTACGATGGAGATCAAGGTGTCGCGCCCGGTGGCGATGGTGATCATGGCGGTGCTTGGAGATGGAATCACAAGCACAAGATGATGATGACCATATCATATCACTTATATTGATTGCATGTGATGTTTATCCTTTATGCATCTTATCTTGCTTTGATTGGCGGTAGCATTATAAGATGATCTCTCACTAAAATTATCAAGAAGTGTTCTCCACGAGTATGCACCGTTGCGAAAGTTCTTCGTCTTTGAGACACCACGTGATGATCGGGTGTGATAGGCTCTACGTTCAAATACAGCGGGTGCAAAACAGTTGCACCGCGAATACTCAGGTTATACTTGACGAGCTATGCATATAAGATATGACCTCGGAACACGGAGACCGAAAGGTCGGCGTGAATCATATAGTAGATATGATCAACATAGTGATGTTCACCATTGAAACTACTCCATCTCACGTGATGATCGGACATGGTTTAGTTGATTTGGATCACGTAATCACTTAGATGACTAGAGATGTCTATCTAAGTGGGAGTTCTTAAGTAATATGATTAATTGAACTTTAATTTATCATGAACTTAGTCCTGGTAGTATTTTGCAAATTATGTTGTAGATCAATAGCTCGCGTTGTTGCTTCCCTATGTTTTCATATGTGTTCCTAGAAAATTGTATTGAAAGATGTTAGTAGCAATGATGCGGATTGGATCCGTGATCTGAGGTTTATCCTCATTGCTGCAGAAAGAATTATGTCCTTAATGCACCGCTAGGTGACAGACCTTTGCAGGAGCAGATCTGCGAGGCGTTATGAGCGTTTGGCTAGCTCAATATGAGCGAATCTGAGGCGTTATGAGCGTTTGGCCAGCTCAATATGATGACTACTTGATAGTTTAGTGCACCATGCTTAACGGCTTAGAATCGGGACTTCAAAGGCGTTTTGAGCGTCATGGACCATATGAGATGTTCCAGGAATTGAAGTTAATATTTCAAGCAAATACCGAGTTGAGAGATATGAAGTCTCCAACAAGTTCTATAGCTAAAAGATGGAGGAGAATCGCTCAACTAGTGAGCATGTGCTCAGATTATGCGAGTACTTCAATCACTTGAATCAAGTGGGAGTTAATCTTCGAGATAAGATAGTGATTGACAGAATTCTCTAGTCACCATCACTAAGTTAGTAGAACTTCGTGATGAACTATAATATGCAAGGGATGACGAAAAGATTCTCGAGCTCTTGGCGATGCTAAAATCGGCGAAGGTAGAAATCAAGAAAAACATCAAGTGTTGATGGTTGACAAGACCACTAGTCTCAAGGAAAATGGCAAAGGGAAGAAGGGAACTTCAAAAGGAACGGCAAGCAAGTTGCTGTTCGAGTGAAGAAGCCCAAGTCTAGACCTAAGCACGAGGCTGAGTACTTTTGCTGCAATGGAACTGGTCCTTTGAAGCGAACTACCCCAAATATTTGGTGGATAAGAAGGATGGCAAAGTGAACAAGGTTATATTTGATATACAGGTTATTGATGTGTGCCTTACTAGTGTTTATAGTAGCCCCTGAGTATTTGATACTCGTTCGGTTGCTAAGATTAGTAACTCAAACAGGAGTTCTGAATAAGCAGAGACTAGTTGAAGGGAAGTGACGATGAGTGTTGGAAGTAGTTCCAAGATTGATATGATCATCATCGCACACTCCTATACTTTCGGGATTAGTGTGGAACCTAAATAAGTGTTATTTGGTGTTGAGCATAAATATGATTTGATCATGTTTATTGCAATCTGATTATTCATTTAAGTAAGAGAATAAATTGTTGTTACTGCTTACATGAATAAAACCTTATATGGTTACACACCCAATGAAAATGGTTCATTGGATCTCGATCATAGTGATACACATATTCATAATATTGAAACCAAAAGATGCAAAGTTAATAATGATAGTGCAACTTATTTGTGGCACTGCCGTTTAGGTCATATTGGTGTAAAGCGCATGAAGAAAACTCCATCTTGATGGACTTTTGGAATCACTTGATTATGAATCATTTGATGCTTGCGAACCGTGCCTTTTGGGCAAGATGACTAAAACTCCGTTCTCGGAACAATGGAACAAACTCTTGACTTATTGGGAATAATACATACCGATGTATGCGATCCAATGAGTGTTGATGCTCGTGGCAAGTATCGTTATTTTCGACCTTCACAAGATGATTTGAGCAGATATGGGTATATCTACTTGATGAAACATAAGTCTGAAATAGTTGAAAGGTTCAAAGAATTTCAGAGTGAAGTGGAAAATCATCGTAACAAGAAAATAAAGTTTCTGCGATCTGATCGTGGAGATGAATATTTGAGTTCTGAGTTTGGTCTTCAATGAAAACAATGTGGAATAGTTTCACAGCTCACGCCACCGGAACACCACAACGTTATGGTGTGTCCGAGCGTCAGAACCGTACTTTATTTTGATATGGTGCGATCTATGATGTATCTTACCGATTTACCACTATCGTTTTGGGGTTATGCATTAGAGACAGCTGCATTCACGTTTAATAGGGCAACCATCTAAATCCGTTGAGATGACACCGTATGAACTATGGTTTAGCGATAAACCTAAGCTGTCGTTTCTTAAAGTTTGGAGTTGTGATGCTTATGTGAAAAAGTTTTCACCGATAAGCTCGAACCCAAATCGAATCGTCTTCATAGAATACCCAAAGGCAACTATTGGGTACACCTTCTATCACAGATCCGAAGGCAAGTTTTTCGTTGCTAAGATGGATCCTTTCTAGAGAAGAAGTTTCTCTCGAAAGAAGTGAGTGGGAGGAAAGTAGAACTTGATGAGGTAATTGTACCTTCTCCCTTATTGGAAAGTAGTTCATCACGGAAATCAGTTCGATGATTCCTACACCAATTAGTGAGGAAGTTAATGATGATGATCATGAAACTTTAGATCAAGTTGCTACTAAACCTCGTGGGTCTTCGAGTAAGATCCGCACCGAGTGGTACGGTAATCTTATTCTAGAAGTCATGTTACTAGACCATGATGAACCTACGAACTATGAGGAAGCGATGATGAGCCCAGATTCATGAAATGGTTTGAGACCATGAAATCTGAGATGGGATCCATATATGAGAACAAAGTGTGGACTTTGATGGAGTTGCCCGATGATCGGCAAGCCATATTATATAAATGGATCTTCAAGAGGAAGACAGATGCTGATAGTAGTATTACTATCTACAAAGCTCGACTTGTCGCAAAAGGTTTTCGACAAGTTCAAGGTGTTGACTACAATGAGATTTACTCAAGCTGTGGCGATGCTTATGTCTGTCCGAATCATGTTAGCAATTGCCACATTTTATGAAATCTGGCAAATGGATGTCAAAACTACATTCTTTAATGGATTTATTAAAGAAGAGTTGTATATGATGCAACCAGAAGGTTTTGTCAATCCTAAAGGAGCTAACAAAATGTGCAAGCTCCAGTGATCCATCTATGGACTGGTGCAAGCATCTCAGAGTTGGAATACACGCTTTGATAAGTTGATCAAAGCATATAATTTTATACAGACTTTTGGAAAGCCTGTATTTACAAGAAAGTGAGTGGGAGCACTACAGCATTTCCGATAAGTATATGTGAATGACATATTGTTGATCGGAAATAATGTAGAATTATTCGCAAAGCATAAAGAGTGTTTGAAAGGAGTTTTTCAAAGAAAGACCTCGGTGAAGCTGCTTACATATTGAGCATCAAGATCTATAGAGATAGATCAAGGCGCTTGATAAGTTTTTCAATGAATACATATCTTGACAAGATTTTGAAGTAGTTCAAAATGGAACAGTCAAAGAAAGAGTTCTTGCCTGTGTTACAAGGTGTGAGATTGAGTAAGACTCAAAACCCGACCACGGCAGAAGATAGAAAGAGAATGAAAGTCATTCCCTATGCATCAGCCATAGGTTCTATAAAGTATGTCATGTCTGTGTACCAGATCTATTGCATACCCTACCACTAAGATTGGCAAGGAGTGCAATAGAGATCTAGGAGTAGATCAATGGACAGCGGTCAAAATTATCCTTAGTAGAATAAGGATATGTTTCTCGATTATGGAAGTGAAAAAGGTTAGTCGTAAAGGTTACGTCGATGCAAGTTTTAACACTAATCTAGATGACTCTGAGTCTCAATCTAGATACATATTGAAAGTGGGAGCAATTAGCTAGAGTAGCTCCGTGCGAGCATTGTAGACATAGAAATTTGCAAAATACTTACGGCTCTGAATGTGACAGACCGTTGACTAAAATTATCTCACAAGCAAAACATGATCACACCTTAGTACTCTTTGGGTGTTAATCACATAGCGATGTGAACTAGATTACTGACTCTAGTAAACCCTTTGGGTGTTGGTCACATGTCGATGTGAACTATGGGTGTTAACCACATATAGATGTGAACTATTGATGTTAAATCACATGGCGATGTGAACTAGATTATTGACTCTAGTGCAAGTGGGAGATGAAGGAAATATGCCCTAGAGGCAATAATAATGTTATTATTTATTTCCTTATATCATGATAAATGTTTATTATTCATGCTAGAATTGTATTAACCGGAAACATAATACATGTGTGAATACATAAACCTACAGAGTGTCACTAGTATGCCTCTACTTGACTAGCTCGTTAATCAAAGATGGTTATGTTTCCTAACCATGAACAAGGAGTTGTTATTTGATTAACGGGATCACATCATTGGTTGAATGATCTGATTGACATGACCCATTCCATTAGCATAGCACCTGATCGTATAGTTTGTTGCTAGTGCTTTTCTTCATGACTTATACATGTTCCTATGACTATGAGATTATGCAACTCCGTTTGCCGAGGAACACTTTGGGTGCTACCAAGCGTCCTGGCGTAATCTGGGTGATTATAAAGGTACATTACAGGTGTCTCGAAAGGTACATGTTGGGTTGGCATATTTGAGATTAGGATTTGTCACTCCGATTGTCGGAGAGGTATCTCTGGGCCCTCTCGGTAATGCACATCACATAAGCCTTGCAAGCATTGCAACTAAATGTGTTAGTTGTGAGATGATGTATTACGGAGCGAGAAAAGAGACTTGCCGATGCGAGATTGAACTAGGTATTGGATACCGACGATCGAATCTCGGGCAAGTAACATACCGATGACAAAGGGAACAACGTATGTTGTTATGCGGTCCGACCGATAAAGATCTTCGTAGAATATGTAGGAACCAATATGGGCATCCAGGTCCCGCTATTGGTTATTGACCGAGAGGTGTCTCGGTCATGTCTACATAGTTCTCGAACCCGTAGGGTCCGCACGCTTAACGTTTGATGGCGGTTATTATGAGTTTATATGATATTGATGTACGAAGGTTGTTGAGTCCGGATGAGATCACGGACATGACGAGGAGTCTCGAAATGGTCGAGACATAAAGATTGATATATTGGAAGCCTATGTTTGGACTCGGAATCACTCCGGGTGAAATTGGGAATTTTACGATGCAGGGAGTTACGGAACCCCGGAAGTCAATGGGCCTTGATGGGCCTTAGTGGGAAAGAGAAAAGGGGCCATATTGCTGGCGCAGCCTTCCCCTTCCCTAGTCCTATTAGGATTAGGAGAAGGGGTGGCTCTCTCCCTTTCCCTTGGTCAAACCCTAGTTGGACTAGGATTTGGGGAATCCTACTCCTAGTAGGAGTAGGACACCCCGCGCCTCCCTCCTGGCCGGCCAGCCCTCCCTTCCCTCCTTTATATACAGGGCAGAGGGCACCCCATGACACACAAGTTGATCATTGAGATCGTTCCTTAGCCGTGTGCGGTGCCCCTTCCACCAAACTACACCTCGAATATACCGTCATGCGGAGCTTAGGCGAAGCCTGCGCGCGTGGAACATCATCATCGTCCTGCGCCGTCGTCTTGACGAAACTCTCCCTCAACACTCGGCTGGATCGGAGTTCGAGGGCGTCATCGAGCTGAGCGTGTGCAGAACTTCGGAGGTGCCGTGCGTTCGGTACTTGGATCGGTAGGATCGGGAAGAAGTACGACTACTTCCTCTACATTGCGTCAACGCTTCCGTTGCTGGTCTACGAGGGTACGTAGACAACACTCTCATCTCGTTGCTATGCATCACCATGGTCTTGCGTGATCGTAGGAAATTTTTTGAAATTACTACGTTCCCCAATAATGCCTGCTATTGCTTAGAGTTGTGTCAGGTCTGATTCATCCGGGATGAATCGGAGGTGTGTGAACATGTCCTACTGTTGAGAGCTAAGTGTGTGAATACGATTTGGTAAAGGTAGCGGTGAGAGGCCATGTAGGAGTACATGGTGGGTTGTCTCATTGCAGCCGTCCTCAGGAACTGAGTTCTGTGTTTGTGATCCATGAACAGCTACTAGCACACATTGGGATCCTTAATTGACTCTCTCGACTTATTAACCGCCCCTGTCCTCTGTCTAGGAGTTGCAACTAGTTTCTTGTGTTTGTAGGATATGTGTTGGAGGCCGTGCGTAGCGCTGACCCTAGGGGTGGGCTATGATGCGGTAGATACACCGTGGCCCGGTGTACCGAGCGCATGTTTTGTGTCTCGGGAACCCTGCCCACATCGTTTGGGGCTGTGAGCGAAACTCCGGCCGGATCTCCTCGCGGATGGAACCCGAATAGGCGATAAATCTGGACTAGAGACTTGTGTGGTTAGTCAGGTCGTGGCCGACTCCCTCGCCAGGCTTCCGCTTGAAGGTTGCCGAGATACACAACATGTACATGGTGGTAAGTGGCGAGAGCGTGTGTGAAGAAGTACACCCCTGCAGGGTTATAAATGATCTAATCGAATAGTCGTGTCTGCGGTAAAGGACTTCTGGGTTGCCTGTACAGTTCATAGACAAGTGGAAGTGGATACTCTAAAATGCGCAAGATAAGCGTGAGTGCTATGGATGGCGTTCTCGTAGGGAGACGGGAGCAGATACATAGTGGTGTATTGATATGTGGAATATGTGGACTCATGTGCGCCACCTCAAAAGAGTTACTTGCAGTCGTTGTTCAGGATAGCCACCGAGTCAAAGCTGGCTTGCTGCAGTCAAACTCCACCACCCCCCTTTGTTGATACCGATGCATATGTAGTTAGTTCTGATGTAATTCTTGCTGGGTACATTTGTACTCACGTTTGCCTATTTTATGTTTTGCAGAGAGATGTCAGTCTCGCTAGTGGTTCCATGTGGACTTCGACGTTTAGCTTGGTACCTCAGCTACGATCTTGTGCCCCCGGCAGGATCTGGTAGATAGTCAAGCTTCTAAGCCTTTTTCATTTGTAGATGTCTGTACTCAGACATGTTAAGCTTCCGTTTGTGCTTTGACTTGTATGCTCTGAATGTTGGGTCATGAGACCCATGTTTGTAATATCTCGCTCCTCGGAGCCTAATGAAGAAATACTTGAGTCGTAGAGTTATGTTCTGATGCCATGTTGTATTTACACATATCGAGCACATTGTGTGTATGTTTGAAATGCTTGGTATGTGTGGGATCCGACAATCTAGTTGTTTATCCTTGGCAGCCTCTCTTATGGGGAAATGTAGTCTAGTGCTTCCATGAGCCATAGTAGTCCGCTACAGCCCGATTCACGGAGTCCTGCTAGCCCGGGACTCTTTGCTCGGGGCAACTTGATGGCGGCATGTGTTTCACTTTGTTCTGTGTACTGTCCCTTGAGGGAATGTCACGCGGTGGCATCCGGAGTCCTGCCTAGCTCTGCTACAGCCGGGTTCCCGGAGTCCTGTTAGCCAGTGCTACAGCCCGGATTCACACAGCTGGCGACCGACATGCTCGATGTGATTCATGTATGCCTGTCCCCATGGGTTAGTGCGCTTTGGGTTCACGACTAGCCATGTCGGACTGGGTTCTCTGTCATATGGATGCTAGCGACACTATCATATCGTGAGCCAAAAGGCAAAGCGGTCCCGGCCATGGTAAGGCGACACCCGTGGGAATAACGTCGCGTGAGGCCGCAAAGTATATGAGTGTTACCGGCTAGATCGATGTGACTTGGAATCGAGGTCTGACAGCTTTGGTATCAGAGCCTGCCTGCCTGTAGGATTACCAAGCCAAACCGGTCAAAGTTGTGTCTATAAATGCTTTATTATGTAAGGGAATTGATTGTGGAAGGGAACGTAAGGCTCTTTTTTCTCCTTATACCTCATGGCCTTCTGATCTGAGTCATCCTCTTCTCTTCTACGCGGTTTAAGAACTAGGCTTCTCATCTATCTATCAGGATGACGTGTTACTAATCCATAGACCTTTAAGATTGTTGGTTTTAAGCCTAGTTCAGTTTCTACTACTTCCGTGTGTTCATAGTTGGTATTGGAACCTTGATTTTGTGCTTCTGAGTGGTTATGCCACCATTTTTGTAGGATGTCTCAAATCATCTTGAGCATTTACAGTTGTTATGTTGTCCGAGTCATCCCAGGTCTCTAAATAGTATGATGCATTTGCAAATCCTTTCTTTCCGTTCCCGATGTCCTTTTTGGTCAGAATAAGCACACTAAACGGTGCGTTGAGGTACTCTATTGTCTCGGTATATATGTTGGAGCTACTATTATGACCCTAGGTGTCTTAGAGAACCACCTAGTAATCTAGCCATGTTTTGTGTTCCCAGTGTGATAATTCTGGCCACCATTCTCGAAAGCATCCGGATGCCATTTAGTAGTAGGTATTCTATTCCTGGGTTCTTAAACCCGAGATTCACCCTACTTACCTAATGTTGATAGTGTTGCTAGTTCCTTTAGGATATTAGTAGCCTTTGTGATAGTCCTCGAGGTTCGTGGTACATCTTTCTTCCAATTACCATGAACCATTCTTGGCAGGAATTCTTCTAAACCAAAAGATCACAACCAGAGTGCTCTTGATGAGTCCTCCATTCTATATTGTGATTCTGCCAGTTCTACCCTTTCCGCATGGGTTATCCGGAAGAAATATTGAGCTTCGCTCGACATACTAATCTATGCATCCACAACTCAGAAAAAAATTCATATGTTCCTTTGAGTTGTCCCTCTTTACTTGTATCCTGATCTCCGTCTATCAATTTGTAGTCAGAAGTAGTCGTGCACTCGTGCTCATCGATGCCCATTATTCTTGTGGTCCGTGTTGGGGAAGCTGGTCGTGTCCCACGAACACCTATGGGACCTGGTCCCTTGTGGTTCGGAGGGGGAGCGGAGGATGCACAAAGAGCGGATCGAAGCGATGCACGCGAGCAGATTTACCCAGCTTCGGAGCTCTCCGGAGAGATAATACTCCTACTGCTGCTTTGTGGATTATATTGTGTTCTTGCTAGGGAGCAATGGGAGCTACAAAACCTAGCTTGAGTGAACGTGGTCTCGTATGAGTCGAATGAACTAAGCCGGAGCAGAACCGAAGCCCCTCTACGTTGCACTTGGGCCTCCTTTTATATGCACAAGGGGTCACCACAGGTGGCAACACGTATGAGGGTACAAATGTAAAAACAGTGGTTGGTATACCAACTTGTACATTGTACAGTGATCTATACCTAACTCTGACGGCAAGGGACAAGAGTCATTAATGCCCGTCTCGATCGCTGAGCGATATAACGAGGGACCGTCAAAGCGCGCTCCGTTTGCCACGATGGTAGCTTGTCAGCGCCGCTTATCGCTGCTCCCCGCTGGCTGCACAGCCCATCGACACGCGTTCCTGGGAAAGCCCCGCGGCGACACGTTGGCGGGTGAGCTGGAGCAGAGATGAAGAGAGGTTGCCTGCCCCGGCAAGCGCCTTGCCGCAGCAGAACCCTTGTCGCGCTTGGGAGCTCGGTTCTCACCAAGCCTTCCCGGCAAGCTCCTCTTGCCGGGGCCTTGTTTCCTTCGTGCCTCGAGTGGTCTTCCCGGCAAGCTCCTCTTGCCGGTGCCTTGATTATTTTGTTCTTGAATGGCTCCAAAGGAGCCGCGGAAGATCTTGATGGTCACCAGGCCAGCCACGCCGCGGTGCTTGCAACTGCCCGTGCACGAGTTCGGGATACTAGGGTACCCTACTCTAGTACACCGGCAGAGCCCCGGCTGGGCCACACACGGCGCCAAGCTCTGTTGGGCCAGGCCCAAAGCAGTGCTGGTATGCGTACGATGCAGATTACGCCATTACTGCGCTGGACCCACCGCCTCCCACATTTAGCGTCACGCACGGACGTGGCGTCGTGGGGGAGATCGTGGGAGCTTTCTTTGATGGAAAAATCGGGCGCCGCCCCTCTCCCTCTTTATAAGCAGAGGTGCAGGGGAGCGCCCACTTGCCACTTCTGTCACATCGAAACCATCGCCGCTTCCCCTTTCTTCTCGAGCCCAAAGAGCAGCGCTCGCCCCTCCATTGCCACGGTGCCACCAACGCCGTCGACTTCCTCCACCACCTCTCCCCATGGCTCCGAAGGCCGACAAGGGAAAAGGCATGAAACCGGCCGAGGCGCAGCGGCTCGCGGCGCTGCGGAAGGAGTGTGCCCTCTTCGATCCCCTGCTTGATAGGAAGGAGTTGCGGGAGCTGTACTATCTTTTCTGGTCGACGGCGACGCGGGCGCACCCGCGCACGAGGGTGATCTCCGCCGCCACGTCCGATAAGGTCTCCATCGGGTACCCCTTTTTTGCGCTTTTCTTCCACTGCGGGCTCTGCCCGCCCTTTTCTGAATTCTTCTGTGATGTCATGAATACATATGGCCTCCGCCTCCTTGACTTCACCCCCAACGCCGTCCTCACCATGGCCGTTTTCGCACACCTCTGCGAGAACTTTGTCGGGGTTCACCCAAATGTCGCACTCTTCCGCCATTACTTCACACCCCGCGTAGAGAGAGGAGAGCCGCTTGCCGGAGGAATTGCATGGACCTCTAGGATCGGCAAGAAGGAAGCGTATCTTGATGGAGAGTTGCGCAGCAAGTGGGAGGAGTGGAGAGCTGAATGGTGTTGGATCTTAGAGGAGGAGCCATAGCCTTTTCCCGCCCTACGCAAAACCCCCATAGTGTGCGGCAATGATTGAAGCAACTTGGCACCAGAGGACGCCAAATTGAAGATTGCCGTGACTAGGATCTTGCGTCTCAGACATGCCGGGCTGACCGTAGGAGCAGTTGGCGCGGACTTCCTTCGCCGCCGCATTGCGCCCTTGCAGGAGAGGGGGAGGCCTGCTTGGGAGTTCCAGAACGCGGCGGACATCATGAGGCTGCGTCCGGGGATGAATTGGAACTTTACCGTCTTGGAGCTGGATGGCATGCTGCGGGAGCTGTTCAAGCGATGCAGATCACCCAGTGGTTCATGTTGCCGAGGGAGTCGTGCCCTGTGCAACAACTCGTCGCTTGACCGCATCCGCGCGATGATGCCGTTGTGCGATCCCCATGGGATCGTTCCAACTTGGCAGGAGCCCGCCGACGAGGTCGTGCAACAGTTCTTCGACGACTTACAAGAAGTGCCAATCCGTGCCGACGAGCAGAAGCGACTCACCCGCGACACCACCGAGCAGGAGATGGCGCGCATCGCCACAAGGTTGGAGGAGGCGGCAGAGGCTGCTGCCGCCGGCGTGTTTGGGTTCACTGTCGAGGAGGCAGAGACAGCCGAGGCGGCGAGCCTTGCCGACCGAGAAGAGTTTGCCGATGAGGAGGAGCAAGCCGAGCCCGACAATGAGCCTAGCGAGCCTGCCGGGGGCGCCTCCCCTCCGCCGTCAAGCAGCTTGCCGCGGAGGAGCCAGCGGCCCGCCAAAGGAGACGCCTCCATAAAACCGGAGAGGTGGCGGGCGTCGCGCAGCCAACAGCCGCCTCGCCGCCCGACGCGCTCCACCGCGGCAAGCACTGTTGCCGCGGGAGCGCCTCATGCCGCCATGGCGATGGGAGCGGGGTCTTCTGGAGTCGCGGCCCCTGCACCCGCCAAGCGTCCGAGGGAATCTTCTCCCCAATTAAATCGCGCCGGGCGGAGTTTGACCTCTCCGCCCTCAGCTCGAGGAAGAAGAGGAAGAGTAAGATCTTGTCGCTACTTGTAATCCTCCAATTTATTGCTTTATTTTATATCCGATCGGCTTCACTCTGAACCTTCTCCTTCTTCGTGACGCTAGCTCAGAGGGCGTCAAAGAGGGCCAAGACCCCGGTGGTTGTCGTCTCAGATGACTCCCCTGTGGCGACAGGGGGCACGTCCGGGACTCCCTTGCCGGATCCGGCAACCCTTCAATAGAGCAGCCCCCAGCACAGCCCCCAGCGTAAGTGTTTGGTTCATTTCTCATGGTTAGGTGTGCTTGGGTGCTCCTCCGTCACTGATATCTGGTTTGTTGAATTATGTAGGAGCAGAGCAGTCTCATCAGGAGGTCCCGGAGGCTGCTCCCGAGGTTCAGCCTCATCAGGAGGCCTCGGAGGTCACCCCCGAAATTCTGCTTGCTTTAACTACGCCACCAAGCAAGAAATCTCCGCCAAGGGAGCGCTCTTCGGCAAGGGAGGCCTCTCCGACAAGGGGATCTTCTCCGGCAAGGGGCAGCGCCGACAACCCTCCGGTGGTGGAGACCGCGGCAACAGACTCTACTGCAGGTACTCTTCTTGTTTGAGAATTTCCCTTGGGTTCTTTTCTTCTGTTCTTCTTTTCTGAACATTTGCTTGACTTGTTCTTTCTTTTTCTGACCATCAGATCCATCCGCCGGAGATCTGATGGAGACTGAGGCTGCCGGCGAGGAGGACGCTCGCGGCAACAATGTCGACGCCGCCAACACGGAGGAGGAGGCCGGCGCCGATGGGTCCGCCGGCGAGGAGGCCGCCAAGGCTGCTGGTGCAGAGGCTGGGGAGGGATCCGGCGATCGCACTGACGGCCCTGAGGCCGCAGGAGCGCCAGGCGCTGCACCGACCGCCGATCCTCACGTCACCGATGCCGCACCAGACTCCGAAGAGCCCCAGCCCGGCACCTATCTGAAGGCCGGCGAGGGTGTCTTTATCAAGCTCACATGGGCATCAAGCTCCAGGGCACCGGCCGAAGGGGAGACCTTCGACGCGGAACTGCTTGCCTCCGCCGGGCTGTCGCTGGTCAACGCTCCGAGCAGCAGCAGCGGTGAGCCTGAGGAGGAGCAGCAGCAGCGGTGAGCCTGAGGTGAGCCTGAGGAGGAGCAGCTGGTTGTCGCTCTACCACGCCCGACAAGCCAAGCTGGAGTCCAGGGAGGCGCTTGTCGCGAGGGCGGGAGCTGACTTGGAGAAACGTGCGGAAGAGCTCCGGCGCGCCAACAAAGAAACTCTCCGGGATATAGCAGAGGCGCGGGAGCAGCTTGCTGAAGAGCGCACGGCCTTCATCTTGGAGAAGGCCGAGGTCGAGGAGCAGCAGAGGCTTGCCGGCGAGAAGCTCTCCGCGCAAGAAGGTGAGCTGGCACAGCGGAAGATCAACCTCGACAGCTATGAGGAAGATCTCGCCGTGCGCGAGCAATCGATTGGCGGGCCATTTCAGGAGGCAAAGGATGCTGCTGCGGCTGCCGAGGCCGCCAAGAAGGAATTGGAGACGAGGGTGGCTCAGCTGGAGTCCACCCTCCAAAAGAGCGCCGAGGAGGTCACCGGGTTGAAGCGCGAGCGCGAGAAGGACGCCTACACCCTCGGCGAGTTGCAAGGTCGTTTCGCTGAAAAGATCAAAGAGCTCGATGCCGCCAAGGACGCCAAGGCGGATCTGGAGCTAAAACTGACCACCCTGACAGAGACGCTGAACGGCGCCAAGGAGCGGGAAAAGGGTCTGCTGGAGAAGATTAAAGCCAATGAGGAGCTGTTGGCGAATGCCGCGACTGCCCAGAATGATCTCAGAGATAGCATAATGCACTGGACAGAAGGTCTTGTGGACACCGCCGCCGGCATCCATAATGAGCTGATGGAGTTGGGGATGGTGGATCTTGGGTACTCCACCGACGAGAACCTCCAGCCCAGCGTCAAGCTCAACCTATTCTTCAAGGGCGTGCTGACGGGTCTCCAGCGGCTCCGGTAGGAGATCCCAAAGCAACTGGCAGAGGAGTCGCGCCAAGTTTGCGCTGGGGCTCTCCAGAAGGTACTGATGAAAGTGGCATTCCGCAACCCAGGCGTCGACTTCACCAAAGTTCTCAAGTCCCTGCCTCCATCTGCTGACGTTGAAGCGCTCAAGGCCCTTGTCGAACCCATTGTGGATAGGGTGAGCGGAGTCAAGAGGCTCGATAGCAACCGCGTAGATTAGGCCGCCAAGCTTATCTTTCTCTTGTCGTTGTAGATCATGTTTAGGCGAAAAATTTATTAGATCTGCGACAAGTTATTTCTGTATTATACTCTATCTTAGGCGATTGAATGCAAAGTTATTTCCTTTACTTGACTCCTTCCCTTGTATGTTTGTGCCCTCGCTTTTAGGGGAACTTGTCGGTGCGAACACCTTTGCATGGCGCTGAGTCGGAACTTCACAGACTGCCGGGCGATGCCGCCTCGACAAGCAACCTTGTCGCAACTAGTTGCAGCACACTTAAGTTCTTGAGCGGACTCGAAACAAAGTAAAGGCGCAAGCTAGTCGCGAATCGGTTCCTCCGCGCACAGGTTTTCCATACAAAGTACTATCGTTCGAGGAAGATAACTTAAAAATTTAAAAACTGGTTGCTTAAACTTAGCAACTTAGCTTCTCTGTCATTCACTTCTCGGCAAGGCGATAGTTCCTCGAGCGACGCTTGGTGGCCCACATCATTATCCTCTCCTTCCCCCCCCCCCCCCGGTTAACTTGTGGGTGGATGAACCTTCCTCTTGCTTGAGAAGAAAGAAGAGAAAATAAAGTTATGGAGCCTAGTGGCTCGTTACCGCTTACCGGGTGTGGATGCTGCACAAAATGTTAGATATCACACGCATATAAGATAATGAAAGCATGTATTGACAAGATGTGCGCAATACATAGGCTTTACTGATGCACGGGGTCTGCGCCCGGCTTTGTACAAAGGATTACATGCAAGAGCGGCAAGACTTGTACAAAAGGCTGGTTGCCGGAAAGGGGCCCGGCAACCGCGCCCTATGGGTAAAACTTACGAAGATGCTCTATATTCCAGGAGTTGCTCACCGGAAGGCCATCTTCGGTCTCAAGGCGGACAGCGCCAGGCCTAGTGACTCGTTTTACCCGATAAGGGCCTTCCCACTTTGGCGTCAACTTGTTGGAATTCTTGGTGGATTGAATGCGCCGAAGAAAAAGGTCGCCTTCCTCCAAGCTTCTGGCATTAACTTTGCGGCTATGGTAGCGGCACAAAGCTTGCTGGTAGCGAGCAGCTCGTACAGCAGCCTGAAGACGATCTTCCTCGAGGAGCAGCGCATCATCTTGTCGCAGCTGCTCTTGCTCAAGCTCATCATAAGCGAGTACTCGAGGTGACCCGTATACGAGTTCTGTGGGGAGAACTGCTTCTGCTCCATAGACCAGAGCAAAAGGTGTCTGGTCAGTGGCTCGATTTGGTGTCGTCCTGATCGACCAAAGAACCACCGGCAGCTCCTCAATCCAGTTTTTTTCGCACTTGTGTAGCCTGTCAAAAGTTCTGGTCTTGAGTCCTCGCAGCACTTCAAAGATTTGCTCTCTCGCTTGACCGTTGCTTCTCGGGTGAGCAACAGATGCAAAGCAGACTTTGGCGCCAAGATCTTGGGCGTATTGCATGAAGGTGCGACTTCGTGAATTGTGTACCATTGTCGGTGATGATCCGATTAGGTATCCCAAAGCGGCAAACAATTGACCAAGAACTTGAATGCTGATTGTCTGTCACCTTCCTCATCGCTTCCACTTCCGCCACTTTGTGAACTTGTCGATTGCACGCATACAGTACTCAAAGCCCCGACAACTTCGGGGAAGGGGCCGAGATATCGAGCCCCAGGACCAAAAGGGCCAGGATAAAGGGATCGTCTGGAGAGCTTGAGCTGGCTGGTGTATCTGTTTTGAATGGAACGCACACTTCACACTTGGTTACTTGTGCAGTTGCATCCGGAGGGCTTATGGCGGAAGAAACCTTGCCGGAAAGCTTTGCGGCAAGTGCTCTTCGCCAATGCGGTGACCACATATGCCTCCGTGTATCTCTGCCAACAGCTTCGGCCCATCTTCCCGCAAATACACTTCAATTTCACTCCGTTGAGTCTTCTTACAGATAGGATGTTGTCAACAAACTGATACATACTTGACCGCCGGGCTACTTTTTCTCGCTTCTTCTTGCTCTTCGGAAGTTCTCCTGTCGGAGGAAATGGGCGATTTGTCTGCGCCCATGTTGGAGCTTGCGCTCGACAACAAGGACTAAAGGCATATCTACCATCAGGGAACATTAGCTCACGGCAAGAACCTGCGGTTCTGCGGAGCTTTATGATCCCCGCAAGCTTGCCGGAGCAAAGCTTGTCGGGCCCGCTTCACGAAACAAACTACAGGGTTTGTCGAAGCGAGACTGCTCCTCGATGATATTTGCGTTGATTTTAGGGACCTTCTTGGCGGCGGCTCGAGGAGCTCGCCAAAAGTAGTCGCTGAAACCAATTTTCTCTTCTTGCTCATCTCGTTGATGGTGTTACGGTTGGCTGGGTCAGCTTGAGCACAAAAATTCCTGGTTCCACAGGTAACTTAAGTGCAGCACATTTTGAGAGGCCATCAGCTATATCATTCTGAGCTCTTGGAACGTGTTCCATTTGCAGGCCTTCAAAGTGCTCTTCTAGCTTTCTCACTTCATCAACGTATGCTTCCATCAACGGACTCTGGTAATCTTTGTTCACTTGGCGGAGGACAAGCTGCGAGTCACCCCTGACGATAAGCTTCTTGATCCCGAGGTCCACTGCAATTCTAAGACCGGCAAGCAAACCTTCATACTCTGCAGTATTGTTTGTCGCTTGCTCCTTGGGAAAATGCATTTGGACTATGTACTTGAGGTGCTCTCCGGTGGGTGCGATAAGCAACCGCGGCACCGGGCGCTTTGCAGTGAGAAGGCACCATCAAAGTACATTAGCCACTCTTTACTTGCTTCTTTGGCGGGGATGCTTTCGTCTCGGTATTTCTTCATCTTGTGTTGGCGCCCACTCTGCTATGAATTCTCGCCAATGCTCGCTTTGGATAGTTGAAGTGCTTTCAAACTTGAGACCAAAGCTTGACAGTTCCAAAGGCCCACTCGACAATTCTACCTGTTGCTTCTGGATTTTGCAAAATCCTCTTCAGCGGAAAGCGAGTGACAACTGTTATCTCATGTGCTTGGAAGTAATGGCGCAGCTTTCTCGAGGCCATGAGGAGGCCGAAAAGCAACTTCTGCACACCGGAATACCTTGACCTAGCCCCCTGTAAAAGGGAACTGACAAAGTAGACTGGGCGCTGCACCATCCTTTTTTGTATCTTGTCGCAACCCTGCGCTGATCTGTCCTTGTCGGGACCAGAGCTTGACGGCGAAGCCCCCTGCTTGTCGCTGGATGCACCTTGCCTCGGTTGCCGGCTCATCATCTGCCTCCCTCTCCGCTACTAACGCAGCACTAACCACTTGATTGGTTGCTGCTATGTACAACAACAACTTCTCTTGTGGCTTAGGTGCGACAAGTATTGGAGCGGAGGACAGTACCCCTTTAAGTCTTGCAGCGCAGCCTCCGCCTCGGAGTCCATTTCATTGGACCTGCCTTTTTCAAAATTTTGAAAATGGCGGTAGCGCTCAACTGACTTAGAGATAAACCTGCTAAGAGCAGCCACGCAACCGGCAAGCCTTCTGACATCCTTGACACGCTTTGGTGCTTCAATCTGCTCAATGGCCTTGATCTTGTAGGGATTGGCTTCAATTCCCACTGAGACACAAAGAACCCGAGAAGCTTGCGGAAGGGACTCCAAACACGCACTTCTCGGGGTTGAACTTGAGGTTGATCTTGCGCAGATTTGCAAATGTCTCATCAAATCTCTGAACCAAAGTTGCTTTGTCCTTGCTCTTGACCACTATGTCATCCATGTAGGCTTCTACATTTACGTATTTGTGGCTCAAAAGCATCATGGACTACCCTTGCAAAGGTTGAACCAGCATTCCTCAAACCGAAGGCATCCGTATGAAACAGTATGTGCCACATGGTGTAATGAATGCGGTTTTCTTCATCTTCTGTGCCATGAAAAATTGATGATACCGAATATGCATCAAGAAATGAAAGCAAATCACATCCAGCCGTGGAGTCAACGATCTGGTCAATCGAGGCAAGGGAAATGGGTCTTTGGGACAAGCTTTATTAACATCTGTGAAGTCAATACAAAGTCTCCATTTCCCATTGGCCTTGGCGTACAACCACGGATTGGCCAACCACGTGGGATGGAGCACTCCTCGACAAGGCCTGCTGCTTCCAACTTCTTGATTTCTTCTCGCTATGAATTCTTGCGCTCCACCGCTGTTTCCTAACTTTTTGCTTGACGGGCGCGTGGAGGACAGACAGCTAGGTGGTGCTCAATTACTTTCAGGAACACGGGGATGTCGGATGGCTGCCATGCAAACACATCGACATTCGCCAGAGAAAGCAACGAGCTCGCCTTCCTATTTAGGGTCAAGCGTGGCGATGGTGAAGGTACCACCAATGCCGTCCTCCTTGGCGGGCACCTTCTTGGTCTTCTGCGGAGCTGCCATCATCTTTTTGCACTTGCCGGTGGAGCTCGATGGTGCGTCCTCGATGGTAGCGCAGCACTCCGAAGAGGTGCGCTTGCCGGAGTGGGCATCAGAACTCTTGCCGGACTTGGTGATCTTCTTCTTCCCCCCGGGAGCTTTAGCGGCAAGTGGTTTGCTATCTGTCGCGGCTGCTGCATCCCGGTAAATTTTGTCGGCGCAGGTAAGCGCATCCTTCTTGTCGCCATGGACAGAAATGACGCTTATCGGGCCGGGCATCTTGAGTAAATTGTAGGCGTAATGAGAGGCCGCCATGAACTTGGCAAGTGCTGGACGGCCAAGTATGCCATTGTAGGGCAATGGAAATCGGCAACGCCGAATGTGACCTTCTCAGTCCTGAAGTTTAGCTTCACGCCAAATGTTACCGGTAATGTGATCTTCCCTTCGCTTGCTCCTTCTGGGTTGATTCCTTGAATGTGCCGGTCTCTTCGAGCTCACTGTGGATTTGAAGTTTCAAGTACTCGCAGAGGAGATCAGGGTTCAGGCCGGCCCGCCGTCAACTAACATCTTTGTGACCTTGAGGTTGCGGATAGTTGGTGATACCAACATCGGCAAGCACCGACCGCAGTGATGCGATCAGGTGATCCTCAATGTCAAATATGATGGGCGTGCTGGACCACTTCGCAGGTTTGCGCGACTCTATGGATGGTTCTACTACATTAACCTCACGATCCATTGCTTGAGTTGGCGGTGTGAGGTATGCAGAGAAGCACCACCGTCCGATGCAAAGGACCTCCGCTGTTTCTCAAACTCTTGCTCGTCGGCTTCATCGCCTTCCATGTCTTCGCCATCTTCATCTTCGCCTTCTTCCTTATCGCGGCGGGAGGTCTATCTCCTGCCGCTGCTTGGCCTTGCACAAGCGCCCTCCCCGACCGGTCTCTTCTTACTCGCCGCACCAGCACCTTCCTGGGCCTTCTCCTTGTCTCGCCGCTCAGATTCAGCCCTCTCAGTAGCTCAACAAGCTGCTCGACTTTCTTGCAGCTCCGGAGATCGTGGCCCTTAGTGCGGTGGATCTTACAGATATGCTTGTTGGAGCTATCAGTCTTTATCGGCGGCCGCCATTACTTGGCGGTCGTTGTCAGCGGTAACCTCCTTGTCGGAGCCACCAGCTTTTGGCTTTGTTGGCGGCACCATCCTTGCCGGACTGCTCGACAACCGCATTTCTTGGTTTCTCTTCTTCGTTGTTCCGCCGTCGGCTCTTCCTTGCCGGGCGGTCCCTCACCGCCCGACTCTGCCCCCACATTTTCTCCTCGAGTCTTCTTCCTTCTTTAGCGCTGCACACTTGTCGGCCAGGGTGTAGAGCTCGCCGGCGTCTTTCACTTTGCACATCGCCATCTCCTCTCATCTCGCGTTTTACACATTCTCGATGGAATGCAATGATCACCGCGGCAGGGGTGACATCTGGATGTTATAATGTACACGATCAATCTCTCCGGATGAACTTGCGAAGGGACTCTCCCTCCTTTTGGGCAAGCAGGTGAAGGTCACTCTCCTAGCCATGAGGCTTGTGGCCGCCTGTGAAGGCGCCGACAAACTGATGGCATAGATCTGCCCAAGAGGATATGGAACTGTCTGGCAAGTGCATGAGCCAAGATCTGACGTTTGGCTTGAGCACCAGAGGGAAGTAGTTGGCAAGAATCTTGTCGTCTCGTCCCCCCGCAGCCTGCACCGCGATGGTGTAGATGCTGAGGAACTCCGATGGGTGTGTCCTGCCATCATACTTCTCCGCACATCCGCTTGAAGTTTTTCTTGTCGGCCATCGGACTTGCCGCAGCTCACGAGTGAACGCAGGGCAACCTACCGCGACGGCAAGTCGCTCTGTTCTTCGGGCGCATGCATATCGACAGTGGGCCCGCGCTGGTCGATTGACGCCGCTTCTCTCGCGCTCGGCGCGGTTCGAGCGCCTTCTTCTTGCCGCTCAAGAACTTGGCGCTGGTCGCGACGAAGCTCGCGGATCCGACGACGCCGTGGAGTCGCTGCCGAGGTGGATCCGGCGAGTCGGCGATCTTGGCCTTCGGGAGGGGAGTGTACGTGGCTGCACTTCGCAAGTCTCGCCGCCATCGCCTCGTGTTTGTCGCCTTTGCCGCTGCTGCTAAGCGCTTTGGTTGCCGGGGGCGTCGCTGCTGGCGGCCGATGAGGCTCGATGGTGGCCCTCCATTCGCCGATCTTGTCGGCCGCTGGAGGATAGTCTAAAAGTATCAGGGCTCTTGCCAAGTCTTCAGTTGGTGTGGTGGGTGGCAATGGCATACGTAGCAAAGAACGAGACGTGCTCGGACTCTAACCGTTAGGGAGGAGCAGCGTCCCCAGCCGACCAGCATTCCATCGGTACCGCATGTCGGGCGCATGCGGTCGCAAGGCCCCCGGATCCTCCAGCTTGGCCTTGATCTATGGGACGATGGTGCTCCGAGCACCATGACGCTGTCTTTCCGTGCCTCTCTGAGAAGGACGCGGTGCGGATTCGACGCCGAAGCTTGCGCGCCTTTGTCCTTGGACTCGGCGACGTCGCGGACTCCTCGTCGGGCGCTGCCCTCCGCCAGATGTCCTCCCTACCACTCGCCTGCTCGTGGTGGTGGGTTGGGCGCGACGGCCTCCTGCCGCCAAGTCTTCTTCTTCGGTGGCATGCTGAGATGATGATGAAGATTGTTGCTCGTGCGAATGCCGGATCAGCTTCACACAACCTCGACGCCCCCTACCTGGCGCGCCAAAGATGTCGGGGAAGCTGGTCGTGTCCCACGAACACCTATGGGACCTGGTCCCTTGTGGTTCGGAGGGGGAGCGGAGGATGCACAAAGAGCGGATCGAAGCGATGCACGCGAGTAGATTTACCCAGCTTCGGAGCTCTCCGGAGAGATAATACTCCTACTGCTGCTTTGTGGATTATATTGTGTTCTTGCTAGGGAGCAATGGGAGCTACAAAACCTAGCTTGAGTGAACGTGGTCTCGTATGAGTCGAATGAACTAAGCCGGAGCAGAACCGAACCCCCTCTACGTTGCACTTGGGCCTCCTTTTATATGCACAAGGGGTCACCACAGTGGCAACACGATGAGGGTACAAATGTAAAAAGCAGTGGTTGGTATACCAACTTGTACATTGTATGCTGATCTATACCTAACTCGACGGCAAGGGACAAGAGTCATTAATGCTCGCCTGGCCGCTGAACAGTGTAACGAGGGACCGCAAAGCGCGCCTCCGCTTGCCACGATGGTAGCTTGTCGTCCCGCTTATCACTTTGCTTCCCGCTGGCTGCACAGCCCATCGACACGCTGCTTCTGGGAAAGCCCCTGCGGCGACACGCTGGCGGGTGAGCTGGAGCGAGATGAAGAGAGGTTGCTGCCCCGCAAGCGCCTTGCCGCAGCGTAACCCTTTGTCGCGCTTTGGGAGCTCGGTTCTCACCAAGCCTTCCCGCAAGCTCCTCTTGCCGGGCCTTGTTTCTTCGTGGCTCGAGTGGTCTTCCCGGCAAGCTCCTCTTGCCGGGCCTTGATTATTTTGTTTTGAATGGCTCCAAAGGAGCCATGGAAGATCTTGATGGTCACTGTGCCAGCCCTGTCGCCGGTGCTGTCAGAATCGCTCGCAGCACGAAGTTCGGGATACTAGGGTACCCTACCTAGTACACCAATAGTCCGCAAGCCATTCTGTTCTGGAATGACTAGGAGAAACAAACTCCAGCACCTCATCCATTTCTTGGAGTGGTCAAAGTAGTTGTATTCCGCAGATCAAAATGCCAATTCAGCTTTTGTTCGTTTCTACCTCAAGTATTACCCATTTTATGTCAGAACGCCATGGGAATTGCACCTTCCTTATGAATTCTTGACGTAGTGATACTTTCTCACCATCATCATTCGCCCTCGGTTCCGTGTTGTTGCAACCGAATACCGACAAGTGAATTGTGATGTGTGAAAATAATACTTCTAGCAACCATGTTGCTTAGTAGTAAATGGACAATAGTTTCACCCTTAGCGTGTTGGTTATTGAATCATAATTCTAAGATAGACTGTGCTACCTAGTCCTTATTTCCGGTGCACTCTTTGATCAATGAGTTAGGATTATTCAATCCCTTGCTTATTGTTCATATCATCTTGCCCTGAAAAGCAAGGTTGTTCTCGAGCTTAGTAACATACCGGTGGTTCGTGATTTTCCGAATATCTTCTCAGAAGTATTACCAGGTTGTCCCGTGACTGTTATGTTGAGCTCGTGATCAAGTTGGTTTTCCAATAAACCACTATTCTCCAAGAATCTGTGTTGGATACCCCTGAGCTAGTTGGTTAAGCCAAACAACAACTTGGAGAGTTGGGAGATAAAAGCTTGTCTAACTTAGTTCACTTCCAAAGGGATATCTTGTGTTGGAGGCCGTGCGTGGCGTGACCCTAGGGGTGAGCTATGATCACGGTAGATACACCGTGGCCTGGTGTCTTGGCGCATGTTTTGTGTCTCGGGAACCACCCACATCGTTTGGGGCTGTGAGCGAAACTCGGCGGATCTCCTCATGGATGGAACCCGAATAGGCGATAATCTGGACTAGAGACTTGTGTGGTTAGTCGGTCGTGGCCGACTCCCTCGCCCGACTTCCGCTTGAAGGTTGCCGAGATACACAACATGTACATGGTGGTAAGTGGCGAGGCGTGTGAAGAAATACACCCCTGCGGGGTTATAAATGATCTAATCGAATAGTCGTATGCTGCGGTAAAGGACTTGGGTTGCTATGCAGTTCATAGACAAGTGGAAGTGGATACTCTAAAATCGCCAAGATAAGCGTGAGTGCTATGGATGGCGTTCTCGTAGGGAGGCGGAGGCAGATACATAGTGGTGTATTGATATGTGGAATATGTGGACTCATGTGCGCCACCTCAAAAGAGTTACTTGCGATTAGTTGTTAGGGATAGCCACCGAATTCAAAGCTGGCTTGCTGCGGTCAAACTCCACCACCCCCTTTGTTGATACCGATGCATATGTAGTTAGTTCGATGTAATTCTTCTTGGGTACATTTGTACTCACGTTTGCCTATTTTATGTTTTAACGAGAGATGTCGGTCTAGCTAGTGGTTCCATGTGGACTTGACGTTTAGCTTGGTACCTCAGCTCACGATCTTGTGCCCCGGCAGGATCAAGTGATAGTCAAGCTTCTAAGCCTTTTCATTTGTAGATGTACGTACTTTCGGACATGTTAAGCTTCGTTTGTGCTTTGACTTGTATGCTCTGAATGTTGGGTCATGAGACCCATGTTTGTAATATCTCGCTCCTCGGGCCCTAATGAAGAAATACTTGAGTCGTAGAGTTATGTTGTGATGCCATGTTGTATTTACACATATCGAGCACATTGTGTGTATGTTTGAAATGCTTGGTATGTGTGGGATCCGACAATCTAGTTGTTTATCCTTGGCAGCCTCTCTTATGAAATGTAGTCTAGTGCTTCCATGAGCCATAGTAGTCCCTTCTGACCGATTCACGGAGTCCTGCTAGCCAGGGACTACTACTTTCGGGGCCAGCTTGGTGGCGGCATGTGTTTCACTTTGTTCACTGTATACGTCGCCTTGGAGGAATGTCGCAGCGGTGGCATCCTGAGTCCTGCCTAGCTGCTACAGCCCGGGTTCCGAGTCCTGTTAGCCCAGTGCTGAACCGGATTCACAGCTGCTGGCCGACATGCTCGATGTGATTCATGTATGCCTGTCCCCATGGGTTAGTGCGCTTTGGGTTCACGACTAGCCATGTCGGTGGGTTCTCTGTCATATGGATGCTAGCGACACTATCATATCGTGAGCCAAAAGTATAAGCGGTCCCGGGCCATGGTAAAGCGACACCCGTGGGAATAACGTGCGTGAGGCCGCAAAGTATATGAGGTGTTACCGGCTAGATCGATGTGACTTGGAATCGGGGTCCTGACAGCTTTGGTATCAGAGCCTGCCTGCCTGTAGGATTACCAAGCCAAACCGGTCAAAGTTGTGTCTATAAATGCTTTATTATGTAAGGGAATTGATTGTGGAAGGGAACGTAAGGCTCTTTTTTCTCCTTATACCTCATGGCCTTCGATGCGAGGTCATCCTCTTCTCTTCTCGCGGTTTAAGAACTAGGCTTCTCATCTATCTATCGAGGATGGCGTGTTACTAATCCATAGACCTTTAAGATTGTTGGTTTTAAGCCTAGTTCAGTTTCTACTACTTCCGTGTGTTCATAGTTGGTATTGGAACCTTGATTTTGTGCTTACGAGTGGTTATGCCACCATTTTTGTAGGATGTCTCAAATCATCTTGAGCATTTGACAGTTGTTATGTTGTCCGAGGTCATCCCAGGTCTCTAAATAGTATGATGCATTTGCAAATCCTTTCTTTCCGTTCCCGATGTCCTTTTTGGTCAAATAAGCACACTAAGCGGTGCGTTGAGGTACTCTATTGTCTCGGTATATATGTTGGAGCTACTATTATGACCCTAGGTGTCTAGAGAGAACCACCTAGTAATCTAGCCATGTTTTGTGTTCCCGGTCTAGTGATAATTAAGGCCACCATTCTCAAAAGCATCCGGATGCCATTTAGTAGTAGGTATTCTATTCACAGGGTTCTTAAACCGAGATTCACCCTACTTACCTAATGTTGATAGTGTTGCTAGTTCCTTTAGGATATTAGTAGCCTTTGTGATAGTCCTCGAGGTTCGTGGTACATCTTTCTTCCAATTACCATGAACCATTCTTGGCAGAATTCTTCTAAACCAAAGATCACAACCGAGTGCTCTTGATGAGTCCTCCATTCTATATTGTGATTCTGCCAGTTCTACCCTTTCCGCATGGGTTATCCGGAAGAAATATTGAGCTTCGCTCGACATACTAATCTATGCATCCACAACTCGAGAAAAAAATTCATATGTTCCTTTGAGTTGTCCCTCTTTACTTGTATCACGATCTCCGTCTATCAATTTGTAGTCGAGTAGTCGTTACGTGCTCATCGATGCCCATTATTCTTGTGGTCCGTGTTGGGGAAGCTGGTGGTGTCCCACGAACACCTATGGGACCTGGTCCCTTGTGGTTCGGAGGGCGGAGGATGCACAAAGGCGGATCGAAGCGATGCTGCTGAGCAGATTTACCCACTTTCGGAGCTCTCCGGAGAGATAATACTCCCTCTTGCTGCTTTGTGGATTATATTGTGTTCTTGCTAGGGAGCAATGGGGCTACAAAACCTAGCTTGAGTGAGCGTGGTCTCGTATGAGTGAATGAACTAAGCGGAGCAGAACAAAAGCCCCTCGTTGCACTTGGGCCTCCTTTTATATGCACAAGGGGTCACCACAGGTGGCAACACGTATGAGGGTACAAATGTAAAAACAGTGGTTGGTATACCAACTTGTACATTGTACAGTGATCTATACCTAACTCTGACGGCAAGGGACAAGAGTCATTAATGCCCGTCTCGATCGCTGAAACGATTAACGAGGGACCGTCAAGCGGCGCCTCCGTTTGCCACGATGGTAGCTTATCGCGCCGCTATCTCTGCTGCTCCCGCTGCTGCACAGCCCATCGACCTGCGTTCTGGGAAAGCCCAGCGGCGACCGTTGGCGGGTGAGCTGGAGCAGAGATGAAGAGAGGTTGCCTGCCCGGCAAGCGCCTTGCCGCAGCCAGAACCCTTGTCGCGCTTGGGAGCTCGGTTCTCACCAAGCCTTCCGGCAAGCTCCTCTTGCCGGGGCCTTGTTCGCCGTGCCTCGGTGGTCTTCGGCAAGCTCCTCTTGCTTGCCTTGATATTTTGTTCTTGAATGGCTCCAAAGGGCAGCGGGAAGATCTTGATGGTCACCAGGCCAGCCACGCGCGAGGTCTTTGCAAGCTGCCCGTGCAGTTCGGGATACTGGTACCCCTACTCTAGTACACCGGCAGAGCCCAGGGCTGGGCCACCTGCGGCGCCAAGCTCTGTTGGGCCAGGCCCAAAATAAGTGCCTGAGTGCAGCTGATGCAGATTACGCCATTACTGCCACTGGACCCACCACGCCTCCCACGAGCGTCCACGCACGGGACGTGGCGTCGTGGGGGAGATCGTGAGGCTTTCTTTGATGGAAAAATCGGGCGCCCGCCCCTCTCCTCTTTATAGCAGAGGTGCAGGGAGCGCCCACCTGCTGCTGTCACCGAAACCATCGCGCTTCCCCTTTCTTCTCGAGCCCAAAGAAAACAGCGCTCGCCCCCTCCATTGCCACGGTGCCACCAGCGCCGTCGACTTCCTCCACCACCTCTCCCCATGGCTCCGAAGGCCGACAAGGGAAAAGGCATGAAACGGCCGGCGCAGCGGCTGTCATGGCGGAAGGAAGGTGTGCCCTCTTGATCCCACAGCGATAGGAAGGAGTTGCGGGAGTCTGTACTATCTTTTACGGTCGACGGCGCGGCGCACCAGCGCCACGAGGGTGATCTCCGCCGCCACGTCCGATAAGGTCTCCATCGGGTACCCTTTTTGCGCTTTTCTTCCACTGCGGCTCTGCCCGCCTTTTTAATTCTTCGTGATGTCATGAATACATATGGCCTCCGCCTCCTTGACTTCACCCCCAGCGCCGTCCTCACCATGGCCGTTTTCGCACACCTCTGCGAGAACTTTGTGGGGGTTCACCCAAATGTCGCCTCTTCGCCATTACTTCACACCAGCGTAGAGAGGAGAGCCGCTTGAGAATTGCATGGACCTCTAGGATCGGCAAGAAGGAGCGTATCTTGATGGAGAGTTGCGCAGCAAGTGGGAGGAGTGGAGAGCTGAATGGTGTTGGATCTTAGAGGAGGCCATAGCCTTTTCCGCCCTCGCAAAACCCCCATAGTGTGCGGCAATGATTGAAGCAACTTGGCACCAGAGGACGCCAAATTGAAGATTGCCGTGACTAGGATCTTGCGTCTCGGACATCGCCGGGCTGACCGTAGGAGCAGTTGGCGCGGACTTCCTTCGCCGCCGCATTGCGCCCTGCGGAGAGGGGAGCCTGCTTGGGAGTTCGAGCGGCGGACATCATGAGGCTGCGTCCGGGGATGAATGGAACTTTCTGTCTTGGAGCTGGATGGCATGCTGCGGGGCTGTTCAAGCGTGATGAGATCACCCGAGTGGTTCATGTTGCGAGGGAGTCGTGCCCTTGTGCAACAACTTCGTCGTGACCGCATCCGCAGCGATGATGCCGGTTATGCGATCCCCATGGGATCGTTCAACAGCGGAGCCGCCCGGCGAATTCGTGCAACAGTTCTTGACGACTTACAAGAAGTGCCAATCCGTGCCGGCGAAAGCGAAGCGACTCACCGCGACACCACCGAGCGGGGAGATGGCGCGCGCCATGCAAGGTTGGAGGAGGCGGCAGAGGCTGCTGCCCGGCGTGTTTGGAGTTCAGCCGTCGAGGAGGCGGAGAAGTAGAGGAGCGAGCCTTGCCGAAGAAGTTTGCCGATGAGGAGAGAGCAAGCGAGCCCGACAATGAGCCTAGCGAGCCTGCCGAGCGCCTCCCCTCCGCCGTCAAGCAGCTTGCCGCGGGAGGAGCCAGCGGCCCCGCCAAGGAACGCCTCCTCAAAACCGGAGAGGTGGCGGGGCGTCACGAGCCAACAGCCGTCTCGCCGCCCGGCCCGCGCTCCACCGCGGCAACCTTTGTTGCAGCGGGAGGCGCCTCATGCCGCCATGGCGATGGGAGCGCGGGTCTTACAGGTCGCGGCCCCTGCACCCGCCAAGCGTCAGAGAATCTTCTCCCCCAATTAAATCGCGCAGGGGCCGAGTTTGACCTCTCCGCCCTCAGCTCAGGAAGAAGAGGAAGAGTAAGATCTTGTCGCTGCTACTTGTAATCCTCAATTTATTGCTTTATTTTATATCGGTGGCTTCACTCTGAACCTTCTCCTTCTTGGGGCCTTCTAGCTCGGAGGCGTCAAAGAGGGGCCAAGACCCGGTGGTTGTCGTCTCGGATGACTCCCACAATGGCTGACAGGGGGCACGTCCGGGACTCCTTGCGGATCGGCAACCCTTCAATAAACAGCCCCAGCACAGCCCCAGCGTAAGTGTTTGGTTCATTTCTCATGGTTAGGTGTGCTTGGGTGCTCCTCCCACCTTGATATCTGGTTTGTTGAATTATGTAGGAGCGAGCAGTCTCATCGGGAGGTCCGGAGGCTGCTCAGAGGTTCAGCCTCATCGGGGAGGCCTCGGAGGTCACCCGAAATTCTGCTTGCTTCCTTCATACCAAGCAAGAAATCTCCGCCAAGGAGCGCTCTTGACAAGGAGGCCTCTCCGACAAGGGATCTTCTCCGGCAGGGGCAGCGCCGACAACCCTCCGGTGGTGGAGACCATGACAGCAGAACTCTCTGCAGGTACTCTTCTTGTTTGAGAATTTCCTTGGGTTCTTTTCTTCTGTTCTTCTTTTACGAACATTTGCTTGACTTGTTCTTTCTTTTTCGACCATCAGATCCATCCATGGGAGATCGATGGAGGCTGAGCTGCCCGGCGAGGAGGGCGCTTCGCGGCAACAATGTCGGCGCCGCCAACCACGGAGGAGGCGGGCGCCGATGGGTCCGCCGTGAGGAGGCCGCCAAGGCTGCTGGTGCGGGAGGCTGAGGAGGATCCGCGATCGCTGGCAGCCCTGAGGCCGCGAGGCGCCAGGCGCTGCACCGACCGCCGATCCTCCGTCACCGATGCCGCACAGACTCCGAAGAGGCCCAGCCACACCTATCTGAAGGCGGCGAGGGTGTCTTTATCAAGCTCACATGGGCATCAAGCTCGAGGCACCGGCGAAGGAGACCTTGACGCGGCCTTGCCTCCGCTGGCTGTCGCTGGTCAGCGCTCCCGAGCAGCGACAGCGGTGAGCTGAGGAGCAGCAGCAGTGAGCCTGAGGTGAGCGAGGAGAAGCAGCTGGTTGTCGCTCTACCGCCCGACAAGCCAAGGCTGGAGTCGAGGAGGCTTGTCGCGAGCGCGGGCTGACTTGGAGAAGCGTGCGGAAGAGCTCCGGTAGCGCCAACAAAAAAACTCTCGGGATATAGCGGTAGCGGGAGCAGCTTCTTTGAAGCGCCTGGCCTTCATCTTGGAGAAGGCCGAGGTCGAGGAGCAGCGAGGCTTGCGTGAGAAGCTCTCCGCGCAGAAGGTGAGCTGGCACAGCGGAAGATCAACCTCGGCGAGCTATGAGGAAGATCTCGCCGTCTTGAGCAATCGATTAGCGGGCCATTTCAGGAGGCAAAGGATGCTTTCTGCGGCTGCCGGGCCGCCAAGAAGGAATTGGAGCGAGGTGGCTCAGCTGGAGTCCACCCTCCAAAAAAGCGCCGAGGAGGTCACCGGGTTGAAGCCTTGGCCTTGGAAGGCGCCTACACCCTCGGCGAGTTGCAAGGTCGTTTATTTGAAAAGATCAAAGAGCTCGATGCCGCCAAGGGCGCCAAAGGCGGATCTGGAGCTAAACCCGACCACCACAGCGAGAGGCTGAGCAGGCGCCAAGGAGGCGGGAAAAGATTCTGCTGGAGAAGATTAAAGCCAATGAGGAGCTGTTGGCGAATGCAGCATGCCGAGAATGATCTCGAGATAGCATAATGCCTTTGGACGGAAGGTCTTGTGGACACCGCCAAGGCATCCATAATGAGCTGATGGAGTTGGGGATGGTGGATCTTGGGTACTCCACCGGCGAGAACCTCCAGCCCAGCGTCAAGCTCAACCTATTCTTCAAGGCGTCTTGTGGGTCTCCAGTGGCTCGGTAGGAGATCCCAAAACAAGCTGGCGGGAGAGTCGCGCCAAGTTTGCGTTGGGGCTCTCGGAAAGTCTTGATGAAAGTGGCATTCCATAACCAGGCGTCGACTTCACCAAAGTTCTCAAGTCCCTGCCTCCATCTGCGCGGCGTTAGGCGCTCAAGGCCCTTGTCGAACCCATTGTGGATAGGGTGGCCGGGTCAAGAGGCTCGATAACAACCGCGTGAATTAGGCCGTAAGCTTATCTTTCTCTTGTCGTTGTAGATCATGTTTAGGCGAAAAATTTATTAGATCTGCGACAAGTTATTTCTGTATTATACTCTATCTTAGGCGATTGAATGCAAAGTTATTTCCTTTACTTGACTCCTTCCCTTGTATGTTTGTGCCCTACGCTTTTAGGGGAACTTGTCGGTGCGAACACCTTTGCCGCGGCGCTGAGTCGGAACTTCACAGCCTTCTTTGGCGATGCCGCCTCAGACAAGCAACCTTATCGCAACTAGTTGCAGCACACTTAAGTTCTTGGCGGACTCGAAACAAAGTAAAGGCGCAAGCTAATCGCGAATCGGTTCCTCAGCGCAGGTTTTCCATACAAAGTACTATCGTTCGAGGAAGATAACTTAAAATTTAAAAACTGGTTGCTTAAACTTAGCAACTTAGCTTCTCATCATTCACTTCTCGGCAAAGGCGATAGTTCCTCGGCGGCGCTTGGTGGCCCACATCATTATCCTCTCCTTCCCCGGTTAACTTGTGGGTGGATGAACCTTCCTCTTGCTTGAGAAGAAAGAAGAAAATAAAGTTATGGAGCCTAGTGGCTCGTTACCGCTTACCGGGTGTGGATGCTGCACAAAATGTTAGATATCACACGCATATAAGATAATGAAAGCATGTATTGACAAGATGTGCGCAATACATAAACTTCTTGATGCTGCAGAATTCTGCGCCCGGCTTTGTACAAAGGATTACATGCAAGAGCGGCAAGACTTGTACAAAAGGCTGGTTCTTGGGAAAGGGGCCCGACAACCGCGCCCTATGGGTAAAACTTACGAAGATGCTCTATATTCGGGAGTTGCTCACGGAAGGCCATCTTCGGTCTCAAAGCGGACAGCGCCGGGGCCTAGTGACTCGTTTTACCCGATAAGGGCCTTCCACTTTGGCGTCAACTTGTTGGAATTCTTGGTGGATTGAATGCGCCGAAGAAAAAGGTCGCCTTCCTCAAGCTTGGCATTAACTGCGGCTATGGTAGCGGCACAAAGCTTCTTGGTAGCGAGCAGCTCGTCTGACAACTGAAGGCGATCTTCCTCGAGGAAGCGGCGCATCATCTTATCGCAGCTGCTCTTGCTCAAACTCATCATAGCGAGTACTCGGGTGACCCGTATCTGAGTTACGTGGGAGAACTGCTTCGCTCCATAGACCGAGCAAAGGTGTGCAGTCGGTGGCTCGATTTGGTGTCGTCTGATCGACCAAAGAACCACCGGCAGCTCCTCAATCCAGTTTTTTCGCACTTGTGCCTTTGTCAAAAGTTACGGTCTTGAGTCCTCGCAGCACTTGACATTTGCTCTCTGCCTTGACCGTTGCTTCTCGGGTGAGCAACAGATGCAAAGCAGACTTTGGCGCCAAGATCTTGGGCGTATTGCATGAAGGTGCGACTTCGTGGTTGTGTACCATTATCGGTGATGATCCGATTAGGTATCCCAAAGCGGCAAACAATTGACTGAAGAACTTGAATGCTGATTGTCTTTGTCACCTTCCTCACTGCTTCCACTTCCGCCACTTTGTGAACTTGTCGATTCACGGCGTACAAGTACTCAAAGCCCCGACAACTTTCGGGGAAGGGCCGAGATATCGAGCCCCAGGACCGAAAAGGGCCAGGATAAAGGGATCGTCTGGAGAGCTTGAGCTGGCTGGTGTATCTGTTTTGAATGGGCGGCACACTTCACACTTGGTTACTTGTGCGGTTGCATCTGGAGGCTTATGGCGGAAGAAACCTTCTTAGGAAAGCTTTGCGGCAAGTGCTCTTCTTGTCATCGGTGACCACATATGCCTCCGTGTATCTCTTGCCAACAGCTTACATCCATCTTCCGCAAATACACTTCAATTTCACTCCGTTGAGTCTTCTTACGTATAGGATGTTGTCAACAAACTGATACATACTTGTTGCCGGGCTACTTTTCTGCTTCTTCTTGCTCTTGGGAAGTTCTCTGTCTGGAGGAAATGGGCGATTTGCTGCGCCCATGTTGGAGCTTGCGGCTCGACAACAAGGACTAAAGGCATATCTACCTGCGGGAACATTAGCTCTCTACGGCAAGAACCTGCGGTTCTGCGAACTTTATGATCCCGGCAAGCTTCTTAGGAGCAAAGCTTGTCGGGAGGCGTCTGCTTCCAGAAACAAACTACGGGGTTTGTCGGCGCGACTGCTCCTCGATGATATTTGCGTTGATTTTAGGGACCTTCTTGGCGGCTCGGGGCTCTGTGAAAAAAGTAGTCGCTGGAAACCAATTTTCTCTTCTTGCTCTGTCATCATGTTGATGGTGTTACGGTTGGCTGGGTCAGCTTGAGCACAAAATTCCTGGTTCCACAGGTAACTTAAGTGCAGCACATTTTGAGAGGCCATCAGCTATATCATTACGAGCTCTTGGGCGTGTTCCATTTGCGAACCTTCAAAGTGCTCTTCTAGCTTTCTCACTTCATCAGCGTATGCTTCCATCAACGGACTCTGGTAATCTTTGTTCACTTGGCGGAGGACAAGCTGCGAGTCACCCGACGATAAGCTTCTTGATCCCGAGGTCCTTTGCAATTCTAAGACCGGCAAGCAAACCTTCATACTCTGCAGTATTGTTTGTCGCTTGCTCCTTGGGAAAATGCATTTGGACTATGTACTTGAGGTGCTCTCCGGTGGAGTGCGATAAGCACGCCTTGACACGGCGCCTGCTGCGAGAAGGCACCATCAAAGTACATTAGCCACTCTTTACTTGCTTCTTTGGCGGGGATGCTCGTCTCGGTATTTCTTCATCTTGTGTTGGCGTCCACTGCTATGAATTCGCCAATGCTACTGCTTTGGATAGTTGAAGTGCTTTCAAACTTGAGACCAAAGCTTGACAGTTCCGAGTGCCCACTCGACAATTCTACCTGTTGCTACTGGATTTTGCAAAATCCTCTTCAGTGAAGCGAGTGACAACTGTTATCTCATGTGCTTGGAAGTAATGGGCGCAGCTTTCTCGCGCCATGAGGAGGCAAAAGCAACCACTGCGGAATACCTTGACCTAGCCCCGTAAAAGGAACCGACAAAAGTAGGCTGGCGCTGCACCATCCTTTTTGTATCTTATGCAACCTGCGCTGATCTGTCCTTGTCGGGACCAGAGCTTGTGGCGAAGCCCTTGCTTGTCGCTGGATGCGTCTGCCTCGGTTGCCGGCTCATCATCGCCTCCCTCTCCGCTACTAACGCAGCACTAACCACTTGATTGGTTGCTGCTATGTACAACAACAACTTCTCTTGTGGCTTAGGTGCGACAAGTATTGGGCGGAGGACAGAATACCCCTTTAAGTCTTGCGGCGCAGCCTCCGCCTCGGGAGTCCATTTCATTGGACCTGCCTTTTCAAAATTTTGAAAAATGGCGAGGTAGCCTTCAACTGACTTAGAGATAAACCTGCTAAGAGCAGCCACGCATAACCGGCAAACCTTGACATCCTTGACACGCTTTGGTGCTTCAATCTGCTCAATGGCCTTGATCTTGTAGGGATTGGCTTCAATTCCCTGAGACACAAAAGAACCGAGAAGCTTGCGGAAGGACTCCAAACACGCACTTCTCGGGGTTGAACTTGAGGTTGATCTTGCGCAGATTTGCAAATGTCTCATCAAATCCTGAACCAAAGTTGCTTTGTCCTTGCTCTTGACCACTATGTCATCCATGTAGGCTTCTACATTTACGTGTATTTGTGGCTCAAAAGCATCATGGACTACCCTTGCAAGTTGAACCAGCATTCCTCAAACGAAGGCATCCGTATGAAACAGTATGTGCCACATGGTGTAATGAATGCGGTTTTCTCTTCATCTTCTGTGCCATGAAAAATTGATGATACCTGAATATGCATCAAGAAATGAAAGCAAATCACATCCAGCCGTGGAGTCAACGATCTGGTCATCGAGGCAAAGGAAATGGGTCTTTGGGACAAGCTTTATTAACATCTGTGAAGTCAATACAAAGTCTCCATTTCCCATTGGCCTTGCGTACAACCACGGATTGGCCAACCACGTGGGATGGAGCACTCCTCGACAAGACTGCTGCTTCCAACTTCTTGATTTCTTACGCTATGAATTCTTGGCGCTCCTTTGCTGTTTCTAACTTTTTGCTTGACGGGCAGCGTGAGGACAGACAGCTAGGTGGTGCTCAATTACTTTCACAGGAACACGGGGATGTCGGATGGTTGCCATGCAAACACATCGACATTCGCCCGCGAAAACAACGAGCTCGCCTTCCTATTTAGGGTCAAGCGTGGCTTGATGGTGAAGGTACCACCAATGCCGTCCTCCTGGCGGGCACCTTCTTGGTCTTCTGCGGAGCTGCCATCATCTTTTGCACTTGCGGTGGAGCTCGATGGTGCGTCCTCGATGGTAGCGCAGCACTCGAAGAAGTGCGCTTGCGGAGTGGGCATCAGAACTCTTGCGGACTTGGTGATCTTCTTCTTCCCAGGGGCTTTAGCGGCAAGTGGTTTTGCTATCTGTCGCGGCTGCTGCATCCCGGTAAATTTTGTCGGCGCGGAGTAAGCGCATCCTTCTTATCGCCATGGACAGAAATGGCGCTTATCGGGCGGGCATCTTGAGTAAATTGTAGGCGTAATGAGAGCCGCCATGAACTTGGCAAGTCTTTGGGCGGCCAAGTATGCCATTGTAGGGCAATGGGAAATCGGCAACGTCGAATGTGACCTTCTCGGTCCTGAAGTTTAGCTCCTTTGCCAAATGTTACCGGCAATGTGATCTTCCCTTTGGCTTGCTCCTTCTGGGTTGATTCCTTGGAATGTGCCGGTCTCTTGAGCTTCATTGTCGAGGATTTGAAGTTTGAAGTCTGCGAGAGGATCAGGTTCAGGCCGGCCCGCCGTCAACCAACATCTTTGTGACCTTGAGGTTGCGGATAGTTGGTGATACCAACATCGGCAAGCACCCGACCGCGATGATGCGATCGGGGTGATCCTCAATGTCAAATATGATGGGCGTCTTTGGACCACTTGAGAGGTTTCGCGACTCTATGGATGGTTCTACTACATTAACCTCACGCATCCATTGCTTGAGTTGGCGGTGTGAGGTATCTGAGAAGCACCACCGTCGATGCAAAGGACCTCCGTTATACGAAACTCTTGCTCGTCGGCTTCATGCGTCTTCCATGTCTTCGTCATCTTCATCTTACGTCTTCTTCCTTGTCGGCGGCGCGGGAGGTCTATCTCCTTGCGCTGCTTGGCCTTGCTGTGGCGTCCTCCCGACCGGGTCTCTTCTTCTCGCCCCGCACCAGCACCTTCTGGGCCTTCTCCTTGTCTCGCCGCTCGCATTCAGCCCTCTGTAGCTCAACAAGCTGCTCGACTTTCTTGCAGCTCTGGAGATCGTGGCCCTTAGTGCGGTGGATCTTCTGATATTGCTTGTTGGAGCTATCGGTCTTATCGGCCGCCACGGCTTGGCGATCGTTGTCGGTAACAACCTCCTTGTCGAACCACCAGCCTTGGCTTTGTTGGCGGCACCATCCTTGCCGGACTGCTCGACAACCAGTACTTCTTGGTTTCTCTTCTTTACATTGTTCATGGTCGGCTCTTCCTTGCGAGGCGGTCCCTCCTTGTCGACTCTGCCCCACATTTTCTCTGCAGAGTCTTCTTCCTTCTTTAAGCGCGTGCACTTGTCGGCCGGGGTGTAGAGCTCGTGGCGTCTTTCACTTTGCACATCGCCATCTCCTCCCTCATCTGCGGTTTCGCACATTACGATGGAATGCTGATCACCGCAGGGGTGGACATCTGGGATGTTATAATGTACCTGGCCTGAATCTCTGGATGAACTTGCGCGAGGGACTCTCCCTCCTTTTGGGCAAGCAGGTGAAGGTCACTCTCCTAGCCATGAGGCTTGTGGCGCTGTGAAAGCGCCACAAAGCGATGGCATAGATCTGCCCAAGAGGATATGGAACTGTCAGCAAGTGCATGAGCCAAGATCGGCGTTTGGCTTGAGCACGAGGAGAAGTAGTTGGCAAGAATCTTGTCGTCTCGTCCCCAGCCTGCACCCGCGATGGTGTAGAATCTTGAGGAACTCCGATGGGTGTGTCCTGCCATCATACTTCTCGGCACACTCGGCTTGAAGTTTTTCTTGTCGGAGACCTTTGGACTTGCCGCAGCTCACAGTGAGCGAGGGCAACCTACAGCGTCACGGCAAGTCGCTGGTTCCTGGCGCATGCATATCGACAGTGGGCCCGGCGCTGGTCGATTGGCGCCCGCGCTTCTCTTGGCGCTCGATCACGGGTTCGGCGTCTTCTTCTTCCGTTCTCGAAGAACTTGGCGCTGGTCGCGGCGAGCTCGCGGATCCGGCGGCGCTGTGGAGTGCTGTCGAGGTGGATCCGCGAGTGGCGATCTTAACCTTCCGGAAGGGGTGTGCAGTGGCTGCACCCCGCAAGTCTCGTCGCCATCGCCTCGTGCCTTATCGCCTTGCCGCGGCTGCGGCGCTTAGTTGCCGCGGGGCGTCGCCGTTAGCGGCGATGAGGCTACAGATGGTAGCCCTCCATTACGTCGATCTTGTCGGCCGTTGGAGATAGTCTAAAAATGTCGAGGCTCTTGCCAAGTCTTGATTGGTGTGGTGGTGGCAATGGCATACGTGGCAAAAACGAGGCGTGCTCGGACTCTAACCAAGTTAGGAGGAGCAGCGTCCCTTGACGACCGTACTCCTTTGGTACCGGCATCTTTGGCGTGCATGCGGGTCGCAAAGGGCCCCGGATCCTCCAGCTTGCCTTGATCTATGGGGCGTATGGTGCTCCGAGCACCATGGCGCTGTCTTTCCGTGCCTCTTGAGAAGGGCCAGCGGTGCGGATTGACGCGAAGCTGCGCCCGCCTTGTCCTTGGACCTGGCGACGTCGTGGACTCCCTAAATCGGCGCCGTTCCCTCCGCCGATGTCCTCCCTACCACTCGCCTGCTCTGGTGGTGGTGGGTTGGGCAGGGCAGCCCTGCTGCCGCCAAAGTCTTCTTCTTGGTGGCATGCTGAATGATGATGAAGATTGTTGCTCGTGCGAATGCGGATCAGCTTCACACAACCTCGGCGCCCCTACAGGCGCGCCAAAGATGTCGGGAAGCTGGTCGTGTCCCACGAACACCTATGGGACCTGGTCCCTTGTGGTTCGGAGGGCGGAGGATGCACAAGGCGGATCGAAGCGATGCAGCGAGTAGATTTACCCAGCGGGCTCTCCGGAGAGATAATACTCCTCTGCTGCTTTGTGGATTATATTGTGTTCTTGCTAGGGAGCAATGGGAGCTACAAAACCTAGCTTGAGTGAGCGTGGTCTCGTATGGTCGAATGAACTAAGCGGAGCAGAACCGAACCCCTCTCGTTGCACTTGGGCCTCCTTTTATATGCACAAGGGGTCACCACGGTGGCAACACGTATGAGGTACAAATGTAAAAACAGTGGTTGGTATACCAACTTGTACATTGTCTGATGATCTATACCTAACTCGTGGCAGGGACAAGAGTCATTAATGCTCGTCTCGATCGCTTGAGCAGTGTAACGAGGGACGTCAGCGCGCCTCCGTTTGCCACGATGGTAGCTTGTCGGCGCCGCTTATCATTTGCTCCCGCTGGCTGCACAGCCCATCGACCGCAGCGTTCTGGGAAAGCCCGCGGCGACACGTTGGCGGGTGAGCTGGAAGCGGAGATGAAGAGAGGTTACCTGCCCGGCAAGCGCCTTGCAGCAGCAGAACCCTTATCGCGCTTGGGAGCTCGGTTCTCACCAAGCCTTCCCGCAAGCTCCTCTTGCGGGCCTTGTTTCCTTCGTGCCTCGAGTGGTCTTCCGGCAAGCTCCTCTTGCGGGGCCTTGATATTTTGTTCTTGAATGGCTCCAAAGGGCGGCGAAGATCTTGATGGTCACCGGGCCAGCCACGCGTGAGGTCTTGCAACTGCGCGCGTGCGAGTTCGGGATACTAGGGTACCCTACTCTAGTACACCAATAGTCCGTCAAGCCATTACGTTACCGGAATGACTAGGAGAAACAAACTCCACACCTCATCCATTTCTTGGAGTGGTCAAAGTAGTTGTATTCATGATCAAAATGCCAATTCAGCTTTTGTTCTGTTCTACCTGATATTACCCATTTTATGTCAGGAACGTCATGGGAATTGCACCTTCCCTTATGAATTCTTGACGTAGTGATACTTCTCACCATCATCATTCGCTCCTCGGTTCGTGTTGTTGCAACGAATACCGACAAGTGGTGTGATGTGTGAAATTAATACTTCTAGCAACCATGTTGCTTAGTAGTAAATGGACAATAGTTTCACCCTTAGCGTGTTGGTTATTGAATCATAATTCTAAGATAGACTGTGCTACCTAGTCCTTATTTCCGGTGCACTCTTTGATCAATGAGTTAGGATTATTCAATCCCTTGCTTATTGTTCATATCATCTTGCCCTGAAAAGCAAGGTTGTTCTCGAGCTTAGTAACATACGGTGGTTCGTGATTTTCGAATATCTTCTCGAAGTATTACCGGGTTGTCCGTGTGGTTGTTATGTTGAGCTCGTGATCAAGTTGGTTTTCAATAAACCCACTATTCTCCAAGAATCTGTGTTGGATACCCACTGAGCTAGTTGGTTAAGCCAAACAACAACTTGGAGAGTTGGGAGATAAAAGCTTGTCTAACTTAGTTCACTTCCAAAGGGATATCTTTGTGTGTGTGTGTTGAAGAAAGATGATATCTTCACCAATTGGTCCTCGTGATCAGTTGTTGGATCTATTGCCTTGTCAAAACTTTGACTTGAGTATGGGCTATCGTCAAGTCAAATCAGAACCAACGATGTTCGCAATGTTGTCTTACTCGTGGGTGATCCCTCGAGCATATACCATTACATCTTTTGGTGTGACCAATGCTATCACCATGTTCACATGATGGTGGAAGTCCAGTGATATGGAAATTCGGATGAGTTGTCGTTGAGCCCATTAGCAGCATCTTGTCTCCACCATGATTCGTGTTAAACATTACGCTAGTGTTGAAAACTTTGTAAACGATGCCTTCATGTTTCGTTCATGAAGCATATGTTTGGATGAAAGTAGGGACTTCCTCTAAGTTCACGTGCAATCGATGTAAGTTGCCACCATGAATTCGAGAAAGTTTGTTTTTGCTTCCCCGGAATCATCCCAAGTCATTCATGCATATGTGCGAAGTATCCTGTGGTTTGGAGACTTGCAACCTTCATTCCATATGTTCCCTAGCACTTCAAGCCACTGGTTGACTTGTTCAAGGAAAAGAAGTCTAGCGCACATAAAGACTTCGAAATCCTTGATAATGGATCCTAACCTGAACTCGATAGTGTTTCATTATAAGACTACTATGTGGTCATGCTTGTCTTGGACAGCGTGTTCACAGGTTTGTAGCAGAACCAGCTCATGTTTTGGAGCTTGCTATCGTAGTTCATTCCCTAGAATCTATAACTCCGTCTAAATACCTTTTGTGTTGCAAACTTTCTTTTCCGGACATGCTGTCTGAAACATCCTTTTACCAACCAGATCTGAATCTCAGGCGGATATGATGGTTGGAACTTCTCCAAGATCTATGATGTAGGTCCCGACAAGGTTAATGTTCTGGCCGACACACCTAGCCGGGGGGATCTATCACTATAGTATCTTGAATGGGCAATTTTTCCATCTTCTCCACAAGGATTTCATGCGGCTTATTCTATAAGTTGTTCCCTAGGGATTATTGTGCTCTTGGTTTCCTCGATTAAGCTATAACCATTCAAACGGTGGAATCACTCCGTTGAGTTATTCCGATTACGAAATCATTCGGCATTTGCGTTTTGTTCCCAGCTTGCACCTCAGTAATTACTGTTTAGGATCATCCTCAAAAGTGGTCCTACTATGGGTCCCATCCATCCCCGATGATAAGCAAAATCATCCATTGTGTTGTCTTCAACAAGGTAGTCCACATCATCTATTCTGGTATGAGTATGCCATTCTTTTGAATTCGTTCACACGATCGCTTGTGATTGCCTTAGGCTGGTATAAAGAATTTCAATGATCTTTGTATCAAAAGTATTGGGATCTTTGTATCAAAAGTAATTCTTTTTGCCACCTAAGGGAACAGTTCAACGAGTCACCTTTTCCAAGGTGCCCCATTACGGGGTCATGGCAATTATTTCCTCGCCACCTTGACACCATCCACCATCTTTCTAAGGCGTGGAATTGTTGCCTACCAAATCAAACCCAGTCGTTGTTCTTCCATCCCTCTCGTTGTGTTTTGTGTCTCAACTCGAGATGTTTCAACATCTCATTCTGTGAGTTGAGATTGTATAGTTCGATCTTTGAGAAGATCAATCCTAGTAGAGTTTCTTTCCGTCATCATCGCGTGGATGAAGATCTCAAAAGCGAGGATGTCAAGATCAACGTATGCAACAAATCAACAAAACTTATGAGCAACTTGGATCGTGAAGATTGTGTTGGTCTTGTGCCCCCTCTGTCTTCTTACCTCACGTCTTGAATCTCGGGACGAGATTCTTCTTTAGTGGGGGTGAGTTGTCACAGCCCTAGAGTTTGCTTGTAACTAGTGGCTTTGCATCCATGCATCATGCTTAAATTTCATGAAACTTGAAATGGGGATTGATCCAAGCCCTAGCACCAAATGAATTCAACTAGGTTCCATAAAAACATATTTTCAATGATCCCAAATACCCTTTAGAAAAGTTCATGATTTCTGCCAAAGGTGAAAACCTCTGCCAAAAGTCATGCACATATTTCTAGGCCATTCTGGATTTCTGAATTAAATCCTATAGTATTTGCATTTGGGCATTTAAATGCTATAAAATATTTTAAATGCTCAAATAATCATAAACTAAAATGTTTACTGTTGGATATATTCTAAACAGTAGCCATGATTAGTTTCATGATTTTTGGAAATGCCCTGGCATTTTTAATAAAGCCCTGAAGTTACAAAAAAAATAAGCGGAAATAAAAAGAGAGACTAACTGGCCAACTTACGGCTGGGCAGCCCACCTGGCTGCCGATCATCACCCTACCTCTCTTGCCGGAGAGGAGGAGGCAGGCGCCTGCAGCAGCGGCGCCACGCCTCCTCCTGCTTGCTTGCCGAGCCTCAGGGCCGCGTGGGTGAGCCTGGCGCCATCCCGATCCGCCACGAGACCTCTCTCCCTCCCCTCACTCGCTTCTCTCTCCCCTCCTCTGTTCCTCTCCCAGCACACCTTTTGCAAAACACGCTCGCGCCGCCCTTCAGCTGTCACCTGCTGACACCGTGCTCCCCTACGCCTCCTTGACACGCCAAGCCCGCCTCGTCCCCTCTTCCTCCTCACCAAGGCGGAAGGCGCGGAAGCCCAGATGCCGCCAGCTCGCGTTCCCTCCTCGGCCACCGAGGATCGCCGCCGTCGATTGCCACCGTCTCCGCTTCCCGAGCTCGGCAGGCTGTCTTGACCCAGCTGTGAGCTCTGCCATCTTCTCCCCTGCTCCCAAGGCTCATCGCACCCTCTAGCCGCCTCCTCTACCAGAGCCAGGCCGCTCCGCCCGCCTGAGCTCGATGCAGCGTCACTCGGTGACCTTTTGGTCTGCATGGTACCTTGCACTCCCGCACTCCGCGATGCCTCGCTAGTGCCTCCGTTACGCCCGCTTCTTGCGCGGCAACAAAGCGACAAGCGCCCGAACTCCGCCGCCGCTAAGCCTTCGCCCGGCGTCGTTCCCCACCGTCGCTCAACCACACGCACCGTTGGACGCGACACTCCTCGGCTGGCCGTAGGACCAAGCCACAACGCCAAACCGGCGCTTTGTGGCGCCGTTAAGCGCCTCCGCCGCTCTGTTTGGTCGCCGGCGACTAACCCGATGACGGGCTGGCGTGGCACCATCATTGGGGCCTAAGCACCCTCTGATTACCTGGGGTCAATGACAACGGGCCCCACCGCCCAACTAAGCAGGCTAACTAAAAGAGATTAGGTTAGTGTAAACTACTGTTTAGATTAGTGCTAACTGTGGACCCCGTGTCGGCTTTGACTTTGGTCAAGTCAGCGTTGACCGGTCCCACTGTCATACACCTAAACCAGCACGAGACAACGACATATGGGTCCCACTTGGTCGAGGTTTGACTGGACTGGCGTCTTGACCTCTTGATGTCCTGCGATGTCAATCCGACGCAATAAGCTATTTTCTGGATTTATTTTAATATAGGAAATTCCAGAAATTGTTGCAAACTTCTAAGAATCATAGAAAATCAACCGTAGCTCCAAATCAAACTTCATGCATGTTTAAACATTTTAACCTTGCTGTTTATATGAAACAAGTTAATGCACTAATATAACCTCTTAAAATGGGTTTGCATTTGAATCTTTGGTTCAAATGGACTCATCTCAATCTGTTCTAGCTTGCATTAGCCCAAAACACATTCATATTGCCATGTCATAGCATGCATCATATTGTGCATTGCATTGATCGTGTTTCTTCTCTATTTGCCGGTGTTGTTCCCCTTAGTATACGTTGTACCAAGCGTTGTGATCATTGACAGATGAAGACTCAATGCTATCTTGAAGTGCCGAGCAAGCAAAACCCCTTGTTCATTCCGATACAATCCCACTCTCTCGCTCTGCTCTCTTTTATTGCATTAGGACAACAACGATTCATCTATTACTTGCTGCGGTAGCTGAACCCTTTATCCTCTGCATGACTGTCATTGCCACGATAAATAGATGAAACCCACTAGCATGAGTAGGAGTTGTTTGAGCCTGATGTGCCTACTCATTCATGCTTGTTTGTCATGCTGCTATTGCTTAGAGTTGTGTCGGGTCTGATTCATCGGGATGAATCGGAGGTGTGTGAACATGTCCTCTTTTTGAGAGCTAAGTGTGTGAATATGATTTGGTAAAGGTAGCGGTGAGAGGCCATGTAGGAGTACATGGTGGGTTGTCTCATTGCAGCCGTCCTCGAGGCCTGAGTTCTTTGTTTGTGATCCATGAACAGCTACTACCACACATTGGGATCCTTAATTGACTCTCTCGACTTATTAACGCCTTGTCCCTTGTCCAGGGAGTTGCAACTAGTTTCGGTGTTTGTAGGATATGTGTTGGAGGCCGTGCGTGGCATGACCCTAGGGGTGAGCTATGATGCAGTAGATACACCATGGCCCGGTGTACCGAGCGCCTGTTTGGTGTCTCGGGAACCCTGACACATCATTTGGGGCTGTGAGCGAAACTCCGGCCGGATCTCCTCGCGGATGGAACTTGAATAGGCGATAAACCTAGACTAGAGACTTGTGTGGTTAGTCAGGTCGTGGCCGACTCCCTCGCCAGGCTTCCGCTTGAAGGTTGCCGAGATACACAACGTGTACATGGTGGTAAGTGGCGAGAGCGTGTGTGAAGAAGTACACCCCTGTAGGGTTATAAATGATCTATTTGATTAGCCGTGTCCGCGATAAAGGACTTCTGGGTTGCCTGTACAGTTCATAGACAAGTGAAAGTGGATACTCTAAAATGCGCAAGATAAGCGTGAGTGCTATGGATGGCATTCTCGTAGGGAGACGGGAGCGGATCCATAGTGGTGTATTGATATGGTGAATATGTGGACTCGTGTGCGCCACCTCAAAAGAGTTACTTGCGATCGTTGTTCAGGATAGCCACCGAGTCAAAGTTGGCTTGCTGCAGTCAAACTCCACCACCCCCCTTTGTTGATACCGATGCATATGTAGTTAGTTCTGATGTAAGTCTTGTTGGGTACATTTGTACTCACGTTTGCCTATTTTATGTTTTGCAGAGAGATGTCAGTCTCGCTAGTAGTTCCGTGTGGACTTCGACGTTTAGCTTGGTACCTCAGCTACGATCTTGTGCCCCCGGCAGGATCTGGTAGATAGTCAGGCTTCTAAGACTTTTTCATTTGTAGATGTCTGTACTCAGACATGTTAAGCTTCCGTTTGTGCTTTGACTTGTATGCTCTGAATGTTGGGTCATGAGACCCATGTTTGTAATATCTCGCTCCTCGGAGCCTAATGAATAAATACTTGAGTGATAGAGTTATGTTGTGATGCCATGTTATATTTACACATATCAAGCATATTGTGTGTATGTTTGAAATGCTTGGTATGTGTGGGATCCGACAATCTAGTTGTTTATCCTGGCAGCCTCTCTTATGGGGAAATTTAGTCTAGTGCTTCCATGAGCCATAGTAGTCGCTACAGCCAGTTCACAGAAGTCCTGCTAGCCAAACTTCTTGCTCAGGGGCTTGACTGGCCGACATGTGTTTCCGCCGTTCCTCTATTTGTCCCTTGAGGAAATGTCACGCGGTGGCATCCAGTCCTGCCTAGCCTGCTACTGCCGGGTTCTGAGTCCTGTTAGCCCAGTGCTACAGCCCGGATTCTGCGCTGCTACCGACATGCTCGATGTGATTCATGTATGCCTGTCCCCATGGGTTAGTGCCGCTTCGGTTCACGACTAGCCATGTCGGCCTGGGTTCTCTGTCATATGGATGCTAGCGACACTATCATATCGTGAGCCAAAAGCAAAGCAGTCTGGGCCATGGTAAGCGACACCCGTGGGAATACCGTGTGTGGGCCGCAAAAGTGATATGAGGTGTTACTGGCTAGATAGATGTGACTTGGAATCGGGGTCCTGACAGGCTTGGGCTCCACGATGACTTCCTTCCTGCCGTTCGCGATGGTCTTGGTCTTGTTGCACGAAACAGGTGCCTTTGCTTGATGCTCTACTGCGCTTGCCCCTTTGCACAAAGAGGAAATGAGGACAACTGCAGCGGGCTGGCGCCCTTGGCGCCCTTAGTCATCATGGCTTGCGTCATGGGCACCTCGTGAGTACCCGCCTTGATCTCTCGCCTCCTCGCGAGCCAGCCCCAGCGAGGCCGTGCACGAGGAAGCTTCACAGTCGTCCGCCAGCGAGGCTTGGCCCCTCGCGAGGTCTTGAGCTTGTCTTGATGAATATGGGCGTCTTGGACCACCCCTTGAGCCACGCCGCGAGGCAGCGGCGAGCAAGTCTGGGTACCCGTTCCCGAAACGCCGGCAATAGCCCTCGGCCCAAAACACGCTGGACTTGGCCAGCGAGAAAGCGAAGAGGCGAGTCAGCGCCAGCGGGCCCTAACAGCCTGCGGACCTTAGGCGCCAGCGTGGCGGTTGATTGGGCGTGGGCGCCTTTAGCTGGCTGCGAATCGACAAAAGTGCGGCACCCATCTAGGCTTTGCCTCCTCTGCTCATTGCCCGATCCCCTTTCTTGCGCCTTTCCTTCCTGCCTCCGAAATCTCGAGATCTACTTGACCGGTGCCCTAGCAAGACATGGCGCCTCGCGAGACCCGGCCGAGCTTGGTACTCACCGCCTTGGACTACGCCGAGCGTGTCGAGAGAGGGCCTTACTGCGCGCGCCGGATGGTGGCGGCGCAAAGGCAACAACAGGGCAGCGGTGCTCGGGGCGGCTCGCCCTTCCGATAGCCAAGGAAGCACCTTCTATCCGCTCTTCGTGGCGTCATTGCTGCCGATCGGTGCCTCCCTTTTACTGAGTTATTCTTTTACATCCTCCGCCATTACAAACTGCAAGCTCTGCACCTCCACCCCAACTTTGTTATTCTTCTGGCGATCTTCGCCAACTATTGTGAGGCTCATGTAGGGGTGCAGCCCTCGGTGGCCTGCTGCGCCACTACTTCTACCACGGACCTCCAGCAGGCCCATCTCCAGCGTCTTGCGAGCTTTATGCGCATATAGCAGCTCCAACGCCATCTCGAAGCCGGGAAGAGGATTGAGGGCCGAGGAGCAAGTGGGTCATGGTAGGCGCTGGGCGCATCCATCCTCGGCTGATTCTGCCCACGGGCAGCCCGACCTCCGACGATTGGTCTCATGGAACTTCGTGGATCCCAGCGTGAAGCAGATCTTGGAGAAGATGAGCGGCTGACGTGGCGGGCAACATGGCGGCGGGCGAAGCTGACGGGCGTAGCTCCTGAGGGAGTTCTGGAGCACGGGTGGCCCCCTTCGTCAATACTCGCTTCCGTTGTGGGCGCCGCCCGAGCCCTGACGGTCTTGGCAGCGAAGATCGGCGCGGTCCTCAATCTTTAGTTGGGGAGGCGTGGCGGTGGGCGCTCTGTACCCTGTTCCTTGAGATGATTGGGAGGCGGCGGTGGACTCCATGCCCGTCTTCAATGGGGACGGGCCCGTGCCATGAGAGGTTCCCCGAGGACCCGGCGGCCCTTGCGACAGTGAGCGTGTCCTCCGGCGACACCAGCGGAGAGGAGGAAGAAGAGGGCGGGAAGAGGGCCTGACTACGAGGCGACCAAGCGGGAGTCGAGGCGCCCCTCCTGGCGCAGGGTTCCGTGCTCTCCGCCTCTTGAAGAGCGGCAGCGAGGATGGCGATGGCGGGGGGCGGCGAGCTGCCCCGATCCGAAGAAGGACAGAGTGGGCTGGTCCCCGCAGGTCTGCCACAGCTCCGAAGCGATCCTGAGCGTACCTCCTGCTCCGGGCCTCTTGAGGATGATCCTGCAGCGGCTCTCGGGCTCCAAGTATGGCGGAGGTTGCTCGAGCCATGACGATGACCCGATAAGTGCTTGATTCTTGTTTTATTCCTTGCTTTGTCGCTGAGGCTTGATGTCTGTATTCCTTGGCTGAAATTTGGGCGCTGCTGAAGAAGGAAGGGAGCTCCCGAGGCTTAAATGCAGGCGGTCCTCCGCCGCCAGCGAAAGAAGGTGACGGCAAGACACGGGCCTCTCCTGCCGGTCATCCTCATGAGGCTGGCGCGGAGCTAGCTGAGGCTGACTCAGCCCCCATGGCCCAGGGACTCCCGAGGTATCCTTGCTGATGCCCTTTGCTGCAGCGATCCGGGCGCAGAAGGTCCCGCCTCGAGATGTTGTGGATTCACGCTGCCGTCCTCTCCTCCTACTCTACCAACTGCTGTCTCTCCGACTCCTCCCACTTTGTCTGGATCGTGCTCTGCTGCTGAGCTGGACGGTTCTGACAAGATCTTACGGCGCCGACCCTCGCTTGGTGGCAGGCGCTTGGAGCTGGCCTCCGGCTGGGTTAAGCTCTGGCCTTCCGATTCGGCGCTGGTTCAGTCATGACGGCTTGCGAGAGGAGAAGCAGGCCGTCCCTGGGCGAAGGCTACTCGCGACGCCGCCTTGGGGAATAGCGATGTCCGAGGTCGCTGCAAGTCCTTTGGAGGCGAGCTGCGGCTTGCGTGACCAACTGCCAAGGAGGCCCGCATTCGCCAAGAGAAGGAGGAAGACATGAAGGCTCGCGAGGCGGCCGTCAAGGACCGGGACGCCAAGCTTAACAAGCGCCGTGACCGCCTGGGTGTGCTGGAGCAGGAGTTCGAGGTGAAGAGGGTCGAGCTAGACGGCAAGGCGCGGGTCCTCGCCGAGGACCGCGTGGCCTTCGCAGAGATGCAGGTGAAGGCTCGCACCTTGCTGAGGTCGCTTTACGACAGCGGCCTGGAAAGCCCGCTGGCCGGCGCCGAGGATGGCCCTGCCAAGCTGCTTCCCTTCCTGAGCCGCGCCCTTGAAGATGTCACCCTTGGCCTTGGCCCTACGGCTGACGCCGAGGCGCGTGTCCTATCTTCTGCAGCGGCGACGCGTCCTTACCCGTCTACCTTCAGCGATCCCGGCGTCGACCTCGACAGCCTCTTTGGAGCCGTGGTGAGCGAGCTTGCCGCTGCCGCTGCTGAGGCCGTGAAGGGCCGAGCAGAGGCTCTGCTGGCAAAGTTGCGGGCCTTCAGCTCCAAGCCGAAGCGAGGTGCCTCCGGTCCCGAGGCTTCACGAGGCAAACCCGCCCAGCACAGCTCCGCCGTCAACAAGTGACTCCTTTGTGGCTCCTGTTCTGCTTTCAGCTCCAGCAACATGCATCATGCCTCGGGGAGGCGTTTAAACTTGCGTTTGGTGTTGTGACAACAGTTATGGACTGTAATATTTGCTTTTAAATTCCTTGATATTTGCACTTTTCCTTCCTACTTGCTTATGTTCTACGCCGGCAGAGCCCGACCCCACGCATACCTCAGCTGCCATTAGCCCCGACCGGAAACCAGGACGGGACCAAGGAGTGAGGGGCTACGTGACAAGTTAGGCTCCTGAGTCGCGATGCTCAGGAGTCCCCCTTGGCGCACGAACAGCAAGTAGGGAGGTGAGATGTATGGGTGAATTTACCATTCTCGTCTGCGAGCCGGCCCGCATACCTCAACCGTCGTTAGCCTTTTGGAACTAAGGAGTGAGGGGCTACGTGACCAGATTAGGCTCCTAAGTCGCGATGCTGAGAGTCCCCTTGGCGTTCAAAGCGCCTTATTACCTTGGCTCCGCTCGGGGAGGGGCGTCACGACGAACCAGGCCGAGGGGCCTGGCTGGTGGCGTGTGTGCAGGCGTAACCCGGCGCAGCCCGTGCCAAGCCCCTCGCGTGGCACTCCCGAGGCGTTGCGATGAGGCGGACATTGAGCTCTGGGCTCCTTGAGGTTGATGCGGCGGGGCCACCCTTAGTTGTTTATCACGGTCGCGAACATAAGCGCTTCCGTATGTATGCAGGCATACCCGCTCCTCGGCCGTGTCGTCGGCCAGCAGCGAACATGGTGCTTCCAGCAGTGCGTGGGCGGGGGCTCCCCTCGGGAAGGCCGAGCGTCTCAGCCCATACGACCGTGGCTGTACGGTAGGGCACTGACGAGGTGGCGGGCACCCGTGAGCCAGCGGGACTCACGGGGCCCAACCTCAAAGCGGGTTGCGCTGGCACTGAGCCTTAACTTGTGATGTGTTCCTGCAAATTTGGTTAGATGCCGACGCTCTACGTCCTCGGGTCCCGGCCCTCGAGCGGGTCTCAGCCGTCGCTGGTATGCCAGGTCGCGATGCCGTGGACAAGGCCAGAGGGTGAGGGCTGGAGAGCCAGTAGGAGCCCATGAGTCGCGATGCTTAGGTACCCCCCCCCCTTTAACGTGCAAGCGGCCGACATGAAGGAAGAAGGGGTGCCATGGACAAGCATCAAATAACAATCATGATGGGTCGAACGCATAACCCGAAATAAACGCAAGAGGGGTACATGCGCTGGAGTGCGGCCCGGCGACTTGGGGATGATGCAGCCGAGGCGCCCGACAAAGTAAGCTAGGAACATGAAGTAAAGGGATACAGCCGCGAGGAGCGGACCCACAGCGCCAGGGAATGATGCAGCCACAGGGGTGCTCCACCGGAAATGAAACTTGAAGGATGTCACCGATAGCGTTGAAGGCGAAGGGATGCTGAAGTAGCGGACGTCGTGGGCTGCGGAAGCCGATCTTCATGAGCCCCGAGGCCCAGGAGCCTCGGGAGGCTCCAGAGGCACTGGTGGCTCCTCGCGGGCCGTCTCCATCTCGGCCAGGACTGCGGAACGCCTGGCGTCTTGAGCCTCCAGGATGCTCCCCATGAGGCGCTGGCACGTGGAGGCCGTGTTCGGCACGCCGTAGGGCATGCGAACGTAGCTGTGGGGTGGACCTTTGCAGCGCCCCACGCGTGAGAGCCAGAAGTGCTCTTGAGAGGCGGCTCGGTTGATCCCTGGTATGTCGATGCAGACGCGCAGCCCACCATCCTCGCCTGGATGGGGAGCTACGGCGGGTAAGCGGCGACTTCCACTCATGACTCTTGACTCTTGTAGCTCCTGAATGATCTGGCTGACGAACTCCTGAGGGTTTGGCCCTCCTTGCCTCGCTCCTCCCTGAGGGAAACATGCTTTGAAACACGCCTCCAAGTGGTGCCCAAGCGCCTTCCTCGTGACCTTAGCAAGGTCGGTGGCCCTCGGGAGAGCCCCGAGCCTTGCTTGAGGAGGGCGCCGCGCGCGCCTTCCTATGCGATAGAAGGAGGTGCCCCCTGAACAAGCGCGGACCCTGAGGGGCCTGCCTCCCGAGGGGTCGGGCCTGGTGATGTCTTCTTCTTGGGAGCAGTCTCGGGTAGCCTCCCGCTCCTGCGATCTGGGTCTTCAAGTGACGCGGCTTGAAAAGCTCGCTCCAGGGAGCATACTGCGTCTCTTTCTTCACAAGGCACCGTGATGACTCCGCCGCTTCCTGGCATCTTGAGGACATTGTAGCCGTGATGAGTCACGGCCATGAACCTGGCCAGAGCTGGGTCCCCGACGATGGCATTGTATGGTAGGCGAATGTGGGCGACATCGAAGTCGATGAGCTCTGTCTGATGGTTATCGCGCCCGAAGGTGACGGGAGGCGGACCTGCCCAATCGGAACTGTGGAGCCATCGGTGACTCCGGAGAAAGGCTTGGTTGGCTGAAGCTGATTGTAAGGCACTTGGAGATTGTTGAATGTCTCTACGGACAGGACATTGAGCCCTGCTCCGCCATCGATGAGGGTTATGGTGACTTGCACATTGCTGATGATTGGGGAACAAAGCATCGGGAGGACTCCGGCCGTGGCCGCACACTTGAGCTGATCCGCTGAGCTGAACATGATGGCGCACGCTGACCACCTGAGAGGGTGCGTGGCTTCGAGTTTAGGGAGGACTGCATTCACTTCGGGGGCGAACTGTTTGAAGATGCGTTGAGAGGCTGGGGCTTGAGCTCCGCCCGGGATGCAAGCGATCGTAGCGGCTCTGAAGCCCCAGCCCCTCGTCTGATGATGGTCCTCATTTCTCCTTGGCTGCAGCGGCGGAGGAGGGAGGCCTGCGTTTCCTTGCAGGCGATCCTCGCGAGGCTGATCCTCCGGCCTCCCTCGCGAGGCTGATCCTGCCCGATCCTCGCCGGTCAGTCACGCCACCCTTGGCGAGGCCACGGTCTTCCAGCGTCTGCGTTTCTTCCTCCTCCTCGGTCGTAGCCTCGTCGTTGCGGTCAGGGCGTCGACCGATCTCCTCTCGCACAGCTCGGAGCTCTCGACATTCGTTGGTGTTGTGGGTGTGGTGGTGGTGGTACACACAATACCGGCTGCCTTTGGAAGACTCGGGCTGATCTACGCCTCGCTTGGTATCGGTTACGCATGAGCACGCAGCCCCTTGCTTGGGTCTGCGGCTGGTAGCTCGAGGAGGAAAGGCGTCCTTCCTCAGCCTGCGCGCACTTGGTGCCAAGTTGAACAGCTCAAGGATGTGCACGAGATCTTCATGCATCGCGACTCCTCCTTCATCTTGGCGTCACGCACACCATCGGAGAAGGCTGAGATGATGGCCTCCTCGGTCACCTTGGTAATCTTGAGGCGTGCGTTGTTGAAGCGCTGGATGTACTTCGGGTCTCCCCGGCTGCTGCTTGATGCGGCGCATGTCGCTCCGGCAGGAGGCCGGTCCGCAGTACCTTGAAAGTTGGCGATGAAGCGGGTGCGCATCTCGTCCCGGAGGAGATCATGCGAGAGCGAGTTGAGAGCAGTGCGAGCTCCGTCCTTGAGTGCCATGGGAAACCAGTTCGCCATGACCTTCTCGTCCCCGTTGGCGGTTTTGATGCCCAGCTCGTAGAGCTGAAGGAACTCTGTGGGGTCGGCCGTGCCGTCGTAGCGAGGAGGCAGGTCTGGCTTGAACTTGCCGGGCCACCCGATGTTGCGCAGCTCGGTGGTGAAGGCGCGGCACCCTGCTATGGCCACTGGAGGCCTTTGGTGACGAAGAGCCTAGTCTTGCGGGTCCCCATGCGCTGCCGCTGGGAGCAGCGCGGGGTCTTGGCGTGCTAGAGCAGGGCCGGATCGTGATGAGCCGGTCAGGAGCACTCGGGCAGCTTCTTGGTGCGAGGACCCCTTAAGCTCTGCTCTTGCTTTGCTTTGGCGCGGACGGAGCGGGTTCCGCCCGAGGCCACTGCGCCTTAGGGCAAAGCGCCTTCTTGAGGGGGCGGCTGGCGCCCTGAGCTTCATCGCCCTTGATGGCAGGCGGGCGCGGTGCAGCGAGAAGGGCGGCAGCTGAGGGCCCCTGCTGCGCGGACGAGGCTTCGGCGGCGGTGAGCCACTCTTCGTGACGTCATCTGAGGGCAGTGGCGAGGAGCTCGTTTGCCACGATGAGTGCCGTCGAGCCTCCATGGCAGCCGGAGCCTTGAGCGAAACCAGCCGGGCGGCGAAGGGGTAGCGATCGGCCGTCTCGCTTCACAGGGCGGATCTTTGGGGCGATGCTTGCTGCTCGTTCCCCGCCGGGCGGTGGCGGCGTTAACGGCGGCGGCGAGGAACGGCAGGGTCGGCCGCCAGCAGGGGCCGTCTGGCGACAGCGGGCAGCGAGCGGCTCGGCGCTTCAGCGGGCCCGACAAGCGTCGACATGGATCACGATGGTCGGCGAAGAACAGGGGCAGCGGAAGACAAATTCTGGTGCACCCCTAAGCGTCTTGCGCCAAATGTCGGTTGGGTTCGGCAGACCCTCTAGGTTCGAACTCTAAGTGCGCCACGGAGATCTCGCCCCTACCTACCTGCACCTCGTCGCCTCGCTAGGATCTAAACTACCAAAGGAACATCACAAGAGACACAAAGGTTTATCTTGGTTCGGGCCACCATTGTGGTGTAACACCCTACTCCGGTGTGTGGTGTGGTGGATTGCCTCTTGGGCTGATGATGAATAGTACAAGGAAGAACAGCCTCATGAGTGTCTGTTCTTGGCGGTGTGATGAACTGCTAGGGGAGTTGATCGCTCTCTCTCTCTCTCTCTCTCTCTCTCTCTCTCTCTCTCTCTCTCTCGATTGCTTGATCTCTAGCTCTGTTCCGGATCCCGGATCACGATCCCCCTACCTGTGGTGGCTAGTCCTATTTATAGGCAAAGGCCTGGGCCTCTTCCCAAATATTGGCGGGAAGGGCGCCAACAATCGGCCATTTGAAGGGAACATCTAGTACACTTATCCTGACTAAAGTTGGTCCTCGCTTTGTCAAAGGCTCTGGCGGTGGCGCCGACTTGGGCTCCACGATGACTTCCTTCCTGCCGTTCGGCGGTCTTGGTCTTATTGCACCAAAGCGGGTGCCTTTGCTTGATGCTCGCGCTGCGCTTGCCCCTTTGCACCAAAGAGGAAATGGGGACACTGCGGGCTGGCGCCGCCTGGCGCCCTTAGTGCGTCATGGCTTGCGTCATGGGCACCTCGTGAGGTACCCGCCTTGATCTCTCCGCCTCATCGCGAGCCAGCCCGATGAGGCCGTTACTGAAAGCTTCCTGTCATCCGCCCAGCAATCTGGCCCCTCGCGAGGTCTTGAGCTTGTGGCGATGAAGATGGGCCATCTTGGGCCACCTTGAGCCACGCCCGGGCAGCAGCGAGGCAAGTCTTGGTACCCCCGTTCCCAGAACGCCGACAACCTTGTTCAGCAACCAGAATCTATTTCGCCTCTTTCTTTACCATCTTTAATAGTACAAGTATACAACTGTGGTTCATCATTCTTTATTTGGTTCTTATGTAATTCTTGAACATATGTACCTATGAATCGAATAATGCATTGGTTGTTTGAACCTGATGGATATGAATAAAAGCTGTAGCATACATTCAAATCCGGTACAATTTGAAATATCAGCAATTAAATTACGGTGGAATTACGCTATCCAGGTCGTTACGGCACACACGGTTGGCAAAACACAAATGTTTGCGATATACACCATAATCCGAGACGGTTCACAGAGAGGAAATGTGTGCAAGCATGCACACAGTTGCCGTTTGCAAAGCGTGTGCGATGTTAGACAATATCACAAACCACTAAAAAATACACTTCCGTGATGATACGTGTTTGTCACAGTAGGTCGCGTTTTCTGTCATGCATGTACATCCATGATGATTTTATGAAAGAATCAAGATAGTCATACCTGTGCTGTCGTAGAAGTGTTCCATGACATTACCAAAATTATCATCGCGGAGTGTCCACTTCCATGACGATAAACCGCGCGTCCTGAAGTGCTTTACGTCAAGGGTGACCGACACGTGGCATCCACCGTAATGGAGCGCCGTTAAGCTATCGGGTCGGGTTTTGGATCCGATAACCCTATAACAGCCCGACCAATGGGGATTTTCCACGTGTAAAATCATCATTGGCTGGAGGAAACTGCGATGTCGGCTCATCGTTGGGATAGATGTCATCCACTCATTGAACGAAGCGCCTATGAAATGTCGACCGTGCACGCATTAGCAGGCCCATTCCTATGAAAAGGCCGGCTCGTTTGACTTGGTCAAAAGGTGGCGGGCCGGCCCATGGAAAGCCTGTTAACGGCATGTTCGCATGTAGCCCATTTACAGCCCGCTAACTCGAGGCATGTTACGCCCTATCCGAATTAGGCCCAGTAGACTCATCTGGGCCATCCAATATGACTCCAGCCCGTTTTCACTTCTGGCCCATGTACCATGACGTCTTTCGGCCCATATGAGGCCCTATGTAACTCTTGGCCTATTAACGGCCCGTGGTGAAACTGGCCCGCAATGAACAGTGTATCACTTTACACCCATTAACGGCCCGTGGTGAAACTGGCCCGTAATGAACACTGTATCACTTTATACCCATTAAGGGCCCATTATTCAGTTGGGCCATTTCTAGCCCATGTTATCTTTCGGCCTTCTCAGAGCCCATTTATTCTTGGGCTCATTTCCAGCATTCGTTTACTTACGGGCCGTTACTGTCATTTTTACGCTTGTGGGCCAAATTCAGCCCATAGTTACAATCGGCCCGTTTGTGGTCGATGTCGTTGGGCCATTTCATAAGCGTCATCAAATCGGCCTATTAACGATGGCCCGTTATGGTCGGCCCATGAACGGGTGATTCCAACTCTAGCCTGTGTATGGCCATAATGCGGCCTGTTATTGGCCCATGTTTGGCCAATCGATCATACGACCCGTATAAGGCCCATTGATGATACGGCCCGTAGAAGGCCCATTGTTTCTACGGCCCGTAGAAGGCCCGTTGTTTCTACGGCCCGTAGAAGGCCTACTGTTTCTACGGCCCGTAGAAGGCCCACTGTTTCAACGGCCCGTAGGAGGCCCAGTTTCACTACAGTAAATATTAGCCCATGGTTATTGTGGCCTAGTTTTAAAAATAGGTTATTGCAGCCACTAGCAAACCGCGGAAAAAGAACTGCACTGACTACAAGCAAACAAAAAAACAAGACAACAAAGAAATAAAAAAGCAAGCAACTTATGCTGGGCTATCACGGCTATTACACATATTACATCCACTGGGCATCAAAGTTCGCCACCAGTGCAAATATAGGGAACAAAGCAGCATATCATATACCTTTGGTTGTCAAAGTTGGCGACCAGCGCAAATAAACGCCGCAAGAAAACAAATCCAGAATTGAAACCAATTCGTAAGATCTCAGAAACAATATCACGGGGACCCATAATGCTGGCAAGATGCTTAGCAAGCTTATTAACTTTCTCTTGTTTGGCGCTTAAATCCTCCAGTGCTTGATGTTGCACCAGAAAATATGCATCTGAATTCTGCAGGGACTTCCTCGGTCCTTCAGCTTCTGTCGCAACACATCTGATTGATGTCTTTCAACGAAGTTGAGACTCAAGAAGGCGAACTAATTCAGGAAGCGAGTTGAAGAGCTTGTGCGGCGATAGTGGCGATAACTCGAGCACTACATCAAGACAAGACTTTTGTGTTCCCTCACTGTCGTCAAGATAGTTTTTATCAGCTTTCTTGGAGACCAACAGGGATGTCTCACTATCTTGAACCTTATCTGCATTATGTAACATCCCAAATTTTGGAATGTTAAAATAATTAATTGAATTGTTTGTTTGTTTGCTTGAGTGAATTAAACTTGAGTGAAATTTGAACCTTTTCAAAAACTTTTGAAAGAGAGGGAATAAAATGACTTTCCCCTTCTCTAGTAAATTCAAATTCATCCTATTAAAATCAATGAGAGAAGATGACATGACTTCTTCAACTATAAAGAATTTGAGCGGAGTTTTGCAATTTAATTCTTTCAAATATTTGCACTTGCTTCTCTATTTTTCTTCCCAGAAATACCCGAAAAATAAATTCTTGCAAGCAAGAAAAAGGGAGGAAAATGACCCTCCAAAATCAGGGGCATTTTGAAAATATTGAGCCAAGAAAACCAAAGTTTTTATTTAAAATTATTTGCAAAAAGAAATAAAGCCTTTAGGGATTTTCTGAAAAACATTTTTTAGGTTTTTATTTTGGCCGTGGAATAATGCTCATCATCTACATTTTATTTTTCTGATAATTTTAGTATATAAAAACTCTTTATTCCGAATTGATTTGATTTCCTTTTATTGTTTTAGTTTCCTAATTTTAAAAATAGGAATGGAATCGTTTTTATTAGGAAAAACCTGCTGGCCCATTAAGCACTTTCCTATTCTAGCCCAACAAGAGATCATCTCCTTCCTCTGTTTCCTCTCACGTTCTGAAGCTTTCCATGTCCATGGAGACAGAAATCTCCACCTTCGATCTCCCTCGTCTTTCCATCCCAGCGCCTCCCGAGACCGCCTATAAAACCCCTCCTCTCCTCGTTCCATTTTCCTATCACCGCCCCTCCTGCCCGTAGCCTTCTCGCCACCGTCCTCCTTTTCCTGCCTAGAAACGCTCACCAGGAGCTCTCCTGGAACCTCCCCAAGCGCCGACCCCCTCCTCCGCCACCCCCACCCTCGTCGGCGACCTCGCCCCTCGCCGGAGCAGCCCTCCACATCGCCGTCTCCTTCCTGCCATCTCTGCCTCACGTACAGGTAACTCCGTTTTCGTTTCAGATTTATTCCCGTAACAGATTTAGTTCCGTTCTTGTTTAGCTTATAACTTTTGATCTAGAAGTCGAATGATGCTGATTCTTTTTGCGTTAAATCACAATTTTCTTGTAGTTTCCAAAATATATAATTTGTCTATGTTTGGATTTATAAAATTGAGTTAGATCAGATTTGAATTAAAGCTAGTTTTGCTTATTCCGGGAGTTTAAAATAGATTTTTATTTGATTCTTTTTCTACTGATCACTAGTGATCATATTTACCAGTGGTAAAAACTTCAAAATTGTTTGAGTATTTTAGCTTATTGTTTCATGTAAAACAAATTCTGTTTTAGTTCTATTGAATTATAGCTACTTCTTTTCTATAGTTGTTTTAAATTATTTTATTTTATATTTCAGAAAGTTTATGTTTGGTTTCTATTAGTTAAACAGTAGGTGTTCAACAAGTTTTTTTATATTTATTTTTATTTTGTTATCGTTGAAATCAATTCAAGTTCGCTAATAACTTGCAATGGATTTCTCTACTGTTTAACTCCCAATTGAAAATACTTTCAAAATAGCTTTATGAAAACAATACTTTATTTTTTTTTTGTCTTAACTAAATTTAAATTTTATTCTCTGTTATTTTAGTGTTTTATTTTCCGTTAGACAAAACTATTTTTGTGAATGTTGTAGAAGAAGACTCCTAGTTTTATTTAAAGTTCCTTGGATTCTTATTCGCTCTCTCTTTTGTTTTGATTGTTAGTGTGAGTGCTTATGTGAATGATATGTTTGTTATATAGATTTCATCGAGAGTGACGAGTAGTCTATCAAGTTATTTCTTGAAGCGATAATTCTTCTTCGTCAACATCACCGGCAAGTTCACTTTGACCATGCTTTCATACCTATGTTTTATTGCATTTAGTGACACCTTTGCAACCACCCCTCGATAGTGTTATTGAATCCTTGTAGTTGAGTAGTATGCATGAGGTAGGAACCCATCACCCTGTTACCAAGCCGGGGCGTTATTTATTTCAATGCTACGCTATAGTAGGCGGGGTTTGGTATGATTACTCGGGAGTGGTGTGAGAATGGAGGATTCTCGTCAATGGCGACAACTCCATGATGGAATCTGGAAGGACTGCATCTTCAAGGCCTCAAGACTTCAAGACTCAAGACAAAATTCAATACACACTCTTGGGTGAAGGGCGGTTGACGGGCACCTGGAGAAACCAGTGGTTGGCGGGATGCATGGAGAAGCGCCATGACATCTTGCGAAAGCTTCACCCAGGACTCAAAGAGGCGGAAGAATACTTCACGCCCGGAAGCTTACGTGCAACCGCAAGTCATTATGGGCTCGGCTTGGTTGACCTTAGTTGTGACTCTGGCTGGGGCGGTACCAGCAGATGTAGAACTACGTAGGATGGGTTGGGTACCGGACGGTGGTCGAGGAACTCTTTGGAAGACCATGTTTGGTCATCTTGTTCTCAAACACTCAAGTGCGAGAGCGTAAAGAGAGGATCGAATCTTGCGGGTAAAGTGTACAAACCTCTGCGGAGGGTTTAAACCTAATCGATTAGCCGTGTCCCGATTACGGACAATTTGAGCCTCTGGACTTGGATCTATCTCGGAACTCTCAACACGGATTGATAACTTAATTGTGGGCAACTTATGATGATTTTGGGCTATGAGACATCGGTTGGCGGAACCATGTCATGATAGAAAACTCCATAGTACAGACTTCATTTATTCCTTTGATGTAGGTAAAATAAAACTAGCTTTTACGCAAACAAAACTCGAATCTGAGCCACAAAGCCATCTGCATATAGTATAGTTTATCATCTGTTTTATCTTATTGTGATCTTGCGGTACATTCAATGTACTGACCTACACGGCTGCAACGTATCATGTTGCAGATATTTCCTCGACGAGTAAGAGTTACGATCTGAGGTTACGGTCTACACTCAACCTGCCGATGGCGTTGATGGGACTCCACACCCGTTTGATTGTTTCATTGATTATTATGAGGTATATATCATTTCGTTATTTATACATGTGATTGCACTTTGATATATACATTGATGTCTTGTGTGTGCCGACATCTTTGATCCAGGATAGCACGATAACACGAGGCTTGACCGTCTGAGGTCGGGCGCTACATTACTTCCTTTACCATTGGATAACGCAGTCTTACTGTTCTCAATATTTTGTCCGCATTCTAAAAGAAAACAAGCGAGACACATCATATGTTTACCATGTTGTATATGAAACTCATTTTGGTAAATGAGTTCAGTAGTAAAGTGGACAGGATAACAGCATGAAACAAACATATATCTATGTACCATGGTCACTTTATGGTCTATATCATTCTAGTTTTTGTTACCAAATCAAGATAGAGACACAGTTCAAATAATATTTGTTCAAGACAAAGCAGAATAGACAGAATATAAGTGTGGGTAACTATAGAGCAATAACAACACTTGTAATGTGCATGACATGAGAACATAACTGTTTATTCAATTGAAACTGAAATCAACATAGAGCAGGTTACAACAGCAAACCAGTTAAAGAAACAGGTTTAAAACATACTTGTTGCGCCATTGGAGTTTCAAGTCCATCCTTCAAATTTGAAAATAGTTGGTATGAGTAAATACAGTAATGCAACAGCAAAGGAGTATGAACCAAAGCTACAGAACCTGACCTAAGAACAAATCTTCTTCTCCTTTAAGCGTTGAGTTAGGATTCAGAGTGGTGGTCCTCGTGCTTTGGGCACTGCAGTTCCCTTACTAACTGCTCGTGTTTGGGTGCTCTGTGGTGGAGACGGTGTTGTGTCAACTGGAACTGGGTTACTATCTGCCGGGGTTGGAGTTAGAAGGGGTGTAGCTGGTTCTCTGTCCAACTGGGTAGGGGTACAATCTGCGAGAGTCTGGGTTATGTGTGGTGGATCTGGTCCTTGGGCAAGTACAACCGTGGTTCTATCTGCATCAACTGGTAGCACTATCTTTTCTGAAGACCGTGTTGTTACTCCCATAGATACTGCCATCACGCTCTCCAATTCAAATGGCTGATAAACAAGAAAAGTAATTGAAAGTATAGACATTGTATGATAGACAGGTGCAATGGATAGTGGGGAATAAAAGAGGGCATGAAATAATTCATATTTATGTTGTCTAACCAAACAGGATAGTATGACACAATTTCACATATATGATGGCTAACTAAACAGGATAGCATGACACAATTTCACATTATGATGGCTAACTAAAAAAGATGGAAAGACATTGTTCAAAATATGAGACTAGGTAAACAGGATGACATGACATAACTATATAATGTGTTTATTAAATAGGTTGGCATGCCATAATTGACATACATTCACGGATAGAATGCCATAATTCAAAATATGATGACTGTAAACACTAAACAGGATGAGATGATATAACTATATGATGTCTTTATTAAATGGGTTGCCATGCCATAATTCAGATAGATGATGTGTATGTACTATGTAAACATGATGGCATGATATAATTCAAATATATGATTTATATTTTAAGCAAGTAAGCAGATGGCAATCCATATATGATGTAAAAACTAAGCAATGCAAGACAACATGCATGACATGGGTAATATAACCCTGCCAAGTTTGAGAATAGACCTCGGGAAATAGGACTGGTCATCGGTCTACGAATCCTCCTCGAGGAGCTCTCTAACCAGACAAGATGTACGCTTCAGCGAGTAGCATTATCTGCTCTGAATACCTTGTTTTCCTCCAGATACTTCCATCACCGCTTTAAATGGCTGATGCACGGAAGAGTAGTTGAATATACAAGCGTTGTCGACAAATGGAACACGTAATACAAAAAATGATAGCATGATATAATTCACATACATGATGATTGGCTAAACAGCATGGCATTGCATAATTCACATATATAATGCCTTTGCAACAAGATAGCATTGTATAATTCACATATATAATGTCTTGCAACAAGATGGCAATGCATAATTCACATATATGGTAATTAGACACTGAAGAGGTGGCATTCACACAAAGCATGTCTAAACTAATCAAATGACATAGCAATGCGAGACACCATACATACGATATGAGCAACATAACCCTGCCAAGTTAGAGCATATACCTCGGGGAATAGGACTGGTCATCATCTCTGAATCTCCTCGAGGAGCTATCCGTAACCAGATGAGATATGCGCTTCGTCGGATAGCATAGTCTGCTCTGAAGACCTTGTTTTCACTCGAATTTGCCATCACCGTGTCAAATGGCTGATGCACACGAAGAGTAGTTGAATGTACTAACATTGTTGACAAATGTAATATGTAGCATAAAAAAGGATGGCCTGATATAATTTACATATAAGATGGTGGCTAAGCAGGATGGCATTGCAAAATTCACATATATGATGCTGGCTAAACAAGATGGCGTTGCATAATTCACATAAATGATGAATAAACTAAATAGATGGCATTCACACAAAGGATGTCTAAACTAAGCAGATGACATATTTAATGTATAAAGTAAGCAATGCAAGACACCATATGCATGATATAACCAACATGAGCATGCCAAGTTAGGCGAAGACCTCGGGGGTAAATAGGGTTGTCTTCTCCTTGAATCCCCTCGAACAGATATCTTCCTCTCGATTACAATTGAAATGCGTGGAGGGGCTGCCTTTGCGCCTACCATGGGCGGCGTCGCATGAAATTTTATTGCCACGCAAGGCTCATCTCTTTTGCTCTACATGTTCAGTTCCATTGTTTACAATAACTTTCATGCATAGGAATAAAACATAGTGAGATTATGTAAGGAGTGCATGCAGAAATCCAGAGTGATGGTAGCAACTTTGTGGATAGACCCAAAACCAATAATAGCGGGCGAGATAATGGCTTGTTAAAAATACAGATAATGGCTTCTTTCTTTGTTTGTCTCCCACCCAACATGAAACTCATAGTAGACACGGAGATTAACGGATAGTAGATAGATACTATTGATAGCGGCCCGATATGTACCGCACAACCATTTAAAAACTCAAGTTTGACCATTAGTTTGGGCTGACTCGAGTCTAATCGGTGAGCGGACGATAAAGTAGCATGTAATATTAAGCGATAAAGAGTGCGACCTCTCTTGCGGACCCGTGTATCCTCGAGGTCATCTGCTCGGTTGGTGATGGTAATGCAGTTTTCATGGCTGCCAGCGGCGGGGAAGAAGATATGAGGCAGCGAAAGACAGTCTGGAGGCGGATCCTGCTGCTGGACCCTTACATCATTGGAGCAGTGAGCTGGGGTGGACTGACAGCGCAGCAGGAGGCGGGACAAACCACGCAAGGTTTTCTTTGACAACTATCTGTAAGAGAAGTAATTACTGTAAGTGCTCGTTTGAATTGGAGGATTCCAACAATGCGAGGGATAGGAAATGGACAGGAATAGAATTGGAATGCCGTGCAAAGCAGAGAATTTAAAAACACAGGATTTACGCCAATCTGGGTGTTTGATTCACAACAATTGGAAGATCACAGGATGCAAAGAAGCATGGTGAGATTAAGTCAAACCACAAGAAAATGTACGGTTATAATGCTATTATGCTACTATCTCTTAGTCTTCTGCTTCATGAATAGGAATTTGAAAAGGAGGACACGTGAAAATTAATTCCAACGTTTTTTCTTTCAAGGAGACACTAAAGGAACAAATCCGTGTGCTCAGTGGAAAATATATATAACACGTAGAGTAAAAAAGAGATGCAACAAGTGTACAACCTCTTTGGCGAAGCCATGTCGATCTCAGCGTGATTGGGTTGGCGGTAAGGATGCTCCGCTGACTTTGCTTGTCGGAGGAGGAAGAAGATCTTTGGCATCTGGAGATGGAGCCAGTCTTTGCTCATTGTGATGGAGGTTTAAATCGTTAAAGCAGCTCCGATGAGTTGTCGACGCCGAGGCTGAAGCAGGACAAGAGAGACAACGGACAACGTTAACCTGAGTGGAATTCTAATAACATCTCCAATACATGACGTAAAATACATAACCACAAAGTGCTAGATGTAAAATACATTAGCCGCTCATCTCTGAACTTAACTGTCGAAACTGAACTTAACTGTCGAAACTGAACTTAACTATCAAAACTGAATTTTGCTGTCGAAACTGAACGCACTAGCAAGGTGAGGCTACACGTCGGTCGACTGAATTTTTCATCTCTGGTCAGTCGATTTTGCAGCCGTTGGATCTGAAATCAAGGGCATGCGGTTCATCTTCAACCTCCACCCCCACGAGCCGCCACCACCACCGGCCAAACAGCAGCCCCGCCGCGTGGCGGCAGTCGCCGCCCGCCCGCCAAAACACTCCCCACCAGGTTCGCCGCCCCAGCCATCCCTCTAGGCCCCACATGCCGAGCTTTTCTCCGTGATCCCCACGCCACCGCCCGCCACCATGGCGACCACCGCCCCATCCTGAACCCTAAGATAGATAGTGGGGTAACTCTTGGTGAGCCCCCCCCCCCGCTGCGGCTGGTTCTTCCTTCACCCAGAGCCCCCCCACCCCTAAAATCAATCGACCCAAAAGTTGATTCAGATCGAAAGTGTAGCTAAATCGAACAGCATTGCAAGCAAGAGCAAGAGCAAGAGCGAGAGCAGCAGCGAAAGCAAAAGCAATAGCAAGAGCAGACCAGGCAGGGGACCGAGAGCAAGAGCAGAGCAGCAGCAGCATGGCGAAGCTAAAGCAGCAGCAGCTCCTCTTGATGTGGGCGTCGCCGCCGAGGGGCGGCGCCGTGGAGGAAGTGGCGGCGACGCCGCCCGTGGATGGAGTCGCGCAGTGTCGGCTCGGGACCGGCGCCGGCAACACCGTGAGATCGAATCAAGAAGAAAATGTGGCGATTAGTGTACAACCTCTTTGGTGGCGCCGATTAGGCGCAGCTTCATCAGAAGCGGTGATGATGATGCTCTTCGGTGGTGCAGGTGAAGGCGGCGGTGTGGGAATGGAGGTGGCGCGAAAGGCGAGGGGAACACCGGGAAGCTCCTTGCAGGTGGAGGGCGGGGTGGCTGAACCGGCGGGGCGATGAGATCGACGCGGATCCTCATCGATGCGGTGGATGAGGGCGTCGAGGTGTTCTGCAGACGGCGTCGTCGGGAAGAGCTCCGGCTGGGTGGCGGACGGAGCGGGTGTGGGGTTTCGTCGCGGGTTTTCGCGGCCTCGGTGTCTGGTCGGTGGGCGGATGGGATGGCGATGGGTAACTATGGCTTGGAGACGCGCTTATCCGAAATGTGGGGTAAGTTCGAAAGTACCCCCACCGATTTGAGGCGGTTCTTTCGGTTCAGGGTACCACGGGCATTTCGCGTGTCGGGATTTCACGAGGAGGTGGGAGTTTTGCGCGTTGTAATTTCGGAATAGCAAGCGCGGGTTGAGATGGAGGGAGTTGTCGGAGCACAATGAGACAAAGATATATCTTAAATATTTCGGGCCAACAAAGGCGGGGGTTGAAATTTCGGACAAGCCTAACGTGTCTTGTACCAAATCAATCGCACTACAAATGTCATTCAAAACTTTGAAGTCATGTTATGTTCAATTAAAATATTCCGCTACGTGTATAATGCATGCAACCTACTACTCAAATGAACGTTTTAGTGCATTCCAAATATATATACTACCGCTTCAATATGAACTAAATTTGAATTCGTTTCTCTATTTGAATAAGATCTATAGTAATGATTGTTGTGAAGTCAAAGCATTTGAATTCGTTTCTCTGTTTTAATAAGATCTACAATCATCATTATTATCAAGTTAAACCATCGTTTGTGTATTATCTTCACAACACACCACATGATTAGTCTCGAGTTACATATGAACTATGTGTACTATATGAACTCGAACTAGATTTTTTGAATCCACTTTATTTTGATTTCAAATCACATTACATTTCTAGCTCTAGCTAGATCTTCATAATCTAAACCATGTCTCATATGTATAATGTGTTTATCACATTATGTATGGTGCCCCGCCCCCTACACCTACAAGTATTTAGATGTGAGTTGCAAACACCACACATTACCAGAAATTCAAATAAAATGTGAGAATGTTTGATATATAGTATTGTTTAGATTGTTCGATATTTAGTTGTAAGCTGCAAGCATACACATTATCACAAATTCAAATAAAATGTGAGATTGTTTGATGTATAGTATGGTTTAGATTGTTAGGCATTTAGTTGTGAGTTGCAAGCATGCATGCATTATCACATTTGGTATAACATGTGCACAACACGTGTATCACCCTATATATTCATGCATGCAATGTTTAAAACACTATGATCTCATGTTCAAATATATGAATCCACTTTCATATCAAATTATGATCTTTGTTAGTCTCTTACACCCACAATCCTCTAACCTTTGTAGCTACCACTAACTTTCTCTCGTGCATGCACCGCCCTCCTCGCCCTCCCCTCCCTCGGCATTCTATCCACGGGCACATTCATTTTTTCTTTAGGTCATTCTCCCGAGTCTCCACAACTCCTTTCCGACACACACGGTCGATAAACCTCTCCAGCGATGCATGCCTACAACATACACACACACCTTCAATCTCCTCCTTTATGTGTCCTTGCCTCGTGTCTCTCATACGGTCAGACACACGTGTAAACTCTCGCCCCTCTTTTCATCAATCTCACAACAGCACACTCCTCCCCCTATCTAGCTAGTAGTTGGGCCTCTCGCACCACCTCCTAGCTCCATTCTCTCTCTCTATCCGTCTCGCTGGGACTTATTTGCCTCTAACGAATGGACGTACACCGACCGGTCTCTCGCTACACATATAGCTAGCTAGGTCCTTATAACTCGTTTTTACCCACACGTCGATCGATCTACCTCATTAGTTGTGTCTCTCCCTTCCTCCGACAAACAACAATTGATCTACCGATCTAGTTAGGTTTGCTTACCAAACACATGGTTCCCCTTCATCATCCATGGATGCGTCCCGACAGATCTATCACGCACAGGCATAGAAACACATCCCCACTCTTATTGATAACATTGCAGTTCCACCCTCAGTTTCTCTAGTAGGCCTCTCCCACCATCTCCGAGAAGCAACTCCATCACCCATCAAGCACTCTACCCCTCTCCCTCCCTCTCTCTCTCCTCTCTCTCCGTCCCATCATATTTCCCGTCCTTCAGTTATGTATGGATGTCGACCGATCTCCCTCAACACATAGTTGGGTCTCTCCTTCTCAACACATATACGAGTCGTTCTACCTCTATAGTTAGGCCTCTCCCTACCCCTCCCCCACCCCCCCCCACACACACACCGATACATCGGCGCTCTAGTCATGTCTCCTGCCACACACAAACTTGACATGTGCCCTCTAACGTTCTGGTGGGCCAGTCGCCCTATATCTTTGACTTGCACACACACACACATTTCGATGGCTCTCTTCATCGATCTCGCACCCACCACTTGATCCTCTCTTGACTCTATCGATAGCTATGACCCCTCCCTCTCTTCTCGTGGATTGCCCGACCCTCTATGTATGATATGGATAGGCCTCCATTTCACACACATTGCATGCAAATTTTGTTTGAGATGTCATCGACACATATTCCCAAATAATTCATGAAATCAACCCCCACCCCACCCCCACCCCACCCCAAAACAAAAACACTCACGAACACGGTTTGTATCTCTCACACACACCCGTGGGTGGGGCGTGCAGGAAGAGAAGAGGTGCATGCAGGCGCACGTACTACCGTCTCTTTCCCAACCACACCCAGCGGGTACAGTGGAGCTCAATTCATGCGAAAAAGGCAGCGCCACGTGGTAATTTGGCACGTGTCTTGGTTGTCCACTTGGTGGAGGGAGGATCGTCTACCACGGGTGAACAAACAAATTGCGACTTGACGTGTTATGTTAAAAAAGAGGCAAACCATGTGGGGCCTACCTTAGAGGCAAGACTTTTGATGTGTCCGTCAACTCATGAGAACGAGGAGAAGCTTGCTTAGTCGCCGTCTCCCATGCCACAGGCGTGATGGCTCGCAGGATGAGGTGAAGCTTGCTCCGCCTTCGCCCGCTCCCTCGCCCATCTGCAGCGGTGGCTCGCAGGAGACGAGGAGAAAAATTACTACTCCCTCCGTTTACTCCTCGTCGCTACTACCTTGGTTATAGAGATTATATCATATTGTTTGGAATATATATGTCCTTTAGTAGATTTCAATATGAACTACTAGTACATACTCCAAACACGATGTATATAGGCGTATTTTAGAGTGTAGATTCACTCATTTTGCTCCGTATGTAGCACTCTCCCTCGCCCTCGACCCTTGCCCACGTGGTGGGCGTGCAGCAATTCATTCGTTCTCATGTAGACGAGCGATATATCTTTACTACCATTATTGCTCGACTTCCGAAGAGGCAAAGAGCCAATCGCAAGGTTAATATTTTGGAGATGCCAAGCGCAAGGTTATAGCGAGCAGTAGTAGGTGCTGCGTCATTTATGAATAAAGTTTTTTTCTTGATGCACGTCGCAATAAGATAGGTTCATATGGAGAAAAAGGAAACGCTCCACTATATACATAGTCGGGGCGGGCCAGCCTACGGTTGCTTCTTGGGGTTGCTCTCTTCACACTCTCTCGCACAAAGCATTGTGGCCACATCTCTAACATCCCAGCGGATCCGTCCGCTTGGGGAAGGGTGGATGCTTAGTGTAGATCGATGGCCGTCGCCGACGGTGAAAACCCACCGGCACGTCCCGATCAGGGGTCCCGCCGTTCTCTCTCACAAAGCGGTGAGGTTGCCTTCGTCCTTTGCTCCTTTGCCGCGGCGTGGGCGTTGCCGCCTCCGCCGCCCTCCTCAAGGTTGAGCTCGTCCCTCGGTACAACTCCCTTTACAGCCGGCTTGCACCATGCTCCAGCTGCCCACATCACTCCTGTGGATATTTCTCTACTTATTTGCCCTTTATACCTCTCTGGCTTCTACATCTGTATTTGTGATGAGTTTATGTTTCATCAACTAGTCGATAATCTTATTCTAATCACGCTTCTTCAATTTCTTTGCCACAGGGATGCTCATCTCGATTTTGGTGAAACTGCACAAAATGATCCGATGGTCAAAAGGTTGCAAACTTCATTTATTAGGAAGCTTCGAGCGTTGCCAGCAAATTGAAGGCTGGTCGGGGTTCACGGTTCAAGGGCTAGGGACTGCATGGATCGTTTTTCTTTAGCTGCCTCTGTTCCAAAATAAGTGTCAACTTTAGTAGTAGTACAACTTTGTACTAAAGTTTGCACAAAGTTGAGACACTTATTTTGGAGCGGAGGAGTACATATTGCTATGATCATCAATCATTGACATGCAATAGCATGCATGTTAGTCTCCTTTGTATTTGATGAAATGTTGCAGCGGGCAACCTTGGGCGCAAGATACATGTAACAAGCTGGAAGCTTCATAGCATTATACAAATTTATCTCGTTGATAAATTACAATCGTACTATACTAGTACTTCCTCTGTTCCTAAATATAAGTCTTTGTAGAGATTTCATCATGAACCACATGCGGATGTATATAGATGCATTTTAAGTGTAGATTCATTCATTTTGTTCCGTATGTAGTTCACCTAGTGGAATCTCTACAAAGACTTATCTACTAATAATAGCTAGCCCCACTACTAGGAATTCTCTATCCTCTCCTTGAGCCACATCATCAAAATTGATGTAGCCATTAGATGAAGTAAATCGGTCCATAATAGCCGTCAGTCTAGACATTGAGAGGCTCCACACTAAGCCACTTTGCAAGCATGCAGAAATACCGTGTTGGGGAGCGTGGCAGAAATTCAAAATTTTCCTCGTGTCACCAAGATCTATCTATGGAGAAACTAGCAACGAGGGAAGGAGAGTGCATCTACATACCCTTGTAGATCGCTAAGCGGAGCGTTCAAGAAACGGGGTTGAAGGAGTCTTACTCGTCGTGATCCAAATCACGGAGATCCTAGTGCGAGCAGACGGCACCTCCGCGTTCAACACGTACAGCCGGTGGCGTCTCCCATGCCTTGATCCAGCAAGGAGAGAGGAGAGGTTGGGAAGACTCCATCCAGCAGCAGCACGGCGTGGTGGTGGTGGAGGAGGCGTGGCAATCTGCGGGGCCGCCAAGCACCGTGGGAGAGGAGGAGGACTTGGGAGGGGGAGGGCTGCGCCGAGGGGCAAGGTGAAGCTCCCATCGCCTCCCACTATATATAGGGGTGGAGGGGCTGGTTTCTTGCCCTCAAGTCCATTGGGGCGTTGGCAAGGTGGGAGGAAAGAAATCACATCATTTCCTTCCCCACGATTGTTATCCCCCCTTTTTAGGGATCTTGATCTTATCCCTTCGGGATATGATCTTATTCCTTCTAAGGGGGGATCTTGGTGCGCCTTGACCAGGGGTGTGGGGCCTTGCCCCCACTACCCACGTTCATGTGGGTCCCCCCATGCAGGTGGGCCCCACTCCGGAACCTTCTAGAACCTTCCCGGTACAATACCGAAAAATCCCGAACATTTTCCGGTGGCCAAAATAGGACTTCCCATATATAAATCTTTACCTCCGGACCATTCCGGAACTCCTCGTGACGTCCGGGATCTCATCCGGGACTCCGAACAACATTCGGTAACCACATACAAACTTCCTTTATAACCCTAAGCGTCGCCAGACCTTAAGTGTGTAGACCCTACGGGTTCGGAACACGTAGACATGGCCGAGACAACTCTCGGCCAATAACCAACAGCGGGATCTGGATACCCATGTTGGCTCCCACATGTTCCACGATGATCTCATCGGATGAACCACGATGTCAAGGACTCAATCGATCCGTATACAATTCCCTTTGTCTAGCGGTATTGTACTTGCGAGATTCGATCGTCGGTATGCGATACCTTGTTCAATCTCGTTACGGCAAGTCTCTTTACTCGTTCCGTAACACATCATCCGTGATCAACCCCTTGGTCACATTGTGCACATTATGATGATGTCCTACCGAGTGGGCCCAGAGATACCTCTCCGTTAACGGAGTGACAAATCGATCTCGATTCGTACCAACCCAGACACTTTCGGAGATACATGTAGTGCACCTTTATAGCCACCCGATTCGTTGTGACGTTTGGTACACCCAAAGCATTCCTACGGTATCCGGGAGTTGCACAATCTCATGGTCTAAGGAAAGATACTTGACATTAGAAAAGCTTTAGCATACAAACTACGATCTTTGTGCTAGGCTTAGGATTGGGTCTTGTCCATCACATCATTCTGCTAATGATGTGATCCGTTATCAACGACATCCAATGTCCATGGTCGAAGCTGTAACCATCTATTGATCAACGAGCTAGTCAACTAGAGGCTTACTAGGGACATGGTGTTGTCTATGTATCCACACATGTATCTGAGTTTCCTATCAATACAATTATAGCATGGATAATAAGCGATTATCATGAACAAGGAAATATAATAATAACTAATTTATTATTGCCTCTAGGGCATATTTCCAACAGTCTCCCACTTGCACTAGAGTCAATAATCTAGTTCACATCGCCATGTGATTAACACTCACAGTCACATCGCCATGTGACCAACATCCAAAGAGTTTACTAGAATCAATAATCTAGTTCACATCACTATGTGATTAACACTCAATGAGTTACGGGTTTGATCATGTTTATGCTTGTGAGAGAGGTTGTAGTCAGCGGGTCTGCAATATTCAGATCCTATGTATTTCACAAAACTTTATGTCATATCGTAGATGCTGCTACCACGTTCCACTTGGAGCTATTCCAAATTGTTGCTCCATTATCGTATCCGGTATCTCTACTCGAGCTATCCGGATAGGTGTTAACTTACATCGGCGTAACCCTTTACGCCGAACTCTTTATCACCTCCATAATCGAGAAACATGTCCTTATTACTCCAAGGACAATTTTGACCGCTGTCCAATGATCCATTCCTGGATCACTCTTGTACCCTTTGCGGACCATGGCAAGGCACACATCGGTGTGGTACTCGGCATAGCATCTTGTAGAGCCTACGTCTAAAACATAGGGGCGACCTTCGTCCTTTCTCTCTCTTCTGCCGTGGTTGAGCTTTAAGTCTTAACTTCATACCTTACAACTCAGGCAAGAACTCCTTCTTTGGTGATCCATCTTGAACACCTTCAAGATCATGTCAAGGTATGTGCTCATTTGAAAGTACCATTAAGCGTTTTGATCTATCCTCATAGATCTTGATGCTCAATGTTCAAGTAGCTTAATCCAGGTTTTCTATTGAAAACACTTTTCAAATAACCCTATATGCTTTCGAAAATTCTACATCATTTCGATCAACAATATGTCAACAACATATACTCATCGAGAAATTCTATAGTGCTCCCACTCACTTCTTTGGAAATACAAGTTTCTCATAAACTTTGTATAAACCCAAAATCTTTGATCATCTCATCAGCGCACATTCCAACTCGAGATGCTTACTCCAGTCCTTAGAAGGATCATTGGAGCCAGCATACCTTTAGCATCCTTAGGATCGACAAAAACTTTCGATTGTATCACATACAACCTTTCCTTACAAAGGCTGGTAAGGAAACTCGTTTTGACATCCATCGCCAGATTTCATAAATGCAGCTAATGCTAACATGATTCCGGCGGACTTAAGCATCGCTACGGATGAGAAAATCTCATCGTAGTCAACTCCTTGAACTTGTGAAAACTCTTACGCCACAAGTCGAGCTTCATAGGCGGTGACATTACCGTCCCGTCCGTCTTCTTCTTAAAGATCCATTTATCTCAATGGCTTGCCGATCATCGGGCAAGTCCACCAAAGTCCATGCTTTGTTACGATACATGGATCCTATCTCGGATTTCATGGCTTTTAACCATTTGTCGAATTTGGGCCCACCATCGCTTCTCCATAGCTCGTAGGTTCATTGTTGTCTAGCAACATGACCTTCAAGACAGGATCACCGTACCACTCCGAGCGATCTGCGTCCTTGTCGTCCCTCGAGGTTCGGTAGTGACTTGATCCGAAACTTCATGATCACTATCATAGCTTCTACTTCAATTGATGTAGTGCCACAGGAACAACTTCACGTGCCCTGCTACACTTGTTGAAGTGATGGTTCAATAACCTCATCAAGTCTCCACCATCCTCCCACTCAATTCTTTCAGAGAAACTTTTCCTCGGGAAAGGACCTAATTCTAGAAACAATCCTTTTGCTTCGGGCTGAATGGAGGTATACCCAACTGTTTTGGGTGTCCTATGAAGATGCATTTTATCCGCTTTGGGTTCGAGCTTATCAACTGAAACTTTTTCACATAAGCGTCGCAGCCCCAAACTTTTAAGAAGCGACAATTTAGGTTTCTCCAAACCATAGTTCAAGCGGTGTCGTCTCAGCGGAATTACGTGGTGCCCTATTAAAGTGAGTGCGGTTGTCTCTAATGCCTAACCCATGAGCGATAGTGGTAATTCGATAAGAGACATCATAGTACGCACCATATCCAATAGGGTGCAACTATGATGTTCGGACACACCATCACACTATGGTGTTCCAGGCGGTATTAATTGTGAAACAATTTCCACAATGTCTTAATTGCGTGCCAAAGCTCGTAACTCAGATACTCATCTCTATGATCATATCATAGACATTTTATCCTCTTGTCACGATGACCTTCAACTTCACTCTGAAATTACTTGAACCATTCAATAATTCAGACTTGTGTTTCATCAAGTAAATATACTCAGTATCTACTTAAATCATCCGTGAAGTAAGAACATAACGATATTCACTGCATGCCTCAGCACTCATTGGACTGCACACATCAAAATGTGTTACTTCCAACAAGTTGCTATCTTGTTCCATCTTCTTGAAAGCGAGGCTTTTCGGTCATCTTGCCCATGTGGTATGATTTGCATATCTCAAGTGATTCAAAATCAAGTGAGTCCAAGCGATCCATCTGCATGGAGTTTCTTCATGTGTATACACCAATAGACATGGTTTGCATGTCTCAAACTTTTCAAAAGCGAGTGAGTCAAAGATCCATCAACATGGAGCTTCTTCATGCGTTTATACCAATATGACTTACATGGCGATTGCCACAAGTAAGTGGTACTATCATTACTATCTTATATCTTTTGGCATGAAAATGTGTATCACTACGATCGAGATTCAATAAACCATTCCTTTTAGGTGCAAGACCATTGAAGGTATTATTCAAATAAATAGAGTAACCATTATTCTCCTTAAATGAATAACCGTATTGCGATAGACATAATCCAATCATGTCTATGCTCAGCATAAACACCAAATAACAATTATTTAGGTTTAACACCAATCTCGATGGTAGAGGGCGTGCGATGTTTGATCACATCAACCTTGGAAACACTTCAACACATATCGTCGACTCACCTTTAGCTAGTCTCCGTTTATTCCGTAGCTTTTATTTGAGTTACTAACACTTAGCAACCGAACGGTATCTAATACCCTGGTGCTACTAGGAGTACTAGTAAAGTACACATTAACATAATGTATATCCAATATACTTCTATCGACCTTGCCAGCCTTCTCATCTACCAAGTATCTAGGGTAATTCTGCTCCAGTGTCCGTTCCTCTCATTACAGAAGCACTTAGTCTCGGGTTTGGGTTCAACCTTGGGTTTCTTCACTAGAGCAGCAACTGTTTTGCCGTTTCATGAAGTATCCCTTCTTGCCCTTGCCCTTCTTGAAACTAGTGGTTTCACTAACCATCAACAATTGATGCTCCTTCTTGATTTCTACATTCGCGGTGTCAAACATTGCGAATATTCAAGGATCATCATATCTATCCTGATATGTTATAGTTCATCACGAAGCTCTAGCAGCTTGGTGGCAATGACTTTGGAGAAACATCACTATCTCATCGGAAGATCAACTCCCTCGATTCAAGTGATTGTTGCACTCGGACAATCGAGCACAAGCTCAACGATTGAGCTTTTCTCCCTTAGTTTGCAGGCTAAGAAAATCGTCGGAGGTCTTATACCTCTTGGCGTGAGCACGAGCCTGAAATCCCAATTTCAGCCCTCGAAACATCTCATATGTTCATGACGTTTGAAAAACGTCTTTGGTGCCTCAACTCTAAACCGTTTAAGCGAACTATCACGTAGTTATCAAAACGTGTATGTCCGATGTTACGCAACATCCACAGAGCGACGTTTGGGGTTCAGCACACTAAGGCGGTGCATTAAGGACATAAGCTTTCTCTGTCGCATAATCGCTCTGTCAACTTTCAACTATATTTTCTCTAGGAACATATCTAAAACAGTGGAACTAAAGCGCGAGCTATGACATAATTTGCAAAGGGCTTTTGACTATGTTCAGGATAATTAAGTTCATCTAATGAACTCCCACTCAGATAGACATCCCTCTAGTCATCTAAGTGATTACATGATCCGAGTCAACTAGGCGTGTCCGATCATCACGTGAGACGGACTAGTCATCATCGGTGAACATCTTCATGTTGATCGTATCTACTATCGACTCATGCTCGACCTTTCGGTCTCTTGTGTTCGAGGCCATGTATGTACATGCTAGGCTCGTCAAGTTAACCTAAGTGTTTGGCGTGTGTAAATCTGGCTTACACCGTTGTATGTGAGCGTAAGAATCTATCACACCGATCATCACGTGGTGCTTGAAGCGATGAACTTTATAGCGGTTGCACAGTTAGGGAACACTTTCTTGAAATTTTAATGAGGATCATCTTATTTACTACCGTCGTTCTAAGCAAATAAGATGCATAAACATGATAAACATCACATGCAATCAAATAGTGACATGATATGGCCAATATCATTTTGCTCCTTTGATCTCCATCTTGAGGCTCCATGATCATCATCGTCACCGGCATGACATGACACCATGATCTCCATCATCGTGTCTCCATGAAGTTGTCTGCCAACTATTACTTCTACTACTATGGCTAACGGTTTAGCAATAAAGTAAAGTAATTACATGGCGTTTTCAATGACACGCATGTCATACAATAAATTAAGACAACTCCTATGGCTCCTGCGGTTGTCATACTCATCGACATGCAAGTCGTGATTCCTATTACAAGAACATGATCAATCTCATACATCACATATCATTCATCACATTCTTTTGGCCATATCACATCACATAGCATACCTGCAAAAACAAGTTAGGCGTCCTCTAATTGTTGTTGCATGTTTTACTGTGGCTGCTATGGGTTTCTAGCAAACGTTTCTTACCTACATAAAACCACAGCGGTGATATGCCAATTGCTATTTACCCTTCATAAGGACCCTTTTCATCGAATCCGATCCGACTAAAGTGGGAGGCGGCACCGCTAGCCACCTTTATGCAACAAGTGCATGTCGATCGGTGGAACTTGTCTCACGTAAGCGTGCGTGTAAGGTCGGTCCAGGCGCTTCATCCCACGATGCCGTCGAATCAAGATAGGACTAGTAGCGGTAAGCAAATTGAACAAACCAACGCCCACAACTACTTGTGTTCTACTCGTGCATAGAATCTCGCAATAGACCTAGCTCATGATGCCCTTTGTTGGGGAGCGTGGCAGAAATTCAAAATTTTCCTCGTGTCACCAAGATCTATCTATGGAGAAACTAGCAGCGAGGGAAGGAGAGTGCATCTACATACCCTTGTAGATCGCTAAGCGGAGCGTTCAAGAAAACGGGGTTGAAGGAGTCGTACTCGTCGTGATCCAAATCACCGGAGATCCTAGTGCGAGCAGACGGCACCTCCGCGTTCAACACCGTACAGCCGGTGGCGTCTCCCATGCCTTGATCCAGCAAGGAGAGAGGAGAGGTTGGGAAGACTCCATCCAGCAGCAGCACGACGGTGTGGTGGTGATGGAGGCGTGGCAATCTGCGAGGGCCGCCAAGCACCGCGGGAGAGGAGGAGGACTTGGGAGGGGAGGGCTGCGCCGAGGCAAGGGTGAAGCTCCCATCGCCTCCCACTATATATAGGGGTGGAGGGGGCTGGTTTCTTGCCCTCCAAGTCCATTGGGGCGTTGGCAAAGGTGGGAGGAAAGAAATCACATCATTTCCTTCCCCACCGATTGTTATCCCCCTTTTTAGGGATCTTGATCTTATCCCTTCGGGATATGATCTTATTCCTTCTAAGGGGGGATCTTGGTGCGCCTTGACCAGGGGTGTGGGGCCTTGCCCCCACTACCCACGTTCATGTGGGTCCCCCCATGCAGGTGGGCCCCACTCCGGAACCTTCTAGAACCTTCCCGGTACAATACCGAAAAATCCCGAACATTTTCCGGTGGCCAAAATAGGACTTCCATATATAAATCTTTACCTCCGGACCATTCGGAACTCCTCGTGACGTCAGGGATCTCATCCGGGACTCGAACAACATTCGGTAACCACATACAAACTTCCTTTATAACCCTAGCGTCGCCAGACCTTAAGTGTGTAGACCCTACGGGTTCGGGAACACGTAGACATGACCGAGACAACTCTCGGGCCAATAACCAACAGCGGGATCTGGATACCCATGTTGGCTCCCACATGTTCCACGATGATCTCATCGGATGAACCACGATGTCAAGGACTCAATCGATCCGTATACAATTCCCTTTGTCTAGCGGTATTGTACTTGCCGAGATTCGATCGTCGGTATGCGATACCTTGTTCAATCTCGTTACGGCAAGTCTCTTTACTCGTTCCGTAACACATCATCCGTGATCAACCCCTTGGTCACATTGTGCACATATGATGATGTCCTACCGAGTGGGCCCAGAGATACCTCTCCGTTAACGGATGACAAATCCAGTCTCGATTCATACCAACCCAGAGACACTTTCGGAGATACATGTAGTGCACCTTTATAGCCACCCGATTCGTTGTGGCGTTTGGTACACCAAAGCATTCCTCGGTATCCGGAGTTGCACAATCTCATGGTCTAAGGAAAAGATACTTGACATTAGAAAAGCTTTAGCATCTGAACTACGATCTTTGTGCTAGGCTTAGGATTGGGTCTTGTCCATCACATCATTCTGCTAATGATGTGATCCCGTTATCAACGACATCCAATGTCCATGGTCGAAAGCTGTAACCATCTATTGATCAACGAGCTAGTCAACTAGAGGCTTACTAGGGACATGGTGTTGTCTATGTATCCACACATGTATCTGAGTTTCCTATCAATACAATTATAGCATGGATAATAAGCGATTATCATGAACAAGGAAATATAATAATAACTAATTTATTATTGCCTCTAGGGCATATTTCCTACAAGGCGGGCGTGGCAGCTGTCGCATGTCCCTACCGGACACTCCCGGAAGCGAGAGGATGCACCGACTCTCGCAGCTAAAATCATACACTACACACCATCTCTCTGTAGGAGTAGGTCGATCTGTCGCACTCTCTAACACACACATCTTTATTTAAACACACACGCACACGCCTTACGCACCTTGGCCCGTTGCACCTTCTAGCGTGACTTATTACACCTAGGCGGAGGGGTAGTAAGTATACAAGATCGGTGGCACACTGACTTAAGTCGAATACAAGTGCCCAAAATTTGTGTGCATGTTATAATAAGGATTCACTTAAAATAGTGCGTGAGCGAGCAGAGGGATCAATTGGACGGTGTTCGAGCGATGGCGAGATGTGTGAGTAAGATACACCATGGCGCTTTTAATTTTCTTATTAATTTGTTTGTTTCACCCTCGGTGGTGGGACCCAACATACTATATGGAGAGGTAAGGTGACTAAGGCTGCATTATTTACTGCACCCTTGTGGATAGTCTTACCACCAAAGCCACATGACACGATTATGATTGAAATCCCAATGACTCCTACACACACACACACAAAAACACGGCATGCTTGTCACATGAATGCAGGAATGTATAAAGGTTATTTTCCTCTCGTTGAACATAACAGGAGGGTTGTGTAGCTAGTTAGCCTGTTAGCTCATCAAACTTGAGGTCTCGGGTTCGATAACTACACTTGAGCATAATCCTTGCCGGGAGGATTCTTTGGTAGTCAAAATGTTTTCTAGGGTTTGCACGCTTCACACTCTCTCTCCAGTATATATATACACACTGGAGCCTCAGCGCTTGTTGTTGCTCTCTTCACACTCTCTCACCCTCACCCGCTGGAGCCTCAGTGCTTGTAGTTGCTCTCTTCACACTCTCTCGCCCTCTCCAGATCTAAACAAGACTTCATTGGCCTCACTCTCTCCCCTCACTGCTGCTCAAAGAGCCGGCAGGATCCGTCCATGGGAAGGAAGGAGGCTTAACTCTGTCGCCGTCGTGAGGAGGGAATCCACTACCGGCGCAGCTGTTCACTTTCCACCCAGCGGTGGCGGCGGAGGCCTCCGACCCTTCTTCTTTGCCGCCGTCCGTCGCCCACCGAACCACGCCCAAGAACCTTAAGGTATAATTTACTTACTCCATATGGATTGCTCTAGCTGCATGTATACCATGAATCTAGGGCGTGGTTCAAGAGGAAAGGAGTGGGGGAAAGTAGTGGGAAAAGTTGTATATATAGCATGAATCTAGGATGTGGTTCAAAGAGGAAATGAAGGGGAAAGTTGTATACCATGAATCTAGGGCGTGGTTCAAAGAGGAAAGGAATGTGGGAAAGTAGTGGGGAAAGTTGTATCACATAAATCTAGGACGTGGTTCAAAGAGGAAAGGAAGGGGCGAAAGTACTAGTTCAAAAAGGAAAGGAAGGGACAAGGCTGTAGAGTTTGAGCAGGACTAGATTTGTTGCGCTCACATAGGGAAAAGGTGTCTAAAGATAACAAAACTGGGACCAACACAAATATGCTCCTTGGTTGTTTGTTCTTTGTTGCAACAGACTGTGCATGACCATAGTACATCGGTAGATGCACATGGTGCTGGTGCGTCCACAGTCCCGTGCAACTCACTAGTTGTTGTTAATCTAAGGCCCTGTTTGGTTAAAAATTCCCTAGTCCCTACCTGCTTGGTTCCAGGGACTAAACATGGACTAGAGGTTATTAAATGACATGCTAAAAGACCATGTTAGCCCTAGTAATGAACTAATAGAAACAAGGTGCAATGCGTGGCAGGGGCAACTGTTGGAAAAAGTCCCAAAAAGACTCCATCGGGGTCTTCTTTCTTTAGTCCCAAATGCCCACTTTTAGTCCCTAAAGTCCCTCTGTTTGGTTTAGAGGGACTGACACGGAGTTTTTAGTCCCTACACCAAAATTTCCTGTAAACAAACACCCTCTAATAATGCATTTGGAAAATTGATGCAATGCCACAGTTAAAAGCAAATTACATGTTTAATGAATTTTATTGTTAATATAATCTCTATGTTAATATTAATCAATGCCCCGTTTGAGAAATGCTCTTGTCTTGCTTTCTTTCCCATTTAGATAAGGTAGATGCTTCTTTTTCTTGGCTTATGTGTCATCCACGTTATTGACCACTAATTGTTTCCTTTGCACCTCTGTGTAAACAGGGTTATCTACTTCACCTCGTTGCCATTGTGACCTTTTTTGCCTTGCACAAAACACTTGTTTTAAGAGTGTTTTGTGCAGTTCAACAAAATATCACACCGACAACGTTAGCTTGATTACTTGATCTTAGTGGAACTGCACAAGAGGAGATCTTACTTCCTATCCATTAAAGCGAATTTGGTTCAGATCTTCTTCTTGTGAGTTGTTTGAATTCCGCATCATGATAGGTCGATTACTAGCCTTCTTTCACATGATTCTGCGGTGTGCTTTCATATGTTGTGCTATTTATGCGATAATGTTGCTTGATTTTAGTGAACTGCACAAATGGAACAAGACTTCCAATCTGTTTGTGCACCATAATATCCCATTGAGGTAAGATAAGGATATTTCTGGCTAACTGGCCTGTATTTTGCCACTTTCATCGAGAAAATTAAGTTTAGTACTATACTTGTGCTCCCTAATTGACATGCCAAATCTTACGTTGAAGGCGAAGCTTATGCATTATTGAACCAAGTGATGAAGGGAAGAACAAGCGGAAGAAAAACAAAATCAACTCCGGTCTGTAATGAAGCCTTTGGGCTGTGATGACACAAGTAATGATATAGTTTTGCATCTTAATTTATTGCTATGGCTGGAACGAGCAATTGTTTTGCCACTGATTTGATGCCATACATAATTATCTCTACTTGTGCAAACAGGGATCTTCTTTGAAGATACCATATATTTTAGTGGAACTGCACAAGAAGATGTTGGAAACATTTAACTAATCGAGGAGTATATAGTAAGCATGGCCACCCCGTAGATAGCAGCAGATGGTTCGGAGAAGTGCTTCATCTGTATGCTCTACACAATCAGCCTCTGACAAAGGTTGGTACTGTGCCACTGATTTCATCCATATGATTGAGCTTTGTCATCTCTATTGGTGTTGTGCTACTATTTAGATCTTGTCATGAAAAGTGGTATTGTCCTTGAGAAGTGCTTCATCTGTGTTGTTTTAAATATTTCCTTTCCATTTTTCGAGCAAACATGGATGCTAGCATTTAGTAGTCCTCTTGTCTTTGCACAACAGGATCATCTTCCTCTGAAGAAGAATATGGAGTGTGTGAAGTGACTAGTTCGATTATGCCGGGATGAAGAAGCCATGTCTATCTTCTCATCGGAAGGAGCAGTTGAAGGATGATTACATTACTCCCCACAAGACCAAACTAACTTCAGCTCGGAAGGGTGACAAATCTCCATTTTTTTGCTTTGTGATCTTGAGTACAATGTTGTTCTAGGATTCTTTCTAGTGAGTTCCATTTTCTAAAATGTGCTCTACATGGACCATGTATGTGCTGTTGAAACTATCAAATCAAAGTACAGTTTGCTTTATACTAATCACTTTTTGTATTTGTGCAAACAGGGTGCTCAACTTGATTTCAATGGGAACTACACAAAATGTTCATGAATACATCGAATCATTCATTTCCACCACAAGAAAGGAGGCGCCTATAAGTTCAAGGCGTTGCAACATATAAGGCGAAATCATACAAGCTACTGCGAATTTGGTTGATTTTGGTGGAACTGCACAAAAGAACAGCTGGTTTATTTAGCACGAGGTGCCATGTCAATGTCGAACTGATGGCAAACCCTGCCCATTCCACAATCATAGGCATTTGATATTTTGGAATGGGACAACCTTGTCAAATTTTGCTCATTGATTTTAGCAAGACATCGTTTGATATTTTTGAATGGGGCGCCCTTTGCTGTTATAGCGTCGATCAATTTTTTATTTATTCTTTAGTTGTGAAGTAAATATTGCCTCGACATGTGAGTCGCTGAGATGCATAATCATCGATTGTTTTGAATGTTTTCTATGAATTGCCGAGGCTGTGTGTTTGATTGCAATGTCTGAAGCGCTAAAAGCTGCTCAAACTCTTTGTACTCATACATTCCTTTTACTTAGCACATTGTGAAAGTGCATACTTTTTGTATAAGATTGGTCAAAGTAGAGATACTTTGACTGCGGAATAAAACTTGTATGCAAATTAGAAAGGATCGGAGGAGTATATGTAAGCTACTGCAAGCGAGGTGATCACCACAGGAATAATGCTAGTGCGTATTGTTTTCATGTTCATCCAATGCCGTGATACAGAATTGAACTAATCGAAATAAATTCATTAATACGGTCGGATTTCATATAAACATGCGGATTTCATAACATTTCATACTTTCTTCAACTAAAAAGGTGCGGCTGGAGGTATAATTAATTAACGAAGCTACCCACATGTCCCGTGGCGAGCGAAGCTTGAGTGAATTAACTGCAGGTGCGATTGCGTAACTAACATGTGGCCTGTTAGGCCACGTGTCGATCAATAAGCTGCACCAGCGATTAAAATATAACAGCGTTCTTCTCGGTAGCAGCTCTCTGTCTCCACGTCGCCGCCAAAGCTAACGGCCGTCAATGGTCAACCCGCCTAGCTTGGCTTCAGCGGAGGTAGCAGCGGTGGCCCTACTTGGACCCGGCGGCGGTGACCTACCGTGTTCTACTCTTCCTCGTTTTCTATGTGGCGGCGGCCTCGTTGGCAGCGGGGAGGAACCTCTGCGGGCGGCGATGTCCTTTGTCTCATTGCGGTGGCGGCGCCTCGGCGAGCGGTAAATCCTCCCTCACGTTGCGGCGAGGTGTGGCCTCGGCTGGCCGGCGATGTCCTCTGCCTCGCCGGCGCCCGGGCGGGGACTTCGTCGGGCCGACATCGTCCTCGGCCTCGTCCTCGGTCTCGCCAAACAGCGCCTCGCCCGCTTCGCCGCCCTCTTTGCTAGCCTCTTTGTGGCGGCGCAGCCTCCGCCACCGCATGCGGTACCACCAGCGCTTCGGCGGCCCTTGCGGGCGGGCCGGTGCAGTCGGCAGCGCCTCCTGCTCCGCCCGCTCCGCCCGCTCGCGGCGATCTGCTCCTCCTTTGCATGTGCTCTGGAGAGATGGTGGTTGTAAGCGGCGTCGGCCTGCGCCTCCCGAACTACTCCTCGCATCTGCCTCACCTGTCCATATATTGGGAGCAGGCCTGCGCCGATGGTCATGGTGTAATGCACCGAGATGGCGGAAGGAGGGTTGGCGCTGGATCGTCGACTACAATGTTCTCCATTGGGGCGTCGTCGTCCTCCGGCTACTGTCGGCCAGCGGTCGGCAGCAATAGCTGCCATCTCCTTGTGGTCGTCGTCCGCCCGTCGAAAAGTCTTTGGGCGAGAGAAGCCATGATGGGCGTCTTGGTGAGGATAGGAGAAAGGAGCGGATCACGGATGGCGTGGCTATGGCGGCGCAGCGATTTATATAGCAATAGTGGTAGGCGGAGGGACGGACGTGTGGCGCGGAGTAGCCGCCTCGGCAACAGCGTATCATTAATGTGGGCGGCGAGATGGGCGAGACGGGCGACACTTGTGTCGTTTGAAAGCGAACAATCGCTTTGCACCCCGAGAAGCGAGGCGGTATTGTTTCGAGGCGGAAAGTCTTGTGGCGAGGAGATAACTTTACTTGGAGAGGATGACAATGGGGACCCACCAGGTCCATAGCCTCACGTCATGCATAAGTGCATCCTTATATATATATATATATATATATATATATATATATATATATATTTTATTTGCTTCCTCTGGTTTCCTAACATCACGGTCCCACACCATCAACCTCTGGAGTAGTCAATAAGCGAGAGAATTGCACAAGCGGCCGACAGTGGGACCAAGCAGCTCGGCAGTATTTGTGCGAGAGTTTTCGATGTTTAGCCCAGATATTAAATTTTCTCCTCTGAACAACAACGAAAACATCGCTGCGGGTATTAACTTGGCGGTGTGGCCCGTCTAGACCAGGCGGATATCCAGCCGGATATTAATTTCTTTCAAGCTGAAAATGGCTAGCCAGCTATACTTTTTTAGGAATACCCGAGGCAAGGTCAAGTTGTTATTCTCCGCCCGCTGGGCTGCAAATCTTTCTTAGGAGGGATGCATTAGGCTTAACAAGAAAATGGGCTTTAAGAAATAATAAATGGGATGTAATTGTAAAAGCTGGCGTAACTATAAAAAATGCACCAAACACGTGATTACTTTATAAATTATTATTTTTGGATATTGAAAATTTTAATTTCATTAATTGTTCTTGCGCAATGTTTCTTTGGATTTTTATGTAATATAAATTTATATTGAAATTGTATTTAATCGACTAGAAATTTCAGGATAAAAATATTTGGATCCCATCAAAATGTGGGAAATTTTATTGAATTTTGTTTTGAGCAGTTGGTTGAAATGGGCTGTACTTTTAACAAACTGTAAATGGGCTATAGTAAATTCCATTAGAATTCATGGGCTACACATTCTTACAAATCTCAAATGGGCTATAAGTTCTCTGCCACACACTTACGGCCTTACTAAGTTGTGCGTCCCTAAAAAAAGCGAGTTGGCCGCGTATGCAAGGCTTTGTCAACTTATAGTCAACACCGCAGTTCTAGCGGCGGTGGCGTTGGATGTCCATCCAGCGGATGCGTCTTCTTCTTCAACCTCGGATATTCTAGCTTCACCCGCCCAAAAATGATTCCTCCCACGACATCTGGGCGCACCGTTTGGAAGCTGACTGTGGGCCTACTAAGTTGGCGTGCCAAGTTTGTCAACTTAGTCAATATAACGATTCTAGCTGCGGTGACGTCGATGTCCATCCAGCGGCCGTCGTGCTTCTTCAACCTTTGGTCTTCTTGCTCCGGCCGCCCAAAGCAGCGCGGTCGTGCCGCTTTGCTCCTGCCTCTCGTGGCGGCTGTCTTTGCGCGGAGAGCCTCACCGCCCTACTACTCCCGCTGGCGGGCCATCCCTCCTCTCACCCACACCCATGTTATTCTGCGGTGGCGTAGCGCGCCGAACAGTGAACCCTCATACTCCTCTCGCGTGTGCATCCACGCCGCGTCTTCCCGGCTCGTGTCGTCCCTTCCTAGGCCTGGCCGTCGTCCACCGCCGTGGTGCTCTCGGCGGTGTGGTCAACATGGTCGAGGCGACTTCCATCGGACGTGGGTATGTGGAGAGGTGACGGTGGGTCCACGGCAGCCGCAAGGAAGTGCCTCCTTACTACGCGCAAAATAATTATTCCTCCACGGCGGCGGGGACCCACGGACGGGCCACCGTATTTCACGAAAAAGATGATTAGCCCCACATTGCTGGGACCCACAGCTACATCTTCGCGCAGGAAGTGCGTCCGAAAAAAGCGATTAGCCCCACGGTTGTTGGGACCCACCGGCTACATCTTCGCCGCAAGGAAGTGCGTCCGAAAAAATGATTAGCCCCATTTGTTGGGACCCACCTGCTACACCATCGCCGCAAGGAAGTGCGTCCGAGGCAAAAATGATTAGCCCCCTAGCTGCTGGGACCCGCGGCTACACCTCGCCGCAAGGAAGTGCGTCGGGCAAAAAAACCAAAGCGATTCGCCCCCATTGCTGGGACCCACCGGCTACATCTCCGCGCAAGGAAGTGCGTCAAGCAAAAAAAAGCGATTAAGCCCCACATTGCTGGGACCCACCGGCTACATCTTCGCATGCAAGGAAGTGCGTCGGGCAAAAAAATGATTAGCGCCCGGCATTGCTGGGACCCACCAGCTACATCTTTGCCGCAAGGAAGTGCACGCGGTCGGGACCCACAGGTCGAAGCGTCGTGGCGTTTTCATTCTGTGTGACGTGTACATACATCTTGATCGTTGTAAGGCGCGCCGCGTGTCATAGTAAGCGCGCGCGTAGCATGTACTGCGTCGTCTGGTGGCGGGGTGCAAAAAAAAATCTGACCCGTATATGTACATCTGGCGGGGTCTCGACGCCTACTCGTGCATCGTGCGGCGGGGCTCGTGGACATGGCTGGGTCGAGCGGGCTTGATGTCGTCGTCGTGTTCATGGGAGAAGCGGTGCGTCGTGTTCATGGAGAGCAGCGGAATGCGTCGTGTTCATCGGGAGCAGCAGGCGTGGGAGCCAACGGCTTGGGCGGAACAGGCGATGAAGCGAGGCTGGCGTGCCGCTGCGGAGAAGCGGACCTCCTACGTTCGGAATGGGGTCCTGTTGATTGGGAGGGTGTGGCGTGCCGCAAAAGCGGAGAAGCGGACCTCCTACGGTCGGCAGCAGAGGTCTGTTGATCGGGAGGGTGTGGCGTGCCGCAAAAGCGGGCCAAGCGGACTTGTGTTGGGCGCTATGGTGAAGCGTGGGTCCTGTTCGCCGGGATGGGTGTGGCGTACCGCAAAATGGGACTCCACGGGATCTTTGTTCATCTCCACATGTCGACCTCCTCCGGCCTCCACGGGCTACCGTCGACCTCCTCCGGCCTCCACGGGCTACAATCGACCTCCTCCGGCCTCCACGGGCTCTTGTTCATCCAGCCTCCACCTTTTCTCCACCAGACTCTTGTTCAACCACCCTTCCACGGGCACCCCTCCACCGTCTCTGTTCATCTAGCCCTCCACACCACGGGGTCTGTTCAACCACCCCTCCGGCCACCCCTCCACCGTCTCTGTTCATCCAGCCCTCCACACCACGGGGTCTGTTCATCCGAGAAACGCCACCACTCCTTGTTCATCCAAATCCCCCCATAGCGCTCCTTGTTCATCAATCGATTGGCTTGATTAGCGATATAGCGAAGAATCGCTCCATCGGGTTCGATTAACGATCATCGATCGATCGCTCGGGTTGATTAGAGCCCAACGCCTCGCTTCGGGTTCGATTAAACCAACGCCTTGCACACGTGCGTGCGTGCGTGTCTGAGAAAGCAGCGCGCCGCTCGGCCCCGACCTCCCGTGGCAGCAACTCCCGAAATTTTCCTCGCCCTCGCTTCTACCACGGTTTTTCCGTCATGGGCGGCCCAAAGAATGTCATGCAGCTGCGTCTCCGGCCCGCCCGGGCGAAAAGCCCATTTTACATCATGATTTTTGTCATAGTAGTAAGGCCCACCACATCTGATGATCTGGGTTTGTCACAATTATCGTCATAGAAGTGTCATATGTATGAAAAAAAAATTCGTTCGGCCCAAAATGTCACGGATGTGTCTTTTTTTGTAGTGAGCAGTGCGGGCAAACTAAACATTTGTGTTAGTTGCCTTATCATACATGATTAGCAACCATGAATTGTTTACGATGAAGTATGCATCGTAGCGTTGCACCATAGAATAGTGTGTTGCAATAGTTGTGGTGTACGACAATGTTACGATGGTCGAGCGTTTCATAATCCTGTCCGACACTAGTCGACGATTAGCTAATCTTCTTAATTAGTTATCGCATACGGTTTGGGGAATGCGAATGTGTGTGATTGTTTGCTTATCACGATCCTACACATAAAACTGTGTGGGATGTACATCTGAATGAAAATGTTTTCCTGGATTGGTGTGTGGGATGTACATAAACGGAAGCGTATTCCTTGGATTGGTGTGTGTGATACACATCTGAGCGGAAGCGTTTTCCTGGATTGATTGTGGGATGTACATAAAGCGGAAGCGCATTCCTTGGATTGTTGTGTGTGATATACATCGAGCGGAAATATTTTACAGGATTCACCGTGTGGGATGTACATATGAACGGAAATGATTGGGTTTCGATGGCTCGCCCGATCACACACGGCCCCAGCCTGTGTCCCAGGAGGGCCTATCCCCGACGATTTCTAGGTCGTGTGGGAAGGACCCCCTATCCCCCACACTCACTTGGCGACGGTTCCAAATGCCGTCGCGGAAAGGGGTTAAAAACCATTTGTATAGCACTGATGCGTACCAGTGTGCACTTCTCCGATCTGGGTTCGAGCTTATCAGGCTAAAGATTTTTCACATAAGCATTGCAACCCCAAAGTTTAAGAAACGACAGCTTAGGTTTCTTGCCAAACCATAGTTTATCGGTGTCGTCTCAGCAGTTTAGATGGTGCCCTATTTAACGTGAATACAAGCTGTCTCTAATGCATAGCCCCAAAATGATAGTGGTAATCGGTAAGAGACTTCATAGATCACACCATATCTAATAAAATGCAGTCCGCAGGCGTTACGACACACCATTACGCTATGGTGTTCGGTGGCGTGAGTTGTGAAACTATCCCACATTGTTTTAAGCGAAGGCCAAACTCGTAACTCAAATATTTGCCTCCGCGATCAGATCGTAGATACTTTATTTTCTTGTTACGGTTATTCTCCACTATACTCTGAAATTCTTTGAACTTTTCAAATGTTTCAGACTTGTGTTTCATCAAATAGATATACCCATATCTTCTCAAATCATCTGTGAAGGTCAGAGATTAATGATACCCGCCGCGAGCCTCAACACTCATTGGACCGCATACATCAGTATGTATTATTTCCAATAAGTCATTGGCTCACTCCATTGTTCCAGAGAATGGATTTTTAGTCATCTTGCCCATGACGCATGGTTCGCAAGTATCAAATGATTCATAATCAAGTGATTCCAAAAGTCCATCTGAATGGAGTTTCTTCATGCGCTTTACACCAATATAACCTAAACGGCGGTGCCACAAACATGTTGCACTATCATTATTAACTTTGCATCTTTTGGCATCAATATTATGAATATGCATCCTTGTGATCGAGATTGAGTAAACCATTTACATTGGATGTATGACCTTTGAAGGTTTTATTCATGTAAACAGAACAACAATTATTCTCTGACTTAAATGAATAACCATATCGCAATAAACATGATCCAATCATATTCATGCTCTACACAAACACCAAATAACATTTATTTAGGTGCAAACACTAATCCCGAAGGTGGAGGGAGTATGTGATGGTGATCTTATCAAACTTGGAATCACTACCAACACACATCGTCACCTCGCCCTTAACTAGTCTCTATTCATTTTGCAACTCCTGTTTCGAGTTACAAATCTTTAGCAACTGAGCCGGTATCAAATACCCAGGGGCTACTATGAACACTAGTAAAGTACACATCTATAACATATATATCAAATATACCTTTGTTCACTTTGCCATCCTTCTTATTAAGCCAAGTTTATGGCGCGATTCCACTTCCGATGACCAGTCCTTTACATTAGAAGCACTTTCGGTTTCAGGCTTGGGTCGGACTTGGGCTTCTTCCCGGGAGTGACAACTTGCTTGCCATTCTTCTTGAAGTTCCCCTTCTTTCCCTTGCCCTTTATCTTGAAACTAGTGGTCTTTTCAACCATCAACACTTGATGCTCTTTCTTGATTTCTACCTCCGCAGCTTTGAGCATAGCGAAGAGCTTAGGAATCGTTTATTGTTATCCCTTGCATATTATAGTTCATCACGAAGTTCTAGTAACTTGGTGTAGTGACTAGAAGAACTCATCAATCACTATCTTATACGCAAGATGAACTCCCACTTGATTCAAGCGATTGTAGTACCCAGACATTCTGAGCACATGCTCACTAGCTGAGATATTCTCCTCCATCTTGTAGGCAAAGTACTTGTCAGAGGTCTTATACCTCTTAACATAGGCATGAGTCTAAAATACCAATTTCAACTCTTGGAACATCTCATATGCTCTGTGGCGTTCAAAACATTTTTGAAGTCCTGGTTCTAAGCCGTAAAGCATGGTGTACTAAACTATCAAGTAGTCATCATACCGAGCTTGTCAAATGTTCATAACATCTGCATCTGCTCCTGCATTGGGTTTGTCACCTAGCGGTGCATCAGGATAATCCTCAGATTATGGACCAAGTCTGCATCATTGCTACTATCATCTTTCAACTTATTTTTCTCTAGGAACATAACAAAAAATAAAACAGGGAGCTAAACGCGAGCTATTGATCTACAACATAATTTGCAAATACTATCAGGACTAAGTTCATGATAAATTAAAGTTCAATTAATCATATTACTTAAGAACTCCCACTTAGATAGACATCCCTCGAGTCATCTAAATGATCACGTGATCCATATCAACTAAACCATGGCCGATCATCACGTGAGATGTAGTAGTTTTCAATGGTGAACATCTCTATGTTGATCATATCTAGTATATGATTCATGTTCGACTTTTCGGTCTTCAGTGTTCCGAGACCATGTCTGTACATGCTAGGCTCGTCAAGTTTATCTGAGTATTCATGCGTGCAAAACTGTCTTGCACCCGTTGTTTGTGAGCGTAGAGCTTATCACCCGATCATCACGTGATGTCTCGGCACGACGAAGCTATATAGCGGTGCATACTCGGGAGAACACTTATACCTTGAAATTTTAGTGAGGGATCATCTTATAATGCTACCGCCCTACTAAGCAAAATAAGATGCATAAAAGATAAACACCACATGCAATCAAAAAATGTGACATGATATGGCCATCATCATCTTGTGCCTTTGATCTCCATCTCCAAAGCACCGTCATGATCTCCATCATCACCGGCTTGACACCTTGATCTCCTTCGTAGCGTCGTTGTCGTCTCTCCAACTATTGCTTCTACAACTATCGCTAATGAATAGTGATAAAGTAAAAGCAATTACATGGCGATTGCATTTCATACAATAAGCGACAACCATAAGGCTCCTGCCCGATTCTAGGTAACTTTTACAAAACATGATCATCTCATACAATAACGTATATCACATCATATCTTGACCATATCACATCACAACCATACTGCAAAAACAAGTTAGGCGTCCTCTACTTTGTTGTTACAAGTTTTACGTGGCTGCTCACGGGCTTCTAGTAAGAACCGTTCTTACCTCGCATCAAAACCACAGCGATGTTTACGTCAAGTTTGTAGTTTTAAATTTCAACAAGGACCGGTCGTAGTCAAATTCGATTCAACTAAATTTGGAGAAACAGACACCCGCCAGCCACCTTTATGCAAAACAAGTTGCATGTCTGTCGGTGGAACCGGTCTCAAGAAACGTGGTCATGTAAGGTTGGTCCGGGCCGCTTCATCCAACAATACCGCCGAATCAAAATAAGACGTTGGTGGTAAGAAGTATGACTATCATCGCCCACAACTCTTTGTGTTATACTCGTGCATATCATCTACGCATAGACCTGGCTTGGATGCCACTGTTGGGGAACGTAGCATGCAATTTCAATTTTTTTCCTACGATCACGCAAGATCTATCTAGGAGATGCATAGCAACGAGAGGGGAAGAGTGTGTCCGCGTACCCTCGTAGACCAAAAGAGGAAGCGTTTACTTAACGCGGTTGATATAGTCGAACATCGTCTCGATTCAACCGATCAAGTATCAAACGTAGGGCACCTCCGAGTTCTGCACACGTTCAGCTCGATGACGTCCCTTGAACTCTTGATCCAGCAAAGTGTCGAGGGAGAGTTTAAATCGACCGACAGCGTGGTGGCGGTGATGGTGAAGTGATCGCGCGGGCTTCGCCTAAGCAAAAGCGATAATATGAGCGGAGGAGTAAGCGGTGGAGGCGTCGCTGCGACTAGGAATAATTCATGTGTGTTCTAGCGGTGCCCCCCACATATATATAGGTGGGAGAGGGAGAGGGGCTCCAAGGGGCGCCCCAAGTAGGAGTAATCCTACTTGGGCGCCTCCTCCAAGTCGGCCTCCCCTTCCATATCCATCGGAGGGGGGAGGAAAGAGAGGGGGGAGGGGAAGGAAAGGGGGAGGCCGAATCCTCCCCTTTCCTTCCTTTCCTTCTCCTCCTATTCAGCATATAGGGGGCGCACACCAGCCCCTTTTGGGGCTGGTCTATCCAACTCTTGGCCCATTAGGCCCATATAGCTTGCCGGGGGTTGCCTGGAACCCATTCCGGTGACCCGATACGTACCCGGTACCCCCAGAACACTTCCGGTGTCCGAATACTATCCTATATATGAGTCTTTACCTCTCGACCATTTTGAGACTCCTCGTCATGTTCGTGATCTCATCCGGGACTCCGAACATGTAGCAACCCGGCCTCAAACGGTCAAGTCTTTGTGTATCCGTGCCATCCCTGCATCAGTATGCTGGCACACACAGTACATCAATGTATATATCAAAGTGCAATCACATGTATAAATAACCTAAAACTGATATATGATAACCCACAAGTCTAGGGGATCATAGCAGCTTTTCGAGGTAAAGTATTCAACCCAAATTTATTGATTCGACACAAGGGGCCAAAGAATATTCTCAAGTATTAGCAACTGAGTTGTCAATTCAGCCACACTGGATAACAATATCTGCAGCAAAGTATTTAGTAGCAAAGTAGTATGATAGTAGTAGTAGCGGTAACAAAAATGTGAAGCAAAAGTAATATTTTGGTATTTTGTAGTGAGTGTAACAATAGCAGCAGGAAAGTAAATAAGCGTAAACCAGTATATGGAAGCTCGTAGGCATTGGATCGGTGATGGATAATTATGCGGATGCGGTTCATCATGTAACATCATAACATAGGGTGACACAGAACTAGCTCCAATTCATCAATGCAATGTAGGCATGTATTCTGAATATAGTCATACGTGCTTATGGAAAAGAACTTGCATGACATCTTTTGTCCTACCCTCCCATGGCAGCGGGGTCCTAATGGAAACTAAGGGATATTAAGGCCTCCTTTTAATAGAGAACCGGAACAAAGCATTAGCACTTAGTGAATACATGAACTCCTCAAACTATGGTCATCACCGAGAAGTATCCCGATTATTGTCACTTCGGGGTTGTCGGATCATACATAATAGGTGACTATAGACTTGCAAGATAGGATCAAGAACACACATATATTCATGAAAACATAATAGGTTCAGATCTGAAATCATGGCACTCGTGCCCTAGTGGGAAGCATTAAGCATAGCAAAGTCATAGCAACATCAATCTCTGAACATAATGGATACTAGGGATCAAACCCTAAATAAACTAACTCGATTACATGATAGATCTCATCCAACCCATCACCGTCCAGCAAGCCTACGATGGAATTACTCACGCCGGCGGTGAGCATCATGAAATTGGTGATGGGGATGGTTGATGATGACGACGGCGATGAATCCCCTCTCCGGAGCCCGAGCGGACTCGGATCAGCACTCCCGAGAGGTTTTAGGGCTTGGCGGCTCCGTGTCGTAAAACGTGATGATTTCTTCTCTATGATTTTTCTCTCTCGAAAGCCAATATATAGAGTTGGAGTTGGCGTGGAAGGTCTCGGGGTCCCACGAGGTAGGGGCGCGCCCGAGGCGCCCCCACCCTCGTGGACGGTGTGGGCCCCTGGTCTTCATCTTTGGCGAGGATTTTTATTATTTTTCTAAGATGTTCCGTGGAGTTTCAGGTCATTCCGATAACTTTTGTTTTACGCACATAAAACAATGGCAATTCTGCTTGAAAACAGCGTCGATCAGGTTAGTTCCATTCAAATCATACAAGTTAGAGTCCAAAACAAGGGCAAAAGTGTTTGGAAAAGTAGATCTGACGGAGCGTATCAACTCCCCAAGCTTAAACCCTTGCTTGTCCTCAAGCAATTCAGTTGACAAACTAAAGAGAAAAAGAAAAACTTTTACAAACTCTGTTTGCTCTTGTTGTTGTAAATATGTCAAGCCAGCATTCAAGTTTTCAAAGAAAGATTATAACTAACCACATTTGCAATAATTCTCGGGTCTCATGTTTGCTCATATCAATGGCATAATCAACTAGCGAGCCATAATAATAAATCTCGGATGACAACACTTTCTCAAAACAATCATAATATGATATAACAAGATGGTATCTCGCTAGCCCTTTACGAGACATAAAACATAAATCTGAGCACCTTTAAAGATCGAGGACTGACTAGACATTGTAATTCATGGTAAAGAGATCCAGTCATAGTCATACCCAATATAAATTAATAGTAATGCATGCAAATGACAGCTAAGCTCTCCAGCTAGTGCTTTTAATAAGAGGGTGATGACTCAACATAAAAGTAAATAGATAGGCCCTTGAGGAGGCGAGGGATTTGTAGAGGTGCGAGCTCGATTTTGAAATAGAGATAAATAATATTTTGAGCGGCATACTTTCATTGTCAACATAACAACTAAGGGATGGTGATAGCTTCCATGTCACACACATTATAGGCGGTTCCCAAACAGAATGGTAAAGTTTATACTCCCCCTCCACCAACAAGCATCAATCCACGGCTTGCTCGAAACAACGAGTGCCTCCAACATACATCAGGTCCCGGAGGAGTTTTGTTTGTAATTAATTTTGATTTAGTTTGCATAAAGCATGGGATTGGGCATCCGGTGACCAGCCATGTTCTCGTGAGTGAGGCGGAGTCCACTCCTCTTGAGAATAACCCGCCTAACATGGAAGATAAGGACAGCCATAGTTGATACATGAGCTATTCGAGCATACAAAACAGAATGTTTATTTGAAGGTTTAGAGTTTGGCACATACAAATTTACTTGGAGCAGCGGTAGATACCGCATATAGGAAGGTATAGTGGACTCATCTGGAATAACTTTGGGGTTTAAGGATTGGATGCACAAGCGATATTCCGCTTAGTACAAGTGAAGGCTAGCAAAAGGCGGGAAGCGGCCAACTAGAGGCGACAACAGTCATGAACATGCACTAAAATTAATAAACATTGGATACAAGCATGAGTAGGATATAATCCACCATGAACATAAATATCGTGAAGGCTATGTTGATTTTGTTTCAACTACATGTGTGAACATGTGCCAAGTCAAGTCACTTAAATCATTAAAAGGAGGATACCACCCCATCATACCACATCGTAACCATTTTAATAGCATGTTGGCATAAAGGTAAACCATTATAACTCATAGCTAATCAAGCATCGCATAAGCAACTATGATCTCTAATTGTCATTGCAAACATGTTTATTCATAACAAGCTGAATCAAGAGCGATGAACTCATCATATTTACAAAAACAAGAGAGGTCGAGTTCATACTAGCTTTTCCCATCTCAGTCAGTCCATCATATATCATCATAATTGCCTTTCACTTGCACGACCGAACGATGTGAAAAATAATAAGAGTGCACGTGCATTGGACTAAGCTGGAATCTGCGAGCATTCAATAAACAGGAGAAGACACGGCAATATGGGCTCTTTGGTTAAATCAACAATAAAGCATATAAGAGCCAGTTCAACAATTTAATCATGGTCTTCTCCTATCGGCCCCTAAAGAAAAGAAAAGAAATAAAACTATTTACACGGGAAAGCTCCCAACAAGCAAAAGAAGAACGTGAAATATTTTTGGGCTTTCTTTTTAATTACTACTACTACAGCAGGAAAAGTAAACTAACTAGAAGCTACACTAATTTTTTTGTTTTTTTCTTAAAGTTTATTAAACACACAAGAAGAAAGCAGGAAAAAGAAAATAAACTAACATGGATATTGCAGTGAAAGAGTATGAGCACCGACATCTAGCAATGAGTGTGTGTGAACATGAATGTAATGTCGATTGAAATCGTACTCCCCAAGCTTAGGCTTTTGGCCTAAGTTGGTTCATTGCCGAGGATAGCTTTGGTGATACACGTAGGTGTAGTAAGGTCGTCTTGTGATGCAGCGGCTATCGCTTCTGAGCTGCAGCGTGGCGTCGAGCCGCCTCCGCTCTCCTCTCGTACTCATCTTCCTCCTCTCTAGTAATAACATATCTTCCTTTATCCGAGAATCAAAAGAAGGCGGGGCGGGGAAGAATGTCGGACAACATGCCGTTTGTTAAAGATTAGTCGATACTGGAGAGGTGATTCAGTCCTCCCAACAAACTGGTGGGAAACCATAGAATCAAAATCTAAATAAGTAGGGGGTAACTCCATATCACCCTCACGAATGTCTATCTCAAGAAAATTAGCTAAGCGGGTTGCATAATTTCCTCCAAAGAAATCTCCATTATATCTATTATGATGCAACCTACGAGCTACAATGGCTCCCATATGATAGGATTGGTCTCCTAACACAGCACTCCTAAGAGTGCTGAGATCAGGGACACACATGTGACATGCTTCATCCTTAGCATTTATGCACCTACCGATGAAGAGAGCAAAATAATGTATAGAAGGAAAGTGAATGCTCCCTATAGTGGCTTGCGTTATATCTCTAGATTCCCCCACAGTTATGCTAACAAGAAAGTCTCTAAATTCAGATTTACGGGGATCAACAGTACTACCCCATTGTGGGAGTGTAACGCCCGGATGGTTATGCAACAGTGATCACCTCGGTTACTGTGCCAAACCTCTCTTTGATTCGAACCCGTTCTAAAACAAAAAAACAAAACAAAAGCAAAGATAAAAGGTTTCAAAACAAAGACTAAAAATGTTCGGGGGTTGTCTAAAATAGCTAACCTAATTATGGTGGGGTGCACTAATTTTTGTAAAATGCTTTGGCATTTTAAATAAACTAAAAACAGAAAAGGAAAAAGAAAAAGAAAGACAAAAAAAGGGGAAGGAAAACCCCTGGCCCGGCCATTCCCCACCCCACAGCGCCCCTGGCCTGGCCCAACTCCCCACAGGGCGGCCCATCGGCCCAGCCGCCCACCACATACCCCCCACCCCATGCAAACCCTAGCCGCCCCACTCCCCACGCCCCCCACCCTCTCCCTCGCCCGATCTGGATCGGGCGGGACTCCCGACAAGTCGCCCCCCCCCGCCACACTCGTCTCCGTGCGGCCCCTTGCCCCCCGCAGCCATGGTGACCCCGACCCCCTCCGCCTCCCGGCCGTGAACTTCGCCCGCCGCCTCCTCGCCCGGTCGTCACCGACCTCCTCCACGCACGCCGCCTAGTCCCGACCCCCCACAGGCCCTCTCCTCTCCTCCCTCCCGAATCGCGCCCGTCGGCGGCGCCTCGTCGCCAGCCCGACCCCCCCCCAGCAGTCACGCCGCCCCCGTTCCCCTCTCTCCCTCCCGAACCGCCCGTCGTCCGGCGCCCGCCCCGGCCCCCATCCTCCATGAGCTTCGCCAATCCCCAGTTCCCCCTCTTCCCCCGTCGGCAGCTCAAGCCACCCACCCACCGCCGCCTCCCCCTCCTCCCGCTCGATCGCGCCCGCAGTCGCCTTTCGCGCCAGACTGCAGCTGGCTGCCCTTCCCGTGCCCGGTGTGCGCGCCGCCCTCGCCGGCGCCCTTCCCCCCCCTCCCACGGCCGCGAGCCCCTCCTCCCCGCGCCCGTCGCTCGGCCCCGGGCCCCAGTAACGTTCTTCCCCCGCGTCAGGGCCGAACCCTCACCACCTCCATCGCCTCGCCCGGCGCCCGCTTCGCCGTCGGCCGGTCGCGCAGTGGCTGCGGCCCCGACCGCCGTCTTGGCCTCAGGCGCCCGGTCCCCGTTGGCCTCGGGTTGAGCCGCCCTTCCCACAGCACAGCGCTGCCGTTGCCCCTGGGGCCAATGACATGGGGCCCCCCCCCCCACAGGGCGTTTTTAAAAAAAGCAGGAATAAAAATAAAATGAAAATGAATTAAAACTAATTAACTAATTAGTTAATTAATTAATTAAGTAAGTAATTAATTAATCGAATTAATTCAGATTAATTAACCTAATCACTAATTAACCCTAATCACTAATTAACCTAATTAACTAAGGTTAATTAACTTTGATTAGGCTAATTAGTTATTAGAGAATGACATCTTGAGACCCACATGTCGGGTTGACTCAGTCAACCCTGTTATTCTTGATGTCGGCATGACATCATCTTGATATCATAAATGCATTTTCGAAATTAATTAAATAATTAATTAAATTCCGAAATTAATAAAATCTTTTAAAAATCATATCTTTTAATCCGTAATCCGGTTAAAATACTTTCAACATGAAAGTTGCTCGGAGCAGCGAGGCGAATCCGGATCGCGATCGTTCGTCCACCACACCCCTAACCTATCGAACACTGCAAAACTTTCCTCTCGGTTCATCATCGCGCGAGGCGTCGGGCAAGGAAAACTTCCGGATGTTTCCCCCTAATCAGTACCCCTCATACCCACGTTAGAACACACGCCTAGCATCGCTTCTTGACATGTCATGCATCGATATGCATCTGTTTACTTAGTATTCATTGTTTCTTCCCCTCTTCTCTCCGTAGACTACGAGACCGACCGGCTGCGGTGGCGATTCGACTACGGTGTTGGCGACCCTCTCTCTTGCGAGCAACGAGGCAAGCCCCCCTTGATCACGGATATCGCCTACTCTTATCTACCTTGCTTGCATTAGAGTAGTATAGCATATTCTTGTTTTGGGATACTCCTATCTTTCTTTGCATAGCTTTGTCCTTGTAACCATTGTTACCTTACGCAATCCTATATGCTTAGTATAGGATGCTAGTACTTTCATCTGTGGCCCTACTTTCTTGTCCGTCTGCCGTGCTATACTATCGGGCCGTGATCACTCGGGAGTTGATCACGGTATATACTATTACTTATACATGATACATGTGAGACTAAAGTCGAATTGGTGATGGAGCACCATGAGTGGATCATTGAGGCGGGCGGCAGGCAGAGTTGAGACCGCCTAGGAGAGAGGTGGGCTGGCCTGTTGGCGTTCGCGGTTACTTAACACGCAACGAGGTCTTGGTATTTGATCTGGGTTGGCTCTGAGCTTATCGCACTAACCATCTGGCGGGAGTAGTTATGGGTATCCGGCGTCGTGGTATCGGCCGAAATACTTGAGACGTCGGCTGACGGGCGGCCGCGGATTGGACTGAACGCTGATGGGCTAGAGTGCGCTTCGGCCGCGTCATAGCGCGTGCAGTGTGCTTTCGAGCGATGGGCCCGGACCCTGCGGCGCAAGGTTTGAACCGGCGTGTTGGCCTCTCTGTTGTGCCTAGGTGGGGCTGCGGCGTGTTGATCTTCAGCGATCGGGCATGACCCGAGAAAGTGTGTCGGCCAAATGGGATCAAGCGTCTTTGGTAAGATGGTGCACCCTGCGGTGAGTTAATCTATTCGGATAGCCGTGATCTTGATAACAGGGCGACTTGGAGTTGTACCTTGAGCTTATGACAACTAGAGCCGGATACTTGATAAAACACACCCTTCCAAGTGCGGATACAACGGTGGTCGCTCTCGCTCGGGGTTATGGCGGGGATTGCGGGTAGGATTATTGCTATATGATGTTACTTGGAGGACTCCGGTTTGTTCCTCCTACATTTGCAAGGCAGGTGTCGAGCGTAGTCTTCGTTAAGACTAACTATCCCCTCTTATTACGGCATTACGCAGATTCAGTCCTTGATATGGCCTTTACATATATCCATGCATATGTAGTGTAGCTCCTTGCTTGCAGTACTTTGGATGAGTACTCACGGTTGCCTTGTCCCCCTTTTCCCCTATCTCTACTCGATTGCTGCAATCAGACGATGGAGCCGGGCGAGGCGCCACCGCCTATGGCGACTACTACTGCGGAGGTGCCTACTACTACGTGCAGCCGGCCGGCGGCGACCGGGGAGTGACCTAGGAGGATCCCGGGCGGGAGGCATGCGCCTCTTCGATCTGTATCGGTTTGTGCTAGCCATCTTATGGCACCTTGTTTAACTTATGTACGTACTCGGATATTGTTGCTTCCGTGACTTCGTCTATGATCGAGCACTTGTATTCGAGCCCTCGAGGCCCTGGCTTGTATTATGATGCTTGTATGACTTATTTTATTTATAGAGTTGTGTTGTGATATCTTCCGTGAGTCCTTGATCTTGATCGTACACATTTGCGTGCATGATTAGTGTATGATTGAATCGAGGCGTCTGAGATTATATCGAGCCATTGCTGTAGGAATCCTTCCACACTCCTTGGCGAAGTCGAGTCTAGACATTGCAAAACTTTTACTAACTTGGCTGTGTGCCTTATGGGCCCACGTCGCCATCGAATTGGTACTAGGATCTTTTACTCCTCGACCTTTACTCGGGACTCTGAACTCTCTTCTACTCGGGTTAAACGATTTTACTAACTATCACTAGGATCCCGTGACGGCATACACCCCAAAGTTGGATATAGCCTTAGTTGTTCTTGAAATTGTATTTGAGCAATTTCCTCCTTGTCATTGACTCCTTTGAAGCGTCTTTGTTTTCAGATGGAACCCACGAGGCAGGTCGTGCGCCACCGACGGCCATTGGTGCCTCGGGATCACTGCGGTGCTAGCCGAGATGATGACCTATCTGGGATATCGCTGGCACCCTGAGTACACCGTCTATGAGGAGTACGGGACTATAACCGGGAAGCGATGCAGCGCCATCGTCCACCTCTACTCTCGGGAGTCTGAGTCCACTCTTGTCTTTGCACACCGCACATGGTGTTGGAGTGACTATCGATATGGCAGTCCATGATGCTGCTTATCTTTGCTCGACCGTCTTCATGCAGAGTATCGAGTTGGACACCTCCCCTTCGGGAACATTGCTATCGCGTCGATGTTGGTGAGGAGGTTACTACACCTGCTGCCTACACCACTTTGTCACCAGAGAGCCCTTCCACCATCGAACTTTGTTACGCATCTTGATGGGCTGGATCGAGCTAAGCGAGCTCTTCGCCACGAGTTGTACATCACCCGTCGGCACCTCTACCGTGCTCGGCGCTGATGCACCCTTTGTCCGATCCGGAGAGCTGCGCGTTCTGCGATCTACCCAGCCAGACCGTGATGCCCGGGGTGTCGGTTGGCGGGCGTGGGAGGCTACTCTCCCGCGCCCCCTTTCACGCCACGGGCGTCGGATTCAGCACCAGTATCCGCGGCCCCAGTCAGCGGCGTGGAGGACTACCCGGCGGCGCACTACCACTTTAGAGCTCTGACTACCTCCGCGATCCGCGTGGGGCTGATGTAGACTGGCTTGTTAGTGTTTGATGTATTCGCCGCGAGCTGCGTGCCGCCTATGATGTAGTAGTCTATGTCTTGGACTCTATGTATCGAACTCTATGCATGATTCCTTTTGTAAGATATGCCAACTACTATGTAGTTCCCATCATCTTTCTTTCATTATGCATGTTTCATCATGAATGATTCACATCTCTTGCTTGAATTCTCGAATCTTTGAACTACCTGTTATATAATAGCAGGATGGTTAGGCCAAGCAGGTCGTGGTCGTGGTGCCAACTTTCCACCACCGCTTTGAGTACATGGCTGGTATGATCCAACAGCTCGAGATGAATCGCCAGTTCATGGAGAACATGATGGCTCGGTTTCCTCGCCCGATATGAACCCGGCACCCAAGCGGAACAACTCTACTGAGTTTCATCGCTGAACCCCAGCGTGTACCGCAGCTCAACCCAGCCACTTGATCTTGATGGCGGCTCCGTGACATCACCTATGAGATGGAGTCTGCTGATGTAGCCCTGCCACTATGTCACCTTTGCTTCCTTCTTCTGAAGGGACCCGCGACTCAATGGTGGGACAGCCACCGTCGTACTCTGCCAGTTGGAACACTCATCACTGGCGGACTTCGAGGCTGCCTTCCGTGCCCGCTTCATCCCTCAAGGGTCATGGACGGAAGAAGCGTGAGTTCATAACCTCACCCAAGGCAACAAGACTGTTGAAGCCTATCGGAGAGTTCTGGACTTGTCTCGCTATCTTTGAAGAGGACATTACAAGCGATGCCGCAGAGAGGAGAAGTTCGTGACGGTCTTCAAGGCGACATCAAGCTCGCACTCCTAGTGCGACTTTGCTGATTTCGCCACCTTGGTGAACAAAGCTATCAATGTCGAAACTGGTCTGCGGGAATACGAGCTCTAACAGGCGCAACTGTGACACGGGCTCATCTTGAGCCCGTCCTCGCGAAGCGCAAGATATGGATTCCCAACAGCATGTACCAGCCGAATGCTCCTGCTTCAAAGAGAACTATGCTACACCTCGTCGCCTACAACTAAGCAGCCAAGCTTCCAGCTCCACCACCCCAAGCTCCTGTTCCCACTCCCAATAATGGCTTATGCTTGGTGCGGACAGCGAGGGCACCGTGCTAGAGAATGCAACGAACCCGAGAATCAATTGGCCCTTCCAAAGGTGGCGTGGAAACACCGAACCGCAACAACACCGGCAAGTCTTATGGGCAAGCTCAGGCCAACCACGTTGATCTGAGCGAAGCTCAAGACCAGCCTGCTCTTGTGATGGGTACACTCCTCGTAAATTCAGTACACCATCTGTTTTATTGATTCGGGAGCATCGCATTCATTCATGTCTCAAGACTTTGCATACAAGCACGGCGTTAAGTGTGAAGAGATGAACTCTTGGTAGTGGTAAAAACCCCATTGGGACAATGTCAAACCTCCATGGTTGGTGTCGGCGTCCCGTGGAAATCGAAGGCTGGAATTCTATGCCTCCCCATTATCCTGAAGGCGTCTAACATCGACCTCATTTTGGGGATGGATTGGTTGAAAGCGCATCTGGCGTCAATCGTTTGCGCCACTAAGACCGTCCATCTGCTACACCTTCGATGAAATAGTAGCTACAATGCTCGTCTGCGGTTCAAGATGCGAGGCAAGGCTCTATGCATTGAATGCATTGAGCGCCGCACCCTCGAGGGAATTGAAAACATTCTGTCGTTTGCGATTTCCAAGGCGTCTTTCTGAAGAACTTCGAGGATTCCCCTGCTAGAGCTGTCGAATTAGTCATCGACTTGAAACCAGGCACCACTCCTATAGCCAGCGACCATACAAGATGCCGCCGCATGAACTCCTTGAGCTAAAGGAGGAAATCGACAAATCTCTTCAAAGCGGCTTCATTCGCCCAAGTTGCTCACCTTGGGAGCACCTTCTCTCTTTGTCAAGAAGAAGGATGGGACAAACCGATTGGTCCAAGACTACCGTCCTATAAATCAAGCTACCATTCGAATAAGTATCCTCTTCCTCGGATCAATGATCTTTATGATCAAGCGGCTGGTTCGTCGGTGTTCTCGAAACTCGACTTGAGGTTGGGTTACCACCAGATCCGTGTTCGTGAGGAGGATATCCCCAAGACCGCATTTGTGACTCGTTATGGATCTTACGAGTACACCGTCATGTCTTCGGCTTAACCAATGCTCCGGCTACCTTCTCTGCTTTGATGAACTATATATTCATGGATTACCTCGACAAGTTAAATGCGTGGTTTATCTGGATGATATCCTGATCTATTCCAAGAATGAAGAAGAAGATGCTGAACATCTTAGTCTTGTCTTTGGAAAAGCTACGAGCATCAACTCTATGCCAAGTTCTCCAAATGTGAATTCTGGCTTCCCGAAGTAACCTATCTTGGGCATGTCATTTCTAAGGATGGTATTGCCGTCAACCCTGAAAGAGTTTAGGCCATTCTCGATTGGACTCCTCCGAAGAACGTTAAGCAAGTCAGAAGTTTTCTCGGTCTCGCCAGCTATTGCCGTCGATTCGTCGAGAACTTCTCCAAGATTGCCAGGCCTCTGACTAACCTGTTGCATAAGGGCATCAAATTCCAATGGACAGATAAATGTCAGGAAAGTTTCCAGGCACTCAAGGACAAGTTGACTTCTGCCCCAGTGCTAGCTCCTCCTGATACTAAGAAAGACTTCGTCATTTCTTTGCGGCGCTTCTCGTCAAGGATTAGGCGGTGTCCTAATGCAAGAGCGCAAAGTGGTTGCTTTGCCTCTCGTCGATTCGCCCTCACGAGGAGAACTACCCAGTTCATGACCTCGAACTTGCTGCCGTCATACATGCACTTGAAGCGATGGCGACATTACCTTCTCGGTAATCGTTGCGAGATCTTCACCGACCACCAAAGTCTGAAGTATCATTTACTCAGCCAGACCTGAACCTCCGTCGGCGAGATGGATGGAGACTGCTTGCAGAACTTTGATTTGGGTATTTCCTATCGCCGAGCAAGGCTAATGTAATGGCTGATGCCTTGAGCCGCAAGTCTTCTGCAACCACCTTGAGTTCACCAAGTTCAGCCCCCACTTGTTGAAGAATTCAGAAATGAACCTCCATATTGTTCCTCGGGTGCACTCGCTCCCCTCCTCGGAGTTCCATAAGATGAATCTCCGTGTTGTTCCCCAGGTTCCCTCTATACCTGGCTGTTGAACCCGATCTCGTGGGCACCATAAAGACAATGCAGGATTTGACTCAAAGTCTACAAGCTTAAACAAGATGTCAAGAAAGGAAATCCCTCATCCTTCACTATTCTTGATGATGGCGCCTTGTACTTCAAAGGCCGCCTAGTGGTGCCGTGTAAGAAGGAAAACCTGAATATGACTCGAAAGGTTATGCAAGAAGCTCATGATACGCCTCTATGTATCCACCTGGCGGTACAAAGATGTATCAAGACATTAAATCGAGATTACGTGGTCTAATATGAAGCAAGACATTGCTTCGCTATGTTTACGAGTGTGGCGTTTGCCGTCGTATCAAAGCAAAACATCAAAGGCCTCTTTGGAACTCTGCAACCTATCTCTATTCCTGAATGGAAATGGGACCATGTTGAAATGGACTTAAATCCTTGGATTTCCCAAATCGCGGAAAGGTAATGATGCTATTCTTGTCGTCATTGACGGCTTTCTAAAGTTGCACATTTTACGGCGGTCAAAAAGCGATCACTGCTAGCCAGCTTGCAGCGCTCTATATGTCGAAATTGTTTCACTTCACGGTATTCCACGGTTATCGATTCGGACCGTGGCAGATCTATTCACTTCAAGATTTTGGGCAAGTTTTCAAGAAGCTATGGGAACTCATTTATCTTTCGATCTGCGTTTCATCCATGATCCCAAGGGCAAGTTGAGCGTGTCAACCAAATTCTCGAAGACATGCTTGAGCTTGTGTCGTTCCTTCGGCAAGAAATGGGAGGAATCTCTCCCGTATGCTGAGTTCTCTTATAATAATAGCTATCAAGCTAGTCGAAGATGGCCCCTTGAAGTGTTATATGGGCGAAAGTGCGAACCCCTCTGAACTGGTCGAAGCGGGAGCGTCCACTCTTGGTCGGATATTATCCAACATGCGAAGATCAAGTCCGCATTATTCGCGAGAATCTCAAGACTGCTCAGTCGCGTCAAAAGAGTAATTATGACCGTCATCACAAAGACATGGTCTATCAACCTGGGCGAAAAGGCCTATCTTCGCGTTACACCAATGAAGGGTGCTCACCGCTTCGGGATCAAGGGCAAACTAGCTCCTCGCTATATTGGCCCTTTCACTATTCTGGAAAGGCGTGGAAAAGTGGCTTATCAACTGGAGCTTCCGTCGAACCTTTCTCAAGTTCACGATGTGTTCCACGTGTCACAACTCGGCGCTGCTTCAAGGACCCAATCCGGCGGTGGACCATGAAGTGCTCGAATTGCAGCAGGACCTCTCCTATAAAGAGCATCCGGTCCGCATTCTCGACCAAGCTGAACGCCGCACACGTCAGAAGGCGATCAAGTTCCTCAAAGTCCAGTGGTCGAATCACTCTGAAGACGAAGCCACCTAGGAACGCGAGGATCGTCTACGAGATGAATATCCGCACTCTTTCCTTCTACCTCCTAAATCTCGGGCGAGATTTCTTGTAATGGAGGAGATTTGTAACGCCGGATGGTTATGCAACAGTGATCACCTCGGTTCTTGTGCCAAACCTCTCTTTGATTGAACCGTTCTAAAACAAAAAACAAAACAAAAGCAAAGATAAAAGGTTTCAAAACAAAGACTAAAATGTTAGGGGTTGTCTAAAATAGCTAACCTAATTATGGTGGGGTGCACTAATTTTTGTAAAATGCTTTGGCATTTTAAATAAACTAAAAAGCAGAAAAGAAAAAGAAAAGAAAGACAAAAAAAAAAAGGGAAGGAAAACCCCTAGCCCAGCCAGCCTCCCCACCCCACCCTGGCCTGGCCTGCCCCCCAGGCCGGCCCATCGGCCCAGCCGCCCGACCACATACCCCCCACCCCGCGGCAAACCCTAGCAGCCCACACTTCCCCACCCGCCCCACCTCTCTCTACTTCGATCTGATCGGGATCGGAGACTCCCGACCGAAGTCGCCCCGCCCGCCACACTCTCCAGCGGCCCCGCCCCCCCCACCGCCCGGCGGGTCGACCCCGACCCCCTCCGCCTCCCCGACGCCGGCGAACTCGCCCCCGCCCGCCTCCTCGCCGGTCGTCACCGACCTCCACCACGCCACGCCGCCCTAGTCCCGACCCCCTGAGGCCCTCTCTCTCTCCTCCTCCCTGAATCGCGCCTCGTCGGCCCGCGCCTCGTCCCAGCCCCGACCCCCATGGTCACGCCCCCCCCTGTTCCCCTCTCCCCCTCCAGCCAGCCCGTCGTCCGGCGCCCGCCAGCCCTGTCCTCCATGAGCTCGCGATCCCCCCGGTTCCCCTCTTCCCCCACCGTCGTCGTGGCTCCGCCACCAGCCACCACGCCTCCCCCTCCTCCCGCTCGGTCGCCTTCATTGCGACCATGTTCTGCTGCCCTTCCCGTGCCCGGTGTGCCGCGCCACCCTCGCGGGCGCCCTTCCACACGGCCGCGAGCCCCTCCCTCCCCTCGCGCCCGTCGCTCGGCCCCAGGCCCCCAGTACGTTCTTCCCCACCTGTCAGGGCCCAACCCCTCACCACCTCCGTCGCCTCATGGCGCCGCTTCGCTTAGCCGGTCACCGTGGCTGCTGACCCCGACGCCGTCTTGGCCTCGGCGCCCGGTCCCGTTAGCCTCGGGTTGAGCCGCCACCGCCCGCCCAGCGCCCGCTTGCCGTTGCCCCTCGGGGCCAATGACATGGGGCCCCACCCCCCCACAGGGGCGTTTTTTAAAAAAAAGGGAATAAAAATAAAATGAAAATGAATTAAAACTAATTAACTAATTAGTTAATTAATTAATTAAGTAAGTAATTAATTAATCGAATTAATTCTGATTAATTAACCTAATCACTAATTAACCCTAATCACTAATTAACCTAATTAACTAAGGTTAATTAACTTTGATTAGGCTAATTAGTTATTAGAGAATGACATCTGGGACCCACACAGTCGGGGTTGACTCGATCAACCACTGTTGATCTTGACGTCGGCATGACATCATCTTGATGTCATAAATGCATTTTCGAAATTAATTAAATAATTAATTAAATTCCGAAATTAATAAAATCTTTTAAAATCATATCTTTTAATCCGTAATCCGGTTAAAATACTTTCAACATGAAAGTTGCTCGAGCGAGCGAGGCGAATCCGGATCGCAGTCCGTTCGTCCACCACACACCCCTAACCTATCGAACCTGCAGAACTTTCCTCTCGGTTCATCCGTCGTACGAGACGTCCGGAGCAGGAAAACTTCCGGATGTTTCCCCCTAATCAGTACCCCCTCATACCACGTTAGAACACGCCTAGCATCGCTTCTTGACATGTCATGCATCGATATGCATCTGTTTACTTGGTATTCATTGTTTCTTCCCCTCTTCTCTCCGGTGAACTACGAGACCGACTGCGGTGGCGCCGACTACGGTGTTGACGACCCTCTCTCTTGCCGAAGCAACCAGGCAAGCCCCCTTGATCACGAGATATCGCCTACTCTTATCTACACTTTGCATTAGAGTAGTATAGCATATTCTTGTTTTGGATACTCCTATCTTTCTGCATAGCTTTGTCCTTGTAACCATTGTTACCTTACGCAATCCTATATGCTTAGTATAGGATGCTAGTACTTTCATCTGTGGCCCTACTTTCTTGTCCGTCTGCGTGCTATACTATCGGGCCGTGATCACTCGGGAGTTGATCACGGGTATATACTATTACTTATACATGATACATGTGAGACTAAAGTCGGGTCGGTGATGGAGCACCATGAGTGGATCATTGAGGCGGAGCGGGCAGGGCGGAGTTGAGACCGCCTAGGAGAGAGTGGGCTGGCCTGTTCGGCGTTCGCGGTTACTTAACACGCTTAACGAGGTCTTGGTATTTGATCTGGGTTGGCTCTGAGCTTATCGCACTAACCATCTCGCAGGAGTAGTTATGGGTATCCGGCGTCGTGGTATCGGCGAAATACTTGACGTCGGCGACGGAGGCGGCGTAGCCGGATTGGACTGGAACGCTGATGGGCTAGAGTGCGCTTCCGGCCACGTCGCAACATGCGAGGTGTGCTTTCGGGCGATGGGCCCGGACCCTGCGGCGCTTAGGTTTAGACCGGCGTGTTGGCCTCTCTGTTGTGCCTAGGTGGGGCTGCGGCGTGTTGATCTTCAGCGGCGGGCATGACCCGAGAAAGTGTGTCGGCCAAATGGGATCAAGCGTCTTTGGGTAAGATGGTGCACCCTGCAGTGATTAATCTATTCGGATAGCCGTGATCTTGATGTGGGGCGACTTGGAGTTGTACCTTGAGCTTATGACAACTAGAACCGGATACTTGATAAAACACACCCTTCCAAGTGCGGATACAACGGTGGTCGCTCTCGCTCGGGGTTATGAGCGGGGATTGCGGGTAGGATTATTGCTATATGATGTTACTTGGAGGACTCGGTTTGTTCCTCCTACATTGCAAGGCAGGTGTCCGAGCGTAGTCTTCGTTAAGACTAGATATCCCCTCTTATTACGGCATTCGCGATTCAGTCCAGCGATATGGCCTTTACACATATATCCATGCATATGTAGTGTAGCTCCTTGCTTGCAGTACTTTGGATGAGTACTCACGGTTGCCTTGTCCCCTTTTCCCCTATCTCTACTCGATTGCTGCAATCAGACGATGGAGCCGAGGGCCAGACGCCACCGCCTATGGCGACTACTACTGGACATGCCTACTACTACGTGCAGCCGGCGGCGACGACCGGGAGTGACCTAGGAGGATCGAGCGGGAGGCCTGCGCCTCTTCGTCTGTATCCCGTTTGTGCTAGCCATCTTATGGCACCTTATTTAACTTATACGTACTCGGATATTGTTGCTTCCGGCTGACTTCGTCTATGATCGAGCACTTGTATTCGAGCCCTCGAGGCCCCGGCTTGTATTATGATGCTTGTATGACTTATTTTATTTATAGAGTTGTGTTGTGATATCTTCCGTGAGTCCTTGATCTTGATCGTACACATTTGCGTGCATGATTAGTGTACGATTGAATCGAGGGCGTCACGAGTTTGCAAACAAAAGTAAAGTCCTCTAAGTCCATGGTATAAGATTTGTCATAAAGATCAAACATGGTGAAGGAGAATTACGCGAAGATGAAAATTCAAACCTCCTCACAAATGAACTAGTGAGATCATGATCTGTGGAATTTATGCGCCTCGAAGTCCACAAGACCGGCGTTACATAAATATCGTTAAATTCTTCTTTGATTCCTTTCGATTCATAAAATTTTCGAAGGCCATTCACGGGGCCTCACGGGAGGCGTCCTTGGGGGCTCTTCATCGGCATCGCGCATTGCAAGCCTAGGGCCTTGCTTCCTTGAAGAACCACCTTGGAACATCTTCCTAAACATAATGTTTTCTCTGAAAAATTTCTGAAATTTTTAGTAACTTCAAACAAAAGTGAACCAACTTCAATTAAAATTGATAGCAACTACTCCTACAAGTGCCTAGAGCCTATATCAAGCATTAGAACTACTTGGAACCATATAAATTTGACATGCAAGCTCAAGAACATGGTCACCTATGCAGCACAAATTTGCAATGAATAAAGCACTAGAACAAAAACTAATTGGACCAATGGAGGAGTCACATAACAAGGAACAATCTCCCCAAGTAGTTTTGTGAGAGGTGCTTTGAGCAAGGAGATCGAAAATCACAGCAACGGGGGCTGGAACTCGTGTGTGAGCTGGTTATTCATGTTTGTGGGAGGAAGAAGAAGAGGATGGGTGCAGGAATAAGTGGAGGAGGGCCACCGTGGGCCCACGAGGCAGGGGGCGTGCCTAGGGGGGTAGGGCGCGCCCTCCACCCTCGTGGCCAGGTGGCAGCTCCCCCCGTGGTAATTTTTGCACTAAAAATCCTCAAATATTCCTGAAAAAATCATATCAAATTGGCATGGCATTCTGAGGACTTTTATTTTCGGGATATTTTTATATTGCACAGATAAATCAGGAAACAAACAGAAAAAATACTATTTTTTACTTTATTTCAACTAAATAACAGAAGGTATAAAGAGGGTACAGAAGGTTGTGCCTTCTAGTTTCATCCGTCTCATGCTCATCAAAAGGAATCCACTAACAAGGTTGATCAGGTCTTGTTAACAAACTCATTCCAAATAACATGGAACCGAGAAATTTTGAATAACACTATATTACCTCAGCGGGGATATGCACATCCCTATAATAAGAATATCATATTTCTTCTTGACAGTAGGAAGAGGAAATTCAAAACCTCCAAATATAATCGATGGAACTTTTCCAATAGAATTGATGCTATAAACTTGAGGTTGTTTCCTCGGAAAATGTACCGTATGCTCATTACCATTTACATGAAAAGTGGCATTGCCTTTGTTGCAATCAATAACAGCCCCTGCAGTATTCAGAAAAGGTCTTCCAAGAATAATAGACTACTATCATCCTCGGGAAAATCAAGAATAACAAAATCCGTTAAAATAGTAACGTTTGCAACCACAACAGGCACATCTTCACAAATACCGACAGGTATAGCAGTTGATTTATCAGCCATTTGCAAAGATATTTCAATAGGTGTCAACTTATTCAAATCAAGTCTATGATATAAACAGAGAGGCATAACACTAACATCGGCTCCAAGGTCACATAAAGCAGTTTTAACATAATTTCTTATAATGGAGAATGGAATAGTGGGTACTCCTGGATCTCCAAGTTTCTTGGGTATTCCACCCTTAAAAGTATAATTAACAAGCATGGTGAAAATTTCAGCTTCCGGTATCTTTCTCTTATTAGTAATGATATCCTTCATATACTTAGCATAAGGATTTGTTTTGAGCACATCAGTTAATCGCATACGCAAAAAGATAGGTCTAATCATTTCAGCAAAGCACTCAAAATCCTCATCATCCTTTTTCTTGGATGGTTTGGGAGGAAAAAGCATGGGTTTCTGAACCCAAGGTTCTCTTTCTTTACCATGTTTCCTAGCAACAAAGTCTCTCTTATCATAACGTTGATTCTTTGATTGTGGGTTATCAAGATCAACAGCAGGTTCAATTTCTACATCATTATCATTACTAGGTTGAGAATCATCATGAACATCATCATTAACATTTTCACTAAGTTCTTGTTCATTACCAGATTGTGTTTCAGCATCAGAACTAGATATATCATTTGGATTCTCAGGTGGTTTAGCAATATGTTCACTAGAAGTTTGCAAAGTCCTATCATTTTCCTTTTTCTTCCTTTTAGAAGAACTAGGCACATTAGTATTATTTCTCTGAGAATCTTGCTCAATTCTCTTAGCGTGGCCTTCAGGATACAAAGGTTCCTGAGTCATTCTACCAGTCCTAGTAGCCACTCTAACAGCATAATCATTTTTCTTACTATTCATTTCATTGAGCAAATCATTTTGAGCCTTAAGTACTTGTTCTACTTGAGTGGTAACCATGGAAGCATGTTTGCTAATGAGTTTAAGTTCACACCTAACATTAGCCATATAATCACCCAAGTGTTTAATCATATAGGTATTTTGTTTTCATTGTCTACCAAAATAAGTGTTAAAATTTTCTTGTTTGATAATAAAATTATCAAACTCATCCAAGCATTGTCTAGCAGACTTATAGTGAGGAATATCACCTTCATCAAATCTATAGAGAGAGTTTACCTTTACTACCTGTGTCGGGTTATCGGGATCAGGAGGTTCTTCAATAGGTAATGGATCAAGATCATATGTTTCTTCAACATGCGGTAAATTAAGACCATGTATTTCTTCAATAGGAGGTAAATTCTTAACATCTTCAGCTTTAATACCTTTTTCTTTCATAGATTTCTTTGTCTCTTGCATATCTTCAGGACTGAGAAATAGAACACCTCTCTTCTTCGGAGTTGGTTTAGGAATAGGCTCAGTAATTGGCTCAGTAATTGGCTCAGGAGGTGACTAGTTATTTTCATTTGTCAACATATTATTCAATAGAATTTCAGCTTCATCCGGTGTTCTTTCCCTGAAAAGAGAACCAGCACAGCTATCCAGGTAATCTCTGGAAGCATCGGTTAGTCCATTATAGAAGATATCAAGTATTTCATTTTTCTTAAGAGGATGATCAGGCAAAGCATTAAGTAACTTGAGAAGCCTCCCCCAAGCTTGTGGGAGACTCTCTTCTTCAATTTGCACAAAGTAGTATATTTCCTTTAAAGTAGCTTATTTCTTATGAGCAGGGAAATATTTAGCAGAGAAGTAATAAATCATATCCTAGGGACTACGCACACAACCAGGATCAAGAGAATTAAACCATATCTTAGCATCACCCTTTAATGAGAACGGAAATATTTTGAGGATGTAAAAGTAGCGAGATCTCTCATCATTCATGAACAGGGTGGCTATATCATTTAATTTAGTAAGATGTGCCACAACAGTTTCAGATTCATAACCATGAAAAGGATCAGATTCAACCAAAGTAATTATATCAGGATCAACAGAGAATTCGTAATCCTTATCGGGAACACAAATAGGTGAAGTAGCAAAAGCAGGGTCAGGTTTCATTCTATCTCTAAGAGATTCTTTACTCCATTTAACTAATAGCCTCTTAAGTTCTTATCTATCTTGGCAGGCAAAAATAGCTGCAGAAGATTCCATATCAAAAAGATAACCTTCAGGAATAGCAGGCATATCCTCATCATCACTTTCATCAACATAATCAGTTTCAATAATTTCTTTCTCTCTAGCCCTAGAAATTTGTTCATCAAGAAATTCACCAAGGGGCATAGTAGTATCAAGCATAGAAGTAGTTTCATCATAAGTATCATGCATAACAGAAGTGGCATCATCAATAACATGCGACATATCGGAACGAATAGCAGAAGCAGGTTTAGGTGTCGCAAGCTTACTCATAACAGAAGGTGAATCAAGTGCAGAGCTAGATGGCAGTTCCTTACCTCCCCTCGTAGTTGAAGGATAAATTTTTGTCTTAGCGTCTTTCAAGTTCTTCATAGTGTCCAGCAGATATAAATCCCAAGTAACTCAAAGAATAGAGCTATGCTCCCCGACAACGGCTCCAGAAATTAGTCTTGATAACCCACAAGTGTAGGGGATCGCAACAGCTTTCGAGGGTAAAGTATTAAACCCAAATTTATTGATTCGACACAAGGGGAGCCAAAGAATATTCTCAACTATTAGCAACTGAGTTGTCAATTCAGCCAACCTAGATAACTTAATATCTGCAGCAAAGTATTTAGTAGCAAAGTAATATGATAGTAGTGGTAATGGTAACAAAAGTAACGGAAGCAAAAGTAATATTTTTGGTATTTTGTAGTGATTGTAACAATAGCAACGGGAAAGTAAATAAGCGTAAACCAGTATATGGAAAGCTCGTAGGCATTGGATCGGTGATGGATAATTATGTCGGATGCGGTTCATCATGTAACAGTCATAACATAGGGTGACACAGAACTAGCTCCAATTCATCAATGCAATGTAGGCATGTATTCCGAATATAGTCATACGTGCTTATGGAAAAGAACTTGCATGACATCTTTTGTCCTACCCTCCCGTGGCAGCGGGGCCCTAATGGAAACTAAGGGATATTAAGGCCTCCTTTTAATAGAGAACCGGAACAAAGCATTAGCACTTAGTGAATACATGAACTCCTCAAACTATGGTCATCACCGAGAAGTATCCCGATTATTGTCACTTCGGGGTTGTTGGATCATAACACATAATAGGTGACTATAGACTTGCAAGATAGGATCAAGAACACACATATATTCATGAAAACATAATAGGTTCAGATCTGAAATCATGGCACTCGAACCCTAGTGACAAGCATTAAGCATAGTAAAGTCATAGCAACATCAATCTCAGAACATAATGGATACTAGGGATCAAACCCTAACAAAACTAACTCGATTACATGATAGATCTCATCCAACCCATCACCGTCCAGCAAGCCTACGATGGAATTACTCACGCACGGCGGTGAGCATCATGAAATTGGTGATGGAGGATGGTTGATGATGACGACGGCGATGAATCCCCCTCTTCGAAGCCCCGAACGGACTCGAGATCAGCCCTCCCGAGAGGTTTTAGGGCTTGGCGGCGGCTCTGTATCGTAAAACGCGATGATTTCTTCTCTCTGGTTTTTTTCTCTCCGAAAGCCAATATATAGAGTTGGAGTTGGCATCGGAAGGTCTCCAGGGGGCCCACGAGGTAGGGGGCGCGCCCAGGAGGGGGGGCCCACCCTCGTGGACAGGGTGTGCACCCCCTGGTCTTCATCTTTGGCGAGGATTTATTATTATTTTTTCTAAGATGTTCCGTGGAGTTTCAGGTCATTCCGAGAACTTTTGTTTTCTACACATAAAACAACATCATGGCAATTCTGCTGAAAACAGCGTCAGTCCGGGTTAGTTCTATTCAAATCATGCAAGTTAGAGTCCAAAACAAGGGCAAAAGTGTTTGGAAAAGTAGATACGACGGAGATGTATCAATATATACCTCGTAAGTCTCAGCGGAAACAATCAATCGGGTGTGGAGTCCCATCAACACCATCGACAGGTTGAGTGTAGACCGTAGCCCAACAACAAAACTCACTCGTCGTAGAAATAAGCCTGCAACATGATACGTTGCAGCCATGTAGGTCAGTACATTGAATGTACCGGCAAAATCACTGTAAAAAAACAGACGATAAAGTATACTATATGCAATATGGCTTTGTGGCTCTGTGTCTCAGTTTTTGCGTAAAAGATGGTTTTATTTTCCCTACAACAAAGGAATGTCCTGGAATTCACTACTACAAAACAGATACCTATACATGACATGGTTCCGCCAACCGATGTCTCATATCCCATATCATCATAAGTTGCCCACAATTAAGTTTTCGATCTGGTGTTGAGAGTTCCGAGATAGATCCAAGTCCAGAGGCTCAAATTGTCCGTAACCGGGGGCATGGCTAATCGATTAGTTTTTAACCCTCTGCAGAGGTTTGTACACTTTACCTGCAAGATTCGATCCCTCCTTTTACGTTCTCGCACTTGAGGTGTTTGAGAACAAGGCGATCAAACATGGTCTTCGAAGAGTTCCCCGACCACCGTCCGTGCTCATCCAATCCTCTGATGGTTCTACATCTGCTAGCACCGTCCCAGCTAGAGTCACCACTAGGATCAACCAAGCCAGAGCCCATAGTGACTTGCGGTTGCACAGGTAAGCTTCCGGGCATGAAGTATTCTTCCGTCTCTTTGAGTCTGGGTGAAGCTTTCTGCAAGATGCCATGGCGCTTCTCCATGCATCCCGGCCATCCACTAATTGCTCCAGGGTGCCCATCAAATCCGTCCTTCACCCAGTTGTGTGTATTGAATTCTTGTCTCGAGTCTTGAAGTCTTGAGGCCCTGAAGATGCAGTCCTGACAGATGCCATCATGAAGTTGTCGTCATCGACATAGAGTCCTCCATTTCTCACACCACGCTCGAACACTCATACCAACCCCGTCTACTATAGCGTAGCATTAAAATAAATAACATCCTGGGCTTGGTAATAAGGAGATGGGTTCCTACCTCATGCATACTACTCAACTACAAGGATTCAATATCACTACTGGAGGGATGGTTGAAAGGAGTGCTACTACATGCAAATAAAACATAGGTATGAAAAACATGGTCAAAGTGAACTTGCCTGGTAAGTTTATGAAGATAATAACGATCTCAGAAACTTGATAAGACTATACGCAACTCTCCGATGAAATCTATAATAATAAACATAATATTCACATAAGCAATCATTCTAGCACTCAAAATAACAATCAAAACAACAAGGAAACTCAATAATAAAACTCAAACAAATTCCAAAGAACCCTCAAATAAAACTACAATGAAAAACTACTATGGAAATTGTAAGACTTTACTACAAACAACTAATATAGTTTGTCACAACAAAGAAAAACACTAAACTAATAAATTAATAGAAAAGAAAATATAAAGCAACTAAGTTAACATAAAATATTTTTCATAAAAAAATTATTTGCAAAAAGAAGCAAATAAAAAGCTACTATAAAACTCTAACTAGGACCTATACAAGTTTTCATATACAAAACTAAAGAAAATAATTTTTTAAAGGACTGGACTAACGTCCGGTCGTTCCGTTTTTAAGGAACAGATCTAAACGCCCAGTGTACATGCATGCATGCGCATGTCACGCTTAATCACCTAGCATTTCTATTTTATTTGTTGACCTTTTGTGATTACGAAGAAGCTTTCACATGCATGTGTTGAATTCTCATATACAAGCATGCATATAGGACGAAGTTGCTGATGTCAGCAAAGATTCTTATAAATTTCTAAATTCAAAATGTTTTATAGATCAAACCATAGCTCCTATCAAAAAACTGTTTTGACATAAAAGACTCGTCTCAATGAGACGACCGAAACTAGATCCCATGTTGGTACCTTCCGATGACTTTTTTTCTGGTAAAAAGTTACCAGACCCAGACTAAGTAAGTTATCACGTCAATGATACATAAATTACCATCTTATTTACATAAAAAATACCTGGGCATAAAAAGTGGTCCTCCAATTCTCCCACATGCAAATGAATTAGAAGACCGAAATGTTTGATGTCATCCTTGATTCCCCCTTATTTTGAATCTTCAAAATGTTTTGTAGCTCAAAGCTTCAGTCCGATCCAAAAATCATTTTCACATAAGAAACACGCCGCGAAGAGGGCATAGAAACTAGATCCTATGTTGATATGTTCCGATGACTTTTCTTTTGGATCAAAAGTTACCACTCCTCGGCTAAGTAAGTTATCACACATGGGCTACATATGTTATCATGTTGTTTACAAAGATATTATCGGGGCATAGACCTTCTAACCTTCTTATCAGCTCTGGTTAAAGTTACTACGGTGATTGTGCATGTGTTATCACGTATGCGATGCGTATAGTACCAAAATATTTACATGAAAGTTGTTGGGGTATGTTTTTAAACAACTCACTCGCAAAAGTTATCAGGACCGAGGCACATAAGTTATCATGTCTGAGATGTGTGAGTTACCATGCTATTCACACAAAAGTTAATGGTGGTATATTTCATCAACCCCCCCCCCCCCTCCACACACACTCCATGCCAAAGTTATCAGGACCGGGGTACATAAGTTATCAGGTCTACGATATGTGAGTTACCGTGCTATTCAGATAAATGTTACCAACGGGATATTTCATCGCCCAGCACACACACACCCATGCTAAAGTTATCAGGTGTGTGATGTGTGAGTTATCATGTTTGTCGGTGTCAAAACCGGCGGATCTCGGGTAGGGGGTCCCGAACTGTGCGTCTAGGCGGATGGTAACAGGAGACAAGGGACACGATGTTTTTACCCAGGTTCGGGCCCTCTCGATGGAGTTAATACCCTACTCCTGCTTGATTAATATTGATGATATTGGTAGTACAAGAGTAGATCTACCACGAGATCAAGGAGGCTAAACCCTAGAAGCTAGCCTATGGTATGATTGTTGTTAGTCCCACTGGACTAAAACCCTCCGGTTTATATAGACACCGGATAGGTTAGGGTAACACAGTAGTCGGTTACAATGGTAGGAGATCTACATATCCATATCGCCAAGCTTGCCTTCCACGCCAAGGAAAGTCCCATCCGGACACGGACGAAGTCTTCAATCTTGTATCTTCATAGTCTTGGAGTCCGCCGTGGCGATAGTCCGCTATCCGGACACCCCTAGTCCGGACTCCTCGGTAGCCCTGAACCAGGCTTCAATGACGATGAGTCCGCACGCATATCGTCTTGGCATTGCAAAGGCGGGTTCCTCCTCGAATACTTCATAGAAGGTTTTGAACACAAGGATAGTGTCGGCTCTGCAAAACAAGTTCCACATAACACCGTAGAGAATAATTTTGCACAGATCTGGCGGCGTATTCAGCGGCGTGACATCACACCACGGTCAGGACTTTATATGAATCGTTTTTATTGTTCCACCTCAGCGTGTTTAGCGAGGGTTCCTTGGCACGTCTTATCAAAGCATAGATCGTGCCCCTTATTCTGGGATTCTCATGAATACGGACGTGGGTAACCCATCCGCCATTGATTACGGCGCTTGGGAAATAGCGAGTTTTACCGGGCTAGTGGGGGCGCATAGCCGTCCGTCTATATAAGGGATAAGGATCCACCTTTTCACCTCGCCTTCTTCCTCCTTTGCTTATCCATTTCCGTGCACTCGAGCTCCAACGCCCAAGTCCGCATCCCACCTCAACCTTCTCCAACCATGTCGGGAGGCGGGAGGCGGGTGGATGGCCTCCTCCGTCGGAGGGGCACATCAAAAGACTGCGGGAGGCGGATACTTGTCCGGCGACATTGCGCCTGAGATTCCCAAGCGGGCAGCTTATTCCAACCCGGGCCCCATGAGAGGTAGTGTTTCTCCCCACTTCCTCCATGGACTAGGTTTTCCACTTCACCCATTTGTCCGGGGCTCATGTTCTACTACGGCCTGACTTCCACGACCTGGCCCCAATTTCATCCTCAACCTCTCGGCGTTTATCGTGCGTGTGCGAGGCTTTCCTCTGCATCCAGCCCCACTTCGCTTATGGCTGAAGATCTTCAACGTTCGGCTGAAGGTAGTGGGCGGCCGTCAGCGGAGTCTTGGGGCGCCATGGTTGGCAAGATGGCCAGGTCCTATAGCTCGAGGGCGCCTTTGTGGAGACCATAAAGGGTGGCAATCGGGGTGGTTCTACATCACCGAGCCACGCGACCCGAATGGGTGGCGGCCCCAAATTCAGATCTGCTTCCCCACGGCTCTTGTCATGGAAGGAGACGGGCTGACGTGGGGGATTCGGAAAGCTATCCGGACTCAATCATGCGTCCAAACCTGGTGGACAAGAATCTCGGGCTTGTCGATGTAATCCAGCGATGCTCATCCGCGGATTCTCCCATGCCAACAATGGCCTTTAACTTGTGGGAGTTTGATCCGGCACTGACACGAACCTTGAGCGGCTCTTGACACTACGTCGAAGATGCCGGAAGGTGTTGTTTAAGGCGCTGAAGCCCCATCATCCGCTAACAAGGATCGCGGATATAGCTCATGGCGTCCGGCCGGCGAGTAAGTTATCTTACCCTTTACGGGACTCTTTTTCATAGATTGACTCTCGTGGGATCTAAAATTCCCTATCTTTGACAGATCGGTGAAGACGTCCGGACAGATTAACTGTCCGGCTCCTTTGCCGGAAGACCGGAGGGCGCTTGATTGATGGGGCTGCTGACTCGGCGCCCGTGCGTGGTGCGGAGAAGAAGGCCAAGAAGGAGGCCACGGGAACTCGAAGGAGCTCCCGACGCCAGTGCCGTCGATTCTCAAGCGTAATCTTCTCCAAGACGAGGAGGAAGAAAAAATCTCCTCCCTAGCGGGGAGGAGAAGAAAGGAAGGCCGCCCCAACCGGGAGGCGGAGGGTCCAAGAAGGAAGAACCCTTCCTCCGGACTTCTCCACCAACGTCGGCGACGAGGAGGAGGATTGGCCTACAAGGCCAAGCCTGGCGAGATCATAAGTGTCCGGATACCCATGGTTTTTATTATTGCAGTGTTCTCTAATGTCGAACAACTGCGTGCAGCCCGCCTAAGGGCGAAGTTCGCCGATTCATCGGCGGGTCCACAGGCTCGTCGGAAATGGAGAGTGCCGCCTCCGACCGCCTCCTCACCTCATGCTGCAGGGCGACCCAGCGGGGGCCCCAAGGGGCTTGGTCAAGAGGAGGTAGCGCAGGAGGTGCCCCAAGGCAACCTCCCGGACTCAGCGCGGGGGCAAGACCCCGAGGGCTCTAAGCCCGACCCTCGACCGGACTCCATGCGGAACCATCACGGTTCCAAAGTCCGGCCAGCGGATCCTTCGAAGAAGGTAAGGCGCCCGTGTCCTCCGTCCAACCGAGGCACCGGATAGCTCTGAGGCGCTCAACAGCGCTTCCATCAGGAGGAGCACCGCCTTTATTATGAGTGCGATGATCCGGAGATTCGATCCGCCAAGAGCGGACTAACCAAGCCTGTACCAGCCTTCTAACAGACTTTGAGGTAAGTTTAGAATATGTAAAATATTACCGCATAGACAGTAGCCCTCGATGCTTAGTTCGTGTTGGATAGAAAAACCGGACTAAGGATCTAAAAAGATATACACAGGAGTCTAACATAAGTATGTCAATATGGGAATGCAGTTGTCTTTCTTGACCTCTCTGCCATACCGACTCTGAAGGTCAATGCATTGAAGCGGAACCTCGGCGGTTCGAGAACGAGCTCGGACAAGCCAAGAAGCATCTCGAGGACAAAAAGGTAAGTAATACCTTATTAAAAAAATACCTTATAGAAAAGGTTTTGGTTGCAAAAAATAACAGAATAACTTGGGTACTACAGGGGCCACGAACGAGGTGGCGACCACAAGGAGGCGGTGTCCGTGGCTGAAAACTCAGCGGTCATGAGGCACCGAGCGAGAAGAGGGGAGGCGCAGCTGGCCAAAGTGCGGCAAGAGCTCCAAGCTCTCGTGGAAAAACACGAGGTTTGGGCGTGACTCAAGACTCGAGTCAGAGCTCGCCTCGGCTCTTGAAAGTGCCAAAGCTGCTAAGGCCGAGGCCAAAAAGCCCTCAAGAAATTGAGTCTTTGAAGAAGATAGCGGCGGTAAGGCATTATTTATGCAAAGAAAGCATGTGAAAGTGAATTACCTATTACTTACCCGGATTCGAGCTCTCCAGGAGCATTCACAGATTGCCCTGATGTGTGTCCGATCTTTGCCGCATTCTACCGCGCCAAGGAGGGCTCGACGAAAAGGTGTTCGGTCTCGATATCTTTGAGGCGAACATTCAGATGCCCTGACGACCAGTGAAGCGGCTGGTCGAGCTCCACAAGGTCGCCGAACAGGCCATGAAGGGCCTTATAAGCGCGGTTGTGGCCATTGGAGGCCATGCCGGGAGCTACTTGACTTGGTGCGTGCGGCTGGTGGATGCTGTCGCGGCTTGAAGTCATCAAGCGCTCGTCTGCATTGAAGGTGTCCGTCGGGCCCTTGCCCGTGCTAAAGTGCACCGGGGCAAGCTGGATGCGGAGAGGCTTGTGATGGGCCAGACCACCAAGGGCCATGAGCACCGCCGCTGAAATGTACTATGAGGGCCTCTGAAGGTGCCCCCTAATAGCGGATGAGTGCTCCAAAGATGTAATTTTGAATAAACTCGCATTTGTTATCATGTCGCTGAAAACTTGTTCATATCGCTAAGCAACGCTTATTAATTTAA